>JAJMYN010000030.1:0-435153 GCA_023087525.1 Lasiodiplodia sp. KE8368
GGGGGTGATAAAGATGTTACTCTAGGACATAACCAAGGAAGGGTACACTCGCGTCGCCTTTAACAGCCGTAGCGTCAGGATGCTTGGGTGGTGCGAACGACCACCGGGCTTACGTCCTATAACCAGCAGCTGTGAGCGATATGGTAGCGTAAAGCTTGAAAACGGCGTAGTGCGGTCGGGATCGATCATCTGGCGAGTGGATGGCCGTGAGCACCGCGAGCCCGACCGTGTAATCAGCGTGCCGCACGATGGGCAAGCTGCTTCATGCGCTTACCTAATAGACAGACCAAGAGGCACCCGGCGGAGGAGAAAAATGATCAGGCCCGCGCTTCGATGGAAGATAATTTGAGTAACATGGCTTCCACGAGCCGAACTACACGGCGGGAGACGGATAAGGTAGGAAGTGCGACTGTATGCACCCGGGGTCAAGAGACACGTTGCCTGTGGAACGCTGCGTGTACGCCGCTCGTCATGGTCGCGCTACTCACGAGAACAACCCACAGCAGACTACACATGATGGTACCAACCGGGGATTCGCTACTACGAACTATCTACCAGTTGCTCTGATCCTGCGCACCGCATATACGCATGCATCACAGTTGTTCTTATAGAAGCAGTTGGATAGATCGGTTGTGCTGGCTTTACCGGTAACACCCGAGTCAGCCACGGTGCGGCGGGACGGCAAGGGTAGCAGGGTGCAGGCGCAGAATGCCGGTGTCGCTTAAGTCGGTACGCATCAGATACGCCTCGTGCCGCTCTATGAAATGCGAAGGGGGATCTCCACGGGGCCTTGTTTAGCTTCAGTGCACACGCTTCAGATGCGGGGCCGGTAGAGAAACTGATTGGAAGCCCCAACGTAGAATGGTCCAATGGAACGAGGGAAAATACACAGCCTGGATTGCATCTGCCGGGTGACCACGTTGCTGCCTTCAGCATCTAATTGTGATTAGTCCATCAGCGCCAGAAATGGTGTGGTGCGGTGTAACGAAGGGCGCTGCAATAGTGCGCTGACACGACCATGGTGTTAATCCCGGCCCGGTGTGCCCACAGACGTTCGGTTGCCCGCTGTGCCGATCCTCCCGATGCATTTGGGGCAGTGTGGCCGCTTATGAGGAGTGCCGGCAGCAAGGCGACTCCGCCTCAACAGGACCAACTACCGCGTTAGTGTTACCGTAGTCCATGCCCGCAAGGCATGCTGGAAAGCGCCAGAGAATAACTGTGCGTCCCTGTTCAAATCCCCTCCCTACAAAGAGCCGTCAGATTCAGCCTGCTCATCAGCGTGCCAGCGACTCAAATGTTGCCGGGTAGACTGGGTGGCACTGTGCTTATGCGATTGTTGGGTAGCACAGAGCTACGTGGAGAGCCAGGCCGACCTCATTGAAGATACGTTCCATTTCAGCGGGGAACTGGACGAAAGATGCAAGCCAATGAGGAATCTGCCAATTACTGTCAAGGTAGACACTCTGCAGGGGCCTACTGCAATGGCTCTAATTAAGCGATTTTGCCCAGCGCACGTTACAGTGATCCCACAACCACCCACTGCGGGGGATTGAAGACTTTTTTTTTTTTCATTTCTGCCCGCTTGTGCGAAATTCATTAAGTTCAACACAATACATCACAACATTCCGTGCTCAAACTCGAGTGGTGGCAGAAGGCTGAAGATTATCTTGGGTCTGTCAGTCGCCCTAACTGCATCTTTTCATGTCACTGGGTGGCTGGGACGCGTTGCGCTGTCGTCCAGTCGTAGTGCTGGTTACTGACAGGCACCCGTGCAGACCAAAGCGACGCCGACCGCCCTGCCACTAGCCGGTTCAACGCTTCCACTCTCAAGTTCTGAACCGATGCTTCTGGTTGCAACATTTACGATACGGATAGGAGGTTGAATGAGTTCGGTGAGGATACTACATCAGCGAATGGTGATTGACGTTTTGTTAAAGGATCGTTCTCGCGATGAAGCCTAACGAACCACAGGCCACTGCTCATCGCGTTCTAGTCCAGAATGCAGAATGGGCCGGCCTTTGCGGAGATTTTCACGAAGCCAAAAGCCATCACCATAATCTCGTCGACGACCTGTCCAATCCGCTGTGCCGGCAAGGCATACTCGGTGGTCGCAAGCATGGGCAAGGCTGACTCGAGCGGTCCAACCGTTCGACCTTTGTCTGGTGCTGTCTGTCCCGGCCTGCTGTGCCCGCTTGGTGCCCCGCAGCTTCATTATTGGCCGAAGGTCGACGCGGCTGATCCTCAGCCGGCCCTCGTTGCTGAGCATCAATAAGCAGCAGGCCAGCTGTTCGGGGCCGCACAGGTTTACGCACCCGCTGTGCGACGAGACACACACCGGCGGGCGCCCGCTTTGTACATAACCCCACCACGCCCTCCACACACACATGAACTTGCTCTCCATTGCGCACCGGATGACAGCCCGACTCTCGAATGCAATCATATCACAGCGAACGCCTCCACTGACAGCAAATCCTGACCTTTTCCGCCGTCCACATTGCTCCACGCTCGCTCCGGGTCGCCTCAAGATTACCCCTCTTGCATCACCAACGTGCCCCTCCCGGCCAGCTTCGAACGTCAATCCTACTTTTGGTTTTGCTTGATGCCGCCTGCTCGCTATCGTCTGATCTCTGAACTCTATTGCTGCCGACGAGTGTAAGTTGCAACTACCAGCTCTCTCACCGGTCGCGCACATAGCACCACAAATACCCAGGAGTCAGTCCTGGCTGTGTTGGATGATAGATTGTAGCTGACTTGGTTTTCAAGACCGATTACGCAATATAACCGGCTTGACTGCTAAACCTCCACCATCTGACCTACTATCCCCCTTTACCGCTAGCTACCTTTCTGTCGACATGGAGGGAGAACATGCGAGCTCACAGGATGATCCACCCACTCGCAGTCCTGCGCGATCAATGGCACTGCCGCCTGAGGTATTCGTGTCAGGCTCTCTACCGCCGTCCTCCGTACCGGAGCCATCCATTGCTGCAACGCCTGCCTCGAACACACAGATACCTGCCCTACCATCATCCTCGACTCCTGGCGGGGCATTGCGATCTTTCTCTTCCTCAGAGACCGACCGTCTCACTCCGCACCGTCGCTCAACCAATCTCGGCCATGAGCATACCACGCATGTGGCACCTGCTGGTATATCAGAATTGCGAGGCCGTACTCGCCATGGCCAGCCCGAGCCGTGCGACGATCGAAGTGGGGCTCCCGATGCCGTAATGGTCGACAACATGGTGCGGCACGTCAAGATCGTCATACCGGGAGACACGAAGGAAAGCACTAAAGACGCTGCGATGCTAATAGACTCCGGCGCCCAGGTAAACTGTATCAGCCGCAAGTTGGTTGATCGGCTTGGCCTGGATCCCACTCGGACAAAGCTCTCTTTTCTGACACTGATCTTGAGCATGCTGGCTCCGTGGACCAAGACGGCGAAGATGGCCAAGAGACAAGCCAAGAACCGAATCTCTGGTTTTGACGGAAGGGGCCTTTCCGGGCAAGGCGGCATCGTCAAAGTCTCTTGGTATGGCGAGAACCCAAGTGGGCTCTCCGATCCAATCGTCTGGTTCCGGCCCATACGTTATGAAACGGAACATGTCATCGTGGACGGCGATTGCGCTGCGGAGCTAGTCCTGGGATGGAATGAACTCCGCCGCCTCAGGCTCAGGGATAGGTTCATCAGCACTATCCAGCGTCAGCCAACCCCAGAGCCAGATCAAGGTATGTGAAAGGCCTCACCGGCCACACGGAGTGTACACGCAGTTGGCTGACCAGCATCGAAGGCAACAAGCTCTACGAGGAATACGAACGTCGCAAGGCACAGAAAAAGGCGAGACAAGATGAAAAGCGCAGAAATGATCGAGGTCAGCATTCGTCCAGTACTGTCCGTGCAGACGAAACCCACACATAGCGCCCATCTCGGAATATTCCACATGGTTAATATTGGCGTCTGTAAGCGTTGGTCACTTGGGTACAGAGGCACGTTGATATTCTCCAATCACGTAACCCTATGAAAAGATACCCCGTCATGTTATATTCTTTCGTTGGTTTTATCTTAATTTACGGTAGGGCTTTGGCATGGCGGCTTCATCTGGCTGCGTTCTCAAAAGGAAAATGGAATGAACACATTCATCACCACTCTGTGTCGTGCGTCAAAATGTTCCAGACTTTCGGCGTTGCTGCTTAGCGCGATATGTTTTTCCTTTCCCAAATAATACATTTGGTCGGGTCACTGAAGTTGTTGACCTTGCTTGTAGACAGTCAAAGCAAAGGATGTGTATAAGAGAGAGGTAGGAATAGGTAGAGAGAGAGAGAGATAAGAGAGGTTTCCCTGTGAGGCTTAAAGCGATTTATCATGACGTCGACTTTAGATATATGAATATGATGAACAGTATGATTAATTGTGACATGATTGCCTCTTGAAACAAATCACTGGTTCGTCCAAGTATGAAGGTTGGTCGGGTGTATATACATCTATGAATACTATGTCTAGGATGGCGAGCTATGCGTTATTAGCATCTGATATATGACGTTATTGTTCTTCCGTTTCGTGTAGATAATAATGGGGAGTAGTGAGCTAGGTCACGATGCGCGTATCTGATCCCAAACATGCTTTTTTGCAGCCACAATAAAATTTAGGAAAAATTCTTCTTATCCGGCATCTTCAAAGAGCTGATCGGCCAGCTTGTATGATTACATATACTTATCAGGCGTGTGTGGCTTAGGGACGGAATGGGGCTTACTCAAGTGATATTTTCGGGTCAAACCATGGAGGTAGTTGCTAGAATTTAGTCTTACCACTGCTTGTAAAGTTTGAAAGCGTCCTCAGAAGGACTGAAGATGGCGGGATTCATTCTCCTTTCTAGATATTGTCAGCGTGGCAGGTGAGTGGGGTGCTGAAAGTACGACCTTTCAAGTCTAGCCTGGGTAGTAAAGCTTTAATGAACGGACAAACTGTTTAGATTTTAAATGGTTGGAATCACATATGGCACGGATAATAAAAGTCGCCATGTAGTGCCAGTTTTTTTCTGCGCACTAAGTTAGTATTACTTCCTGATGTAGTAACCTTACGTTATCTACAATATATGTCGTACTCCTAAACTCGTTAACGACGTTAATAATTACACTTCTTTATAATACAAGCGCGGCTACCTCTACACTTTAGAGGTCCTAGTTTAAATCAGGTCTTATAGTGCCGTTACAAAGTATCAGACTGTGCTTTACTTTTGCCCCGAGCTTAACTGCCGTATATCTCGTATTCTTTTCTCAACACCAAGGCAGAAACCCTATTTATCTCACCACTAAGCGTGACTTACTCACGATACTTCAAGGCACGTGCACGCAGCAACCATATATATAAACAGGTAGTTTCTACTGTTATTCCACTCTTTAGCAGTGTACAATTCAATCACTTTGCACTGTTCAACACGAAGTTACTGTTATATAATCTATATGTTTTGACTTCGCGTAATAGAGTCTATAGAATGACTTTCTGTCACTTGGAAAAATAAAATAAAGATCGAGATTGCGACTTCTGTATTTTGATTCGAGTGGGCTAATAGGTAGATTTCCATCAATGGTGGCATCTTTGTTTGTTCCGCAAATAAAGAAATATTGCTCTCACTCATATTTGATGTACTTGCTCTCATTAATGCTCTTCTAAACGATACAAATTTGTGGCAATGTTCCTACTTTTGCCGGGTGTTTAAAGGGGCCGTTAATATCGCCATAGTACCCACACAGAGGGACAGTAGAAATGACCGTGATTAAAGTTGAGAAGAGTCCTACCGCTCCACTAATTGATGACAAACTTCACTCTGTGAAGAACAGCGCTAGAAAGTAAGCATCAGTCAGGCTGACGGTCGTTCAGGTGTGGAGATCCGAAGAACCCCAAGGGATGAGGAATTGTAAGCAACCAAGAAAGAGACGCAATGACGAAGAGCAGACAAGGACAGCAAATGAAGTAAGCTGGAGAGCTGAGGGGTAGGTTTCCACCAATCTCGGTCGGTACGTTCGCATGGAAAACCGTTGAGTAATGCTTAGACCCAAAGCTACCCGACTGCCAGCTCACCTCCGCGTTTGGTGCCAACGCATGCATACGTGGAGATACAGTAGCGTATGGGTGATGTAGCCTTTTTATCGCGGACCAACACTTTACGAACGAATTTCGCATTGACGTCAGACATGGGATGATGAAGCTTTGAGCGAACCAAGATTTACCCTGAAACACTTGCAAGCAGAGTCATCGACCAGACATTCCAACAGATCCCTGAATGGTCTTAGGAATGGAGACCTGCAGTTCAATAGCTTCAAATCAGGTAATTGGCGGTTCTCTGATGTTGCATGGTTTATGTTTGGAGCCACTGCGGAATGAAGACGCGCAGGTAGTTGTATGAGGGATGGCGCCCCGGAATTACAATTGACCCCCGAAAGCGATAGAAGGGAGAAGATGAATCATTCCAAATACTCTAAATCCTGAAAAAAAAAGGCGCTTGGATGGCTTCCGTTCTGTTGAATGGCGGTGAATTAAAAGACCGGGTGTGACGTGTAAAAACGGGGCCGTTGTTGACAATAAAGGGGATGTTTGCCGGATCTCCTGGAGCGGCTCGTTTCTCGACGAGGTAGATCGTCCTACGCCCCAGCCAGCGGATTCTCGTAGGCGAATTGGTTTGTGCTCTGCCTGCAGAACATAAAAGCTGAGCCAAGTAGGAATTGTAGCAGTATATGATGAGGTTATGACTGCAATAGACCGTACTCGACGGCATGCCGTCGACTCAAGACAACTTCGAAAGAATGGTCCGCTCCCGTTGCAACTAAGAAGCGCGTTGTGTAGACCTGTCGTGACCGTTCGACTCCCCACCTGAGGAGGACGTACCCCTTCGTCTCAAGTGTTTGGCCCATGAAATTGATGCACGAAACGTCATTCTCAGACTGCTCAATTTCAACACCCAAACGCTTCGCCGTCGTTGCAGAAACAATATCTTTATCCCAGTTGTCCTTCGGGGTCCATAGCATGGCTATCTTTGATGATGCATTGCCATATATGGATATGGTTGTGGTGGGCTCCTCACGGGGATTAAGCTGGAACACCGTTAGTAAAGATTCCATTATTATTGCGACTCAAGTGAGGACAGACCTTTCGCTGTCTTCGCCGATGGAAGCGTTTGGGGGGAAGACAGAAGAACATGGCATAGACGGGTAGCAGGGAAATGGAACAACACCAATTTTGTTGCGGAAAGTGCGAGAGAAAGTGAGCAGCTGGAGTGCGACCCAAGGGTTACTTATCAGCTGGTGCAGGAAGGACAAGGCTGGGCGCACAGGGAAGGCTGTGCGCGGGGTTTGTAAGCCACACACTGCTGCGGGACGCGAGCCAATGCTTCGCGTCCCCCCGCATTGCAACGACTGAGACGTAGGCTCCAACCTATGCTGAATCGCTTTGTTACCACTATACTCGCTCAGTAGCGGTCATAAATGAAAGTTTCCCCCGCAAACACACCTCCGCCGAAATGTCGGTCGGAAAGCACGCATGAGCCCGTCAACGTTAGGTAGGGCACTTGCTTGCGTGCTTTATCCACCCTACCAATGTCACCTAACCCCACCACGACTTGGGCACGGCTGCATGCTGTCCAACACAATCTGACCTTCACATCGGGACAGCGGCAGACACGCCCCCCCAGTGCCATGTCGTTCTATTTGTCTGCTACCTGCCCCATGAGGATAACACTTTGCAATAAGGCTGCAATGAAGCACATCCGTCACCAAACGAAACCTTACTATACTACGTGGTGATGTAGTCTTTTAAATTGTCTCTTAAGTCTTACTGTCAGCATGGAATAAGATTTTGATGAATTCTTACGACCGATCTCTATACTGGAAGGCCTGAAGTACGCAACGTGCTGAGTGTACAACGCGCACATGCGTGGAACGCCCCGTTGCTCAATTTTTTGCCCCACCGTCAGAGTGACCCGTGAGGAGGGGCAGAGCCCTGTCTCTCGTAGCAACCCTACCGACCTACGGAACACTAATTTCAGCAGATATGCCTCACCCAACCACCGTCGAAAAAAAAAAAGTGACAGCGTGCTCCCATTTGCAGCGCAAGGCAGCTCTCAGCTATATGATTATTCACATTTTTCCTTTCCAAGAAATTCAATTTCTGCGATCTACGCTTAACATACGATGGACCACTGAAACAATACCCGGCGCTTAGGAACCCAGGTGTCACGCTGCCACGCTGCCACGCTGCCATTGCTCGCCTTGATGCGGCCACCAATCAGAATATACCTAACGTTTTGCCAGCAATAATATGCTGTAGCATTCTAAGTGCAGTCGTGTTGGTCATTCAGCAGAAGTAAGGCGTTCTTGCACAGCCTTGTAACCGGGAAATATATCTGCCCTATTAAAGACGGGCCAATAGCTGCTCTTATGTCAGATTACCCCGCGTGCTATGGATCCTAGCTTCTGCACCGTATCCTACCTACGATGTCTATCCTGCGATGGGTTAAATACCGTCGAACTGATACCTAACTAAACTTATGAAGGTTTCTGTTCTAATAAATGGCCACCGCAGTTTCTGTGGTATTCGTTGAGCCTGCGATGCTCAGCAACGACTGATCAGGCGTGCATTACAGATCCCAGTCAGAGGAAGCCACGCTTTCATGCACAGGCATGAATGCTGGCTTCTGTCCCCGCTTTCTACTGAAGAGGATATATGTGCAGGTCCACCTTTTGCCTTAGAAGCCTTATTGCCTCATTGACCTCCTTATTAAAGGCGTTTACGCTTACCCTTTACCTTCGACTGTTACCTGATCTTCGGGCTTCAGTTTGCCAATTTTCGGGTGCTTTCGTCTGTCTTATCATGACCAAAACGCCTGGAATTCCACTGCAAGATGTCACGAGCAGCGCCCGGACTTCTCCAACCGCACCAGCAATCGCAAGTTCCCCCGCCGGACCAACCAATCAGCAACTCGGAGGCGTTGAGGCACAACATGATGACGACCTTCCACCCGGTTATCCGAAACTAGCCGAGCGGATGGCTATTGCTCCGGAGACTGCCGCTTTTCGGCGATTTGGCTTCTTGAACAAACTGAACCTGTTGTATCTTCAAGCTGAGCTGATGGATATCGAAGACCAACTCAAAGACTTGCAGAAAGAAGATCAAGGCAAATCCGGCTGTGAGCAATATTATGCTACAGACTGGTTCTATTTCAAAGATGGAGATCATCCTCAAGCAAAACTTGTTCACGATGCTCGGGAGAAGCTCGAGAAATACAGCAAGTCCCATGTTGCTTTTACTTGTCCTTTTTTTTTTTTTTTTTTGCACAAATGCAGTGCAAGAACTGACTTAATATAGATACAGCACTCATCCAACAATCTTGCATTCTGCCCATGAAGCCGCCCGGAAGATCTGATTTGGGTCACATCCAAAAATATCTTGCGTCAAGACACATGGGGCCTTTCGCTCTTGATGGTATCGATGCTGAGGTTTGGGGGACTATCAAAAAGCCCAATGGCTACGAACCCGATATAGTCGCACTCTTACCACGGCCGAAAGAAGATATGTTCTCCAACCTCATTATGGGCAAGTGCATGGAGAAATGGTTCAAATGGGGGTTCGATCGATTTCGAAAACCATCTACCAATGGCCTTGTCGAGTATGAGGAACGTACCCTTCTCCGCCTTACCTCCTTGGTATCAACTTGCCTGGCTTCTCTGCTTCCAATCGCCTCTATTGTGGTTCTGTATTCCGTCCAGTCCATGAAGGCGCGTCTAGGGATCATCGCGGCCTTCAACGTGTTGATTTCTCTTTGCCTGGCTGTGTTTACCACGGCTAAGCGGACTGATATCTTTGCCGTGGTAGCAGCCTTTTCTGCTGTTCAAGTAGTCTTCGTCCAAGCCGGAGGGGATTGCTCGGGGTGGGGTGAATGAAATCAACCCATCAATTCGGAGCCAAGCGGTCTCATAGCCTGACTTTGCGGATATGCATTATGCGACTCCTGAAGACGTATTTCTCTTTTTTCTGTTTTCATATTTCTGTCATTCCTTTCAGGTTCCATTTGTACCTGCTAGTGTTCTCCTATGTGCAATTGTTTTCCCTTACAGCGGACAGCGTATTCAATACTTTTGTGATGCGAATCTGATTTCATCCTTCAATGAGGAGTAATATAATGTTTGTAATCTGTCATAAAAGGCTTGAACAACGTTGTTCTTGAGACTATTTATATGGTCTCCAATACCTCCACTAAGAAAACAAAACAAAGACACAGATACTTCACCAAATCAAGACATAATCGCCGAAAAGGATGGTCATGCGAATAATGAATGCTCAAAACAGTCTGAAGTTCAATATATGACGTGAGAGTAGAGGCTGTATCGAAAGTCAGGTTGTCAGTTCTCAGTCCCGACCATAAGTTTGTAGCCAAGCCGCCTTTTCGACTCGTGGAGCAGACTACCTTCTTCGTGGATCACTCCTACTCGTGATAGATTTATATATTAGGTCTTGGATAAGTGAAGGACGCCGACTCCTTGCTTCTCGACATATCCGTTTCATTTCCTGTACTGTGCGATGAGGACCCAGTAATAATAGATGATAGAATCGTAACACGGAAGTACTGGTGTTCTCTCAACCGAGGGAGTCTGCCCATCCACTCTTCTTCTTCCTGCGCCTGATCATCATGTGGGTGCGTGCCCATACTTTTTGAAAGGCGGGTTAGCTTCGAGCTGATCTAAAAATGGAATATACCCACTGATTCTTCCACTCAAGTCGACCAATGCAGCTCAATGGCTCTGAATATGTGGCTTGAAACAGTTTTGACTCAAGTCACCAGTTTCCTATGTGCTTCAGCAGCTGTAGGACTTCCAGAAACGTCCAGCTCCAGTAGCTTCTGCAATATCTCATCGTGAAGGCTGGTCAAAAGCTGGGAGCCCATGTTCTCTTCCTGTGTTGGATCATTCACAAACTCCACACATCGAGCCCGCAGCTCACACTGGAAGGTTTTGTCTAACCTTGCGAGTTCAGAACCAACGACATGATTCCGTGTACATGGAAAAAGCATCAGGAGACCTGACATGCGTGTCACCATTCCCGTATTTCTGATTAGTGGTCCTACGTCTCGTGGTGAGGGTGAGGAGCCATCGGTAATCGTGAAGGCCCTATTTTGTGTTTTTGATATGGTTACCAGTTCCACATTTTGACCAAAGCATTGTCTAAGGTCTTCATGGACGTGGTAAGAGGGGACCATATGTGCAAATCCGTGTTCCGGGTCGCCGCAGATTAAATGGCCATAGACTTCTGATCTCCTGGTCAATCACAATAGAACCACATTAGCCTTTTCTCAAACGACCACTGTTGGTAAACCTCACAGTCCAGAGTTCTTGGCAAGTTGGTTGCCTTGTGCTCGTCAAGTAGGACGAGGCCTCGTTGATGGTGCCGACAAGAAGCTCTCCAGAGCTAGTGACGGAGAGAACAAAGGAGCTGCGGAATCCTGGGCCCACAATAGTTTCTCGAAACCGGTTGTAGCACCCACTTCCAGTAGTTATTCGAACCCAAGTGAAATAATTTTGCCCTGTTTGTCCGCGCTCAAGCAGAGCATAGTCCAATCCTGGTTAAGTATCATCGTGTGAGAGGACTGGGCCTGCCAAGCGGGATGCAACCAGCGGTGATGTGTTGGTGTCTAATATGTCCAGACTTGCGGAGATGATGTCCTCAACGACTTGCCTTTCGCCCTGGTAGAAGGAATCTTCGTCTTCTTCTTCGCCTTTAGAACTCGCGGCTGTCGTCCTGAATTTACCATCTCCCACATCAAAGGCATCCTCGTCAAGGTCCAACTCGTCATCAAGGTCGCCCAGTTTGAACGGATCAAAGTCAGATGACTCAAGGAAAGCATGGCCCGCGGTAAGAATGTATGTTTCATGGTTGAAACAAAGTATTGGCCCTGCTGTTACCTCTCGTACATTGTGATTTGTTCCATCTCGCGTGTTTGAAAGGCGGATACTAAGTCGCCCTCCAGTCGGTCCGGCTGGATAGCTGGAAGTGACGCATGTAGAAACTTGGAAGTGAGTGCCACGGCGTTCCCTTTTGCCAAGATGGACAAGCTTACTGGTTTCTGGGGGCGATTTATAGTCTCCCGTGGTAAGACCAGGATCGCGAGACAGAATGGCGGTGTCTTCAACTTCTTTCCTGATTCTTTTTCGATAAATCTTCCACGGGCAGCAAAACATGGTAGTCGGAACAGCGGTGCGTACGGTCCGGCCGATTACATATAGAGACTGGATTGCCGGCCTCGGGATTGGCTCACTATGGGTCTCGAGGTAATCTTTGATCTCTCTTGAGACTAGGCTGAAAGTCTCCTTGACCTCGCCCTTCGCTTCCCAGCACTTGTATTGTCCGACGCGGCAGATGAATGGTCCGATGACGTTCGAGTTCTTGACTTTGTCATTCTTGACAGGTTCAGATTCGCCAATGACACCAGTGGGTATCACCGATAAAATTGTGCTTGCAATCTTCGATACCAGGCCAGAAAGGACTCCAGGTTTGTTGACTTCCGGAGTTCCATGACGGGTCTCTGCTAGCTGAAAGGCCCACATCGGTGAGCAGAGCATATGAAAAGAAGAAATTTGGTTTATAATGCCATAGAAAATGGAAGGAATCTATGAAATGAGAGGTTGTCCGAACAGTTTGTTGCTCAGGACGTTGATCAGAGGAGCTGGAATTGAACGTAGATCTGGACACTGCCCTGCACGGAAAAGGCGGGGGAAATGCCATGGACGATGTTAGGCAGATAGCACAAGTGTATATCATTCCACATTAACGAGGCGCAGCAGCGAGGCTGTGTTGTCAGGCTGAATGCCTTGCTTTCAACCTTGTGCAACAGGAAAAAAATTTGTTTTCGTTGCAGCCTAAAGCTTACATCGTATGCATGATAACACAGCCCCATGCAGCTAACCAAATATAAGCGCAGCCTCGTGCGAAAGCCTTGAGCTTTCTGATTCTAGGCCGCGTTCCATAAATATTAGATACCTCCCGGGTCAGCATACGACGGTCAAAAGCTACGATGCAATAATTTGGAGATATGGACTCACTGACCGTGCCGCTTCCTTCACCAGTGGTAAATCATTCCTTTTTCCAGGAGCTCCGTCCGAGTGCGAATGAAGGGTCTGGATTGCGGTCCAGCCTTAACGCACTACAATGAGACCTGCAGCCTTGCGCTAATTAACAGCAGCAGAAATATATGTGTCAGAACCCATTTCAAAATCAACATGGCGAAGAAAGTGCGGGGTCTTCTCATAACACGGGGAAAAAATGAACGCGCATCTGCAGTCCAAGCTGCCAGCGACAGTCACCGAAGCTACAATCGAAACTTGAAATCGACCTGATTACCCAACTCATTGTCATGTTTGAGTTCTGCTACGCATAAAATATGTTCTCTGGACGAGGAAAGCTTGACTGGAGGACTGGGACCTTGAGCAACTGCGTGAAAACCCATTTCACACCATCACCCGCCCTGGCATTCCCGCAATCTGAATCGTATTGCCATTATTCTGATAATCTGGAGCAATAATCAAGTCGATCATCTCCGTCCAATGAATAAATAAAAGCGGCAAACTTCTTCCATCATGCCACCTTTCTTCAACTTGCGTCAAAGTAAATGGGATTAATTCTTAACCCAAGCAGACTGTTAATTGACTGAAGCAAAGAGGCCTCTTCACTGATAGCTTTGTTGAAGAAACGCTGCGAACAATGGCACTGTTAGTGCCTCCTGGAAATAAGAAAGGTCTGCGCATGGTTCTGGAGGCAAGGTTTACTGCATGAACTGGACCACCAAACCATCAAATGCCTTTGGCTAAAGGCAGATGACCGACGAGTCAAGAGTTTCTTATATTAGAGAGACCAGCTGATTATGTTGAAGCATGTCTTTGATGACGCTGAGCCGAATACTATGTCACAGTGGTGATCGGCGCAAAGGGCCACAGTTGTATATCTTCTGGATTTCAGTCGTAGTTCTCGTTCTGACCATATTTTTCGGTGTTATAAAATCTGTAAAGAGAGATTTACAAGCATATTTGGTACAATACAGGGAGTTCTTGATGGTGTGTTACGAACATGGGAAATACAACTAGCAGGAAATCTCGCTCAACCCCGACGGGCACAATCAGCTGTGATCCAATCTCTCAGTATCATTTTCAGGATCCCTTTCTCCTTTCTTTCGTTTTGTGAGGCCCAAGCGACTACGCAGACTTCGTGATTGAGCAGTGCCATCGCCTGTCGCGGACTGGCCTACACGGAAGTTTCCATCATCCTCTCCATTCTGCTGGTGGTTCCGTATTTTTCTAAATGCTCTCAACTGGTCGCGTGCCTCGAGGATATATGGATTCAAATCACCGAAGTACAACACGAAGAATGTCACGAAGACAGAGACTGCAGCCAGTATAGCCCATCCAGTCAGTTCTGATTGTCCAGGTAGACCATTCATGCTGAAAATGGCGGTTGCGAATCCGAGTGTAAGGAAGACAGAGGTGACAAGTGTGAAAAACCGGACATTTTCAGCACTTTGGAGGCTCAATTCGTTGCGTGTACACTCGATGCGGCCTGTAAGATAAGTGCTAAGGGATTGAATATCGGCCAAGTGTTGCCCAATTTCCCGCACCTTTTGATTGTTCAAACGTAGCAATGCCGTGATTGCGGGTCGATACTTGCGCTCGTCGTTGATGGTCCATCGAGGTCTTTCCGGTTCGCGATCTCTTTCACGAACACTCCATGATGAGACCTTCTCCAGAATCACCTTCAAATCGTTCTCTAAGATTTTCAAGATGCATTGTATAGGTGGCCAGTGCTTGCTGAAAGCCGTGTAGGTCTTGGTGTTGATCTGTGAGGAGAAGAACGCATTCCACATGTCTGGGGTACCTCCTCTTTCGGGAAACTTCGACTTTGGAAAAAGCTTGGTCAGGTGTTTGATGACTTCTTGTAACATCTCACTGTGGTGCTTCGAAACCTCATCCAGCATGAAGTCGACCAGAACAAGCTCCAATACCCTGCGTTGCTGCCACGCATGTTTCACACCTGCCGGTGAAACGCCCTCCGCTCGCTCAAAAATCTTCTTGTTGAGTGTGTTCCTGAGCTGTTCATCTTCTTTGCGCCGTAGATCCACTACGACCTCTGACGTCCCCGTCGGTTTCTGCCCCTCTGTCTTCGGTTCATACTGCAACACCCGGCAGGTCCAGTAGCGGTCGAAGAAATCTCCGATGAATAGGAATCCAACTGAAGCTCTTCCAATTTCCCATTCGTCGTTCAAGAAGCCGATTCTTTGGCAGCCTGCCGACTGACAGCTTTTATGCAGTTGGTACCAAGACAAATGGAATTCTGTTGTCCATATGTTTGATGTTGCTGCCACACTTTCGGATACGAAGTCCTCTCGCCGATCATGTCTCTCAAAGAACGATGACACGATTGTCTTCTCCGACTCCGGTGAAGCTAAAACGCAAATCAAGGCCGTATCTTCGTCCACCCTTGGTAGCCAAATGAGTCTTTTCTTTGCCTTCTGCGCAGTTCGCAAACAATCCATTTTCGAACAGAGTTGTTTGTTGTTGCAGACTTCAATCTTGTCAGCGAAAAAGCCGTCTTGAGCAGGAGTTGAAGTTTTCCTGCTTGTTTGGCTTTCATTCTTCTTTATTGTCCTCTCAACATCGAGAACAATACCTTTGAGGTCACCATTCGCAAATATTTGGTGAGTTCCATCTCTCTGACGCTTCTTGAATTGGCCAATAGCTCGTGACAGAAGATCCCCAGTTTCAATCCCACACTGGCCCAGAGATTCAAAATTCTTGAATCGATGCCGAATGCAAGGATCGAAATCCAAAAAGTCTGGGTAGCTGTAGAGCCATTCGTCTGCTAGCTCAACAATATCTTTCCGGTTGTTGAGTGTGCTGGAAGGCAAGAGCCTCCCAGCCTTGGAGGTATCATTCGTCTGGTATCGGTCCTCAATTTGCCAATTAATGCAGCACAGGTCTGTTGGTAGCATGGCTGAATACCGCAGCGCTGGCGTCTTGACTTGTGAATCCTTGTACCCTACTCCGTTCGTAGTCTTGGCTCCATATTTCCAAAGGATACCAGGAATCTCGAAGCTGATATTCCAGTAGGAATCCCTTTCGGCTTTGTCCTGGAAGATCTGGGGCTCTTTCGTGACGGGGTCAATCTGTCCGGCGAACAAACCGCTGGGCGGGCACATTCTTAACAGGATTCTCTTCGCCTCTTCAAACATTTCTGTTGCCGATCTTGCACTCATCTGCTGGCCCTTCGAGCTCATGATGAGAGCGATAGCATAGCGCAGTGGGTTATCCCAGGATGACTCCTCATTCTCTTGATAGAACTTCTGGGACTCGATGGTTGCTCTCCATGGCGGCCCGGCCTTGTCAAAAAATGGGGCATTTGAACCGTACAACAAGACAGCGTCTGTAGAGTAGAACACGAACCTTGTCTCTGCCGGTGTCCGTGAAACAGCAATCATTCGTCGGCCTGTCGCCGTGTTCTCTGTCGTAAATCGCTTCAAAGCCTTGCGTTGGATTTCTTCCGGAAGGTAGTCTCCAGATAAAGGCTTTGTGGAATCAGGAGACTCCTTGAGATAGACTTCCATGGGGCTTTCATGTTGCATTCCAATTCGCCGCTCCTCATTCGACGGAAAGTCCAAGCTTTCTATCGACTTCAGTGCTCTCCAGATCCACACATGATCTTCGAGGCGGTATTGTTGAGTTCCCGGCCGCGGAAAAGCGGAAAACCCACGCTTATCTGTTTCATCCAATGTTTGAAGCCAATCAGAAATCACACCCTGCAGGGGATCGTTTTCGGATGGCCGTATGTCGTCGTTGAAGCCCTCTTTCATCACAGTTACGAAATCTGACTGCTTGATGATCTGCAGAGGGGTCGCAGCCAAAGAGGCGTCGCTGAGAGTCTTGCCGGATTGGAGATCTCTGAATACTTCTCCAGTTGCCCAGTAGCAATCCGCGAATTGATTGTCAGGCCTTTTGACCGTTTTAAACACCCAATTCAAGTGCCATTCGCATGTGTTTCGAATTCTGTTGCGAAGGTATCCACTGTACGATGCATCGAGCTCAGGCTTATTGAGGTACTTCAGGACCGAGAGTAAGAATTGAAACGCGAGGCTTTTGATTGTTAGATCAATGATAGATGTTCAGGGGTATTTGAGGCTAAACTTACAAGCTAGCTTTCCCGGTCAGTCTGTGGCCAGACATGTCACCACACGTCAGAGCGACCATTGGCTTGGAATCTCCAACTGGGCTTGTCGGAATACTGCAAACTGAAAGGATGTGCTCGAGGTTCCTGCGAATAACGAAATCCACATAGTCATCCTTAGAGAATGACAGCGGTGCATAGGGAGACTCCTTCAGTATGTCGTCAAACGTGTGATACGTCGGAGGAGGTACTGATTGAAGGTCCTCTTCGAAGTTCTTTGGTAGAATTTGAAGTTTGTAAGCCGTCGTTATCTCGAATGAATGGCCGGGGTGAATTTGGAGGTGTTCCTGATTAAGCTTGATCTGGTACAGATACTGCTCATCACATATGGAGCATTTTTTCCATTCGATCTTCTGACGTGTCCCATTCACATAGAAAGCTATGACCACGCCAACACCGCGAGAGATTTTTTCTTTCTCATTTTCAGAGGCAGCATGAGCTATGAGAAGGCCCTCTCCATCATGTACAAGACTAACTTGGTACGTTGTCTTGGTATTTCTTGATGCCTCGTTGAAACCGTGTTGGGGATTGAGGAATTCGAGCTCTCGGATTAGTTGATTTGCCCTAAACGATAGGGTTGCAGTCATTGGAAGTTGGCGGGTCCTCGACTGGCAGGTCCACATTCCGAAAACGGTGCTGTCATTGACGAAGAATTGCATTGCAGTAGTAGCATCCGCGGTGTCAATCGTGAATCTAGGCCATCGATCTCGAACAAATTCCAACCTTGGAGTCTGTCGGAAGAGCTGGTTAATCCAATCCGAGGGAGATGGACCGAAATTGAAGTCGATCCCGTCGTTGCAACCGCTGAGCTCCATGAGCTTTCGTGCTCGATCCTCCACATACCACGGTTCCGGTACGCCAGGCTGGTCCACAGAAAAGAAGCCAGAGGTCCCGATTCCAAGAAACCGAGTAATTTGCGTGATCTGTCCGAAGGCGGTGACGCTTGCTGTTGTATCTCCATCCCCGAAAGAGACATATGCGACTGAATCTGGGATAGTGGCATTCGGATCGCAAGGAGGAAATCTGCATTCGAATTCTGGGTTCGTGCCAGGTCGGCAGGCTAAGAAATATTCATTAGTTCTTCAGCTGGGGAATTCGACTAAGAATACTGACTTTTCAAGAGATTGGAACACAACTTGCTCTGGTCTTCGATAGTGGTTTCAGGTAAGATATTGGAACTTTCGTCGATGGTGCCTCGAATCTGCCTTTTGAAGCCCTCAAGCGAGCCCATGGAGCTTTCTGGCTCCCCAGCCAAATGCTGGGACGTTGCCGACATTGTGAGTGCAAAGTTTGGAGCGTCTGAGAGTAGCTTGATGAATTAGTATTCAATGCCCATTCATTAGCCATATAAATAGGCTTCACGAGCCAAGAGCGATAGTGAATGATGTAACAAATTCGAACACAGTTTAGCACAGCGCGAGTGTATGCATCGAACTATATGTTTCTAGTTTCGTCTTTCAATTGCTAGGATGAGTTATCCGAGCGGGGATAGACATGACCATCTTGCAAGACGCCACACACGCAGATACAGACTTTGGCTGGTAAGCCTTCAATAATCGATTGATTAATTGATTCATACTCCGTCCCTGCAGGTCTTTGTTAGCCTGTGCTGTGCGGACTGGCCTAGTTTCGGGAGCAGCCTGCGCCCCCTCCTAAAGCAAATATATGCGCCTTCGCTTGTGTCCGGGAATTTCCTTCCAGGCCAGCGGTAGGGCCCAGTCAGCTTATAAGGGTGCTTAAATAAATAAGAACGTATCTAATGAGCGTTCTAAGGAGAGGTAAGCCTTCAGCCCTTATTATCGCTAAGCTAGCAGAGAGAATAGTATGACTAAAGCTTTTGCGCCAGTTCTATATATTTACGCACTAAGTGGTGAGGCGTGAAAAGCAACGTAAGGTCCATGAATGATCATCGGGATGAACACACGGAGTCACTTTTTCCAATTTTGTGGCTGTATTGAAAGTCCGCTTGCATTGCATGGCTGATTTTGGTGAGGCTTGCCACGATGCGCCAGAATCTGATAAGTGGAACGAAACGTTTCAGCCGTACAGCCTCCCGGTGCTGCTCAGACGGGACTCATCCACTCATCCCCTGTCGATCCCAGTATTCTTTCTCCAGGTTTAGGAATTAGGATTTGAAATTGGCTGGATGGCTTGCATGGTTTGAAGTTATTCAACAGCATTGGCATAAATGAATTGTTTCTCCATGTCAAGAAACGTAGACTCGCTGAGCGACGGGTTCAGACGTCGAAATTGCATGTGTGAGTGAAACAGCTGAGGGAAAAGCACCCCTGGTGCAACCGCCGCATACCGGGGGCAGGCGTAAAACCCTGCAATGGGATGTCTTATCACAGCTGGACTGGCGCACGATTGCGGCGCGTGCACCGGAACCCCACGACGGACGCTCTAAGCGCACTCCTTCAGTAGATGATCTAATCTTTGACCTGGCGCCATTCGTGCTTGTCAAGTATCTGCCCGGCGGGTGGTGACCAGGGGAGCGTCAACGAGACAATCCCATCGCAGTAGGTTAGCTCATTTGCTTGGTGATGCATGCGATCAGCGGGCTTGTCTGTTCTGTAAGCTCGCGAATCAAGACCCGACCAATTTCGCATACTGTGACTTAAACAACCTTTGCGTAGTCTATATTTTAGGTTTTTGAACCGCGTCCAAACTCTACAGTAGGACTTTCTGAATCGCGTGATTCCCTTTCTATGTTGCGTTGAAGTTCCGACGAGTATCTTGCGATATCCTACAAGCCACAAAAGTGCTCTACGGGACTCCGTAAGAGAAAATTAGAACTTTGTCATACCTTTCAGCAAGTAATTTAAATGAAACATGGGGAAATTACCAAAAAAAGACCTATTTAGCGCCGAACTGACTAAATACGACCTTCCGTTTGGTAATTTCTCAATGAAACATCCCGATAACCCAACCTGTTCCAATCGCCCACCCGAACCCGATCAATCGGATATGTTTAGCCTTTGACTTCCTATGCGCTTGGTTCTTGGTGGAGTCTGTAGCACCCATAGGATTTTTTTTTTTTATTAGTCACTGTCATCTATAGCGGCTTGATGGACTAACCACTGACGTTCTGGCATTGCAGAATGATTCATGTTGAATGCCGAAAACCCATGATAACAGTTGAGATGATCTGACCAGCAGAGGCAATACGAGATGCAGCAACAGCACTCATCTTGAATTCATAAGCACTAGTTAAATGTGAACATGATTCTCTGAGTGCAATGCGCTACTACGAACTCAAAGCCGAGGTGCCTGCTTCGTCGCCTGATCACTTATTCCGGGCATTAGCAAAAGGGTAATGGTAGCATGACGACACACCACCCTGGTTATACAGACGCCAACGGTATACTGGAAAGAGTGCAGAGCCGTAAGCGAAAGTAAGTTAAAATCCGTAATGGTGGTACAATGTTCGGACTGAGAGTTGTTGGACATTAACCAAGCTACTGTGGGAAAGAAGCAATCGATCCTTGAAAGCCTCGAGAACGGGCTCCTGTTCAAATTGATTCCTCCTTCATCAAGATAGAGAAATTTTAAAATAATGTTCAAACAAGGAATTAAGCCTGGAAAGTGTTCTCCACTCAACCCCAGGAGGCTCGACGCGTATGCCCATTATTAAAGGTGGCATGAAGAAGGACCAGCGCAGACTCTAGTTCCTGGAGGCTTTACACGTTTAGAAGCTCACACAGCACTATCTTAGCTGAGAAGCGCAGAAATAGAGATCGTTGAGCAGCTGCAACGACAGAGAACTGCAATTTCTTACCTCTGCAGACTGGAGAGCCAGGGGCCATCCTCAATCGGGACTGTTTTGAACAAATTGATCTAGCAGCTGGTGTAACTCTGACCACAGTCTCTTAGTAACGGTGCGCTCGAGAAAAAATACCAGGCTTAAAGGCAAGAACAGGGCTGAAAAGAAAAAAAACTTGTAAATGTCTCCTTAATATATCAAAAAGATCAGGTTTATCATTTTCATAACTAATAGACTTCAATAGTGTAGACGAGGAATTAGGGACTGTCATTTCCCATTGAAAAAGCGACGGAGGTAAGCAATGCCTTTAAAATGTTGATTATACTCGATATAAACACGATGAACTCGTGCCAGAATGATTAGCTGAAGGATAATAATTGCTTCCTTTGTATAGGCAACATTAACCAATGAAGTCCATCCCATAACACTTAACGTGCTAAATAAGACGTGCTCGTTAAGACACATTATATTAATCCTTGTGTGAAGAGCCGCTCGTTGGGCACATCCTTAATCGGGGAAAAATAGTACAGGGTCACAAATTTCATACTTTACGTAATGTACATACGATGAACAAGATTTCTGAACAACACGATCTCGATAGAAGTCTCGTCTACAATATGCATAATTTTAGTTGAATCTTACAGTGGTGTTGAAGACATGAGCTCGGAACTTGGCGGCAGAAGGAGGCTTAAAAATAGCATGCGTCGTCCGACGACACCATGATTCCCTCGTATTTTGAGCAATGACGTCGAAATTCTCGTATTACAAGGTTCTCCACAGTGACGCTAGTGCATTTGCAGCTCCAGGTACAGCACATTGTAATTTAGCGCGGAGATCATTGCCACCGCATGTTTTCATACATAAAAGGAGCGCAACTCATCTCATTCGTTTCTTCAACATCCAGCACCATTCAATCAGCCACCATGCAGTTCAAGAGCCTCATCATTACCTCCGCGCTCCTCGGAGCTTCGGCCGTGACGGCACAGACCAAGCCGGACCCCAACGTCGATGTATCCGTATTCGAGTTGCGCGCCTTCTCCAACGAAACGGCGATCGACGGCAAGCCCATCGTCGCGAAGAACGGCTTCCTCGCCATCGGCACCACATCCGAAGCCAACTGCACCGGCGACCACGCAGGCTACGATTCGACCACCTACACACAATTCCTCATCGGCCTGACCACCTACAACCCGGACGGCGACGCGCAGACCAGTAAGCAACCTCGCATTCCCCTTGCCACCACAACTCGTTCCTTCCGCACATCCCTGCAACACACAATCAAAACCAAACCACTAACCCGAACCTCGCAGTCTACGTCGGTACGAACGGCCAGAACCTGCAGGTCGCCGAGCCCGGCAAGGCGCCCGCGGATGATCAGGTCCCGACGGGCTTCCGGCAGATCGTGCACTGGGACGACAAGCTGCTGCAGTTCCGCGGCGCGGGCTTCCAGGCGTGTCCGCGCTCCAACTTCAACGAGTGGATCGTCTCGGTGCAGCCGGGCGCGCTGCCGACGTCGCCGGAGTGCAACATCTTCGATGTGATTATCGTGCCGAAGAACGCGTCGACGGCGCCGAGCTGCACTTATGCGTAAAGGGGGTGTTTGGGGAGATGATGCGTTAATTTGCGGTGCTGTGCGGTTGGAGCAACGATGTAATGATGCGAGGATGATCCCGGTAATTTACGAGGTTGAGCACAGAAGAGTCAATCACCATTAATACAGAGTCATCCATCCTTAATACAAAACGCTTTTCCATTTTATTTTCTTTGCTGCCAAGACATTCAGAGACGGGTCAAGGAGCGATGTCAAATACATGAAGGAGACCACGATCTCTCAAACGTACGTCTAGATCCCCATGCTCAAAGCCGTGACTCCCGTGGCTCCCGTTGCTGCATGACAGGGAAGCAACGATCATTCACCGCCATAGCCAGCGCCGCGAAATCCCTTCCCTCCAAGAAATCCACAAACAAAATGTTCGGCACGTTCCTCCCGTAGCAATGCGGCAGACACTTCAGGAAGAGCTCCTTGTTCGCCGAGTACGCCATGTTCCTGACGCACTTCTTGGACTCCGGCCCATGCCACTGCGCATCCCAGCCTCCGGAGAACGAAAAGTTCTTCACCTCCGGCGTCAGCGTCCAAGACAGCATGAACAGCCGCGGATCGGCAGCCGAGTCCATCATGTCGAGCTTGCGCAGCTGATCGCGGGTCATCTCGTGGCAGTCGTCGCGACTCGGGCTGTCGTTGTGCACGTTCACCTCCTCATGAGTAAAGAACCCCTGGTGCTCGTACTTGCCCAAATTAACATTCGGAGCCTCAACAACAATAATAACCGCAGCCTGCTCATCCCCGATGAAGTTCCGCAGCGGCTGGCGCGTGAGGTTCATGGCGTCCTGGTCGGAGAACACTATGAAGCGGTCGTTGAGGCGAGCGAACTCCTCGAACACGCGCTCCCACTCGTTCTGCGACAAATCGCAGTAGTTCGTCGCGCCGACATCCGTATTGATCGCGTGCGACAAATTGACGATGACGAGCTCCTTGTGCCTTGCCGTGAAGCGGTTAATACCATCGACAACATCGCGCAGCCGCTGCCCACGATCACCCATCCAGAAGTAATTCAGCGTGCGCCCGTAATACCCCGTCCACAACTCCCCACCCCCAACAACAGGGCGAATATCCAGATACCGCGCGCCATCCAGCAGCTGCCCATACACATCGCGCGACTGACACAGCAACCACGGCGCCAGCACGCCATTCGCGTGCTGCGCCAGCATCGACATGCCCGAGTTGCGCGTGCCGGGCAGGCAGAGCTGGAACAGCGGCCGGTGGCCCAGCTTGTGCAGGTTCTCCTGCATCCACGCGACGGGGCCATGGTTGGACGAGAAGTGGCCCTCGCTGCCCGACAGGATGAAGTGCACGCTGCCGTCGTGCACCCAGCCGAGGTCGAACTCGGCGCCGCTGGGGTGGCCGGGCGTGGAGAAGCCGTCGAAGGTGACGCGGATGGAGGAGGGGTCGTCGGTGGCGAGGAGTTGAAAGGAGCAGTTGCTGGTCGTGCCTTCGAGCTTGTAGACGCGGCGGACTTGGGTGGCGCTGCGGGTGGTGAAGAGGCCTTGTTGGAAGTCGAGGAGGATTTCGGCGGTTTGGCCTTGTTTTTTGCTTTTCGTTAGGAGGGGGTCTTGGGAGGGTGGTGGGGGCTTACCTGGAGCGATTGTGTGCGGGATGATGTTTGTGGAGACCTGGTGAGTGGCGTCGATGTGCGGATCCAGCTTCCACGCGTAATATGTCCCATTGACCAATGTAATGCGTCCAAACTGGCCCATTTTGACAGTCTGTGATCTCGCGATTGAAGAGGAAGTTTTTGGTAAAGGTATTGAATGGCAGCTTTTTCTCAGAGCCGTAGAGATTAGTGCAGGATGGTTAGAGCCGCTCTTATATCCCGCACCTCCCGTGTTCTTGGACCGCCTATAGACAGGTCCTGATATTCAACACGGCAACGAGGGATGCGCTATGATGCCACAGTAACCATGGGCTTTTGAGCTAATTTTTACATAATACACATAGGTGGAATTGGCATATTTTAGAGGCTTTCACAAAGTGTTAAGCTATGATCGTAGCTAGAAGTAAGTCTAGCTAACTACTTCACACTATTTCAGCTTTCGGGGTTTCCATGCCAGATAGAGTATTTCTTTCGACAGACAAAAATTTGTTGATCATTGAACCTGCGTCTATGTCAATCAGATTATATCCGCTGCGGATGTACTATTTGTTAGCGCCCTTAGTTGCAGAATGTGTATCCCTGCGGTGGAGGGCGGGGTACCACTACTAACACTAGCCGTTCAACAACACTACTGTTGCCACGCACGGCACAGCAATCATATTAGTAGGTGCAACTAACGCTGAAGGGATACATGTGAAACCAGATATGGAAATGAAGTAGACAGGCAATCATACAGGTCAGACGAAACAATTAAAATTCAAGTCTTGATCGTTGAGGCGCGCGGTGCCCGGAATGTGTTGGACTACGTATCCAACCATGCTCGGAAATTCATACGGCAGCTCTACGGCGTATTCACAAAGCTGAGGAGAATGTAAAGAGAACAGACAATGCTGCCCAATCGGTATGCGATCCAGCCCCGCACCACGGACGTTACGCCAGACAACATACGTCCAGTCTCAACCAAAAATTGGGACGGGAGGAAATCGCTGATGAAAAGCTGTTTAATAAGCACTCTCGGTCCTTTCCCGAGCTTGCTAAGCTGTTCCAATCATTGTGGTTTGAATATCGCATGTCTCTTGATCTATTTCCGTAGCAACGTTCAAACTTTCGAAAGTATCAATCTCATTTCGAAAAGAATCGAAGAATGGTCTCTAGTAACACTTGTTTGGTGTGCCACATACATGGGGTGCTGAGGCTGTGAAGAGCCTCGTTGCATGAGTATGGACCTGTTATCAAACTAGCGACATGAAGTGTGTATATCAAGAGTCGAATGCGAAAGACCACATATTTGAAGCAACTTTGTTGACTGGTGTCTTACATAAGAGCCCACTGGATACTAGAATACGTGGTTACTCTCCTTGACTTTGTACTCATGTCTTTTGAGAGTAAACATATATGTTGAGTCACGTGAAAAGCTACCCATGTTGTTGGAAATGTCCCGAAACAGCTGAAAGTCAGCTTATCGCGGGGCTTGCCCAAAACGGTTTTACCGATAGATAATTGTTCTTGGCGTTGCGTGCGCCCAATCGGTTCTCTGACTTGATCAGGCTTGCAATATTTTCTGCGCGTACTATTGAATGGAATATGTGTCATCCAAGCCCTCCTTTAGCCTCGCGCGGGAACGTGGCAACGTTGCTTATTGTGCATGGACAACATGGCGCATTGCGCACGATACCGAGGAAGATCCGTTCCCGATAAAGTTCATTGGCCGCTTGAATTCCCGGTGTTTTCCGACTCGTGT
Organism: Lasiodiplodia sp. KE8368; assembly: GCA_023087525.1. Classification (NCBI taxonomy): domain Eukaryota; kingdom Fungi; phylum Ascomycota; class Dothideomycetes; order Botryosphaeriales; family Botryosphaeriaceae; genus Lasiodiplodia; species Lasiodiplodia sp. KE8368. The sequence continues at coordinate 25,962 of JAJMYN010000030.1, forward strand.
TATCGTCGAGAGATAAGACTCTAGGAAGGTCGAAACTCCTTTCTCGCATTCTTCCAACAGCAGTAGTAGTAATTCTATTGGGCGTTTATGCCTCAAAGGCTAGCCCTGAATTACTGCTGATGGATTATATGGTGCAGTATTATATCCGAGCCGAAGATGCGGTATTGTGTTTCTCTTCTTTTGTGTTGTTGTCTGGTGCGATTCGGGGGTCATTTCAGTTTCACGAGCTCAGGAGACTTTTTCTCGGTAGCGATGTGGTCAGCGCTGAAAGGCTAGGGCAAGGGTTGGATAGGCTATAATGTAGCATTGGTGCGTCAGCGCAGATTGGTCCCAGCATTAGACTTGGCCGGCCCGTAAGCGTTATTTAAAAGCAGGCTTTCGCTCACTTCTTTCCATGGTTGATCTGACTCCGCGCTTTCAAATCGCTCTTTATTCAAATTACAAGAGGAAGCCTCCCTTTCTTCCTGTAACTTTGCATTCGCCCCACTTATATGGTCTTATGCATTCGCAGCTACGACTGGCCTCGCGCTGAAACGGACAATATCACTGTCAGCAGTGATGAAGTTGTGTTATGGAAAAATCACATAATGGCTCGATGGTGGAATTCGCAATGGAAGTGGATGAGAAGATTTCTGGCACTACAACAACAAGGGGCAGCTTGGTTCACATCGGAACCCCGAATCGCGACAACACTTCTGTTGCGTCCCAATCCTCTTCTACCAATGTGACCACTCTCACTCCATGGCTTCCGACATTATCCACCGGTTATTCTGATTACCTTCCGGTGCTCAGTGCCGAAGGCGTCAGACGAGTCAGTCGAGACCTCGAAGATGGAGGAAAAATTGCGTGGAGCAAGATTCCTAGAATCTACAGCATTTGCTATGCACTAGGAAAGCCAGACCTGACAGAAGTCTTCGATGCTGAGGGATTCAGCGATCCCGGTGTTCCATTTTCGCCCGACGACCTTCGCAAAGTTATGCCAGATCTACGACTCAGAACCCGCTTCTTCGAAAGCCAAAAAATGGTCCTGAGCAACCCGCATCGTCCGGAACATCGCTGGGGGAGTCATCAACATTTTCACATCGCAGAAGTTCCATTTGTCCACATCCAAACTCTTGGTCGATCAAGATCTGCGCGAGTAGACGTGGTTGAAAGCCTTTTGACTCAGCATCGATACGTCAGGAAATGCATCATTCGTCGTGGACAGAAGTCTGGGATCCGCACTGGGCTATTCAATTACGTCAACAATGTTGAAGTACTGAAGGAGCTGTCCCATCGTCACATTTCTACGTTCATGTGCAGCTATTCCGACGAGTACAAAATTGCATTCCTGACCCAACCGGTCGCAGACTGCACACTGGAATCATTTCTAGCTCAAGTACCGTGGTCAGAGGGGGCGCAAGAACTTTTGCAGTCGTCTTTCGGATGCCTTGCAGGGGCATGGAATTATCTGCGTGGAAAAGGAATGAAACTCAATCCGATCAGGCCGTCAAATATACTCATCAAGGGTCGAAGCATGTTCTTTACAGATTTCACGGGCCCAAATGACTCGAAACGCCTCCAATTCAGCGGCAGAAATGATTTTTCGACCATTGCATACTGCAAGTATTGTGCCCCAGAAGAGGAAGAAGCGGAAAATCCATCTTACCATCTCTGCAACATCTGGTCACTGGGTTGTGTATTTCTGGAGATGTGGACAGTAATACAACGGAGAAGTATGGAGCAGCTGTTTGAATTTCTCCGGGAGAATGGTTCAAGGGATTTGCAGTACTACAAGAACATTGAAGCCGTAGAGAAGTGGCTAAAAGAACTTCAGGCATCTACATTGCCTAACGACCTCGAAGAGACGGACGACACCTATGATGGGCCATACAATTGGATCAAAAGCATGCTGCTGCGAGATCCCGTCCTTCGCACACGCGACACGGAGTTGCTCCTCAGAACCATCTGCAAAGCTGGAGCTGCGTATACATCACAATGCTGCTTCCACCAAAACTCAGCCTTATTCTCCAAAGCGCCTTCAGCGCCCCACCCGTAGATAGCCCCCCACCACACCCAAATACAACGCAACGTCCTCACTCACCCAGCACAATACGTACTCCTCCCCCTCAACCACTCTCCCCGCTTCCACAACCCCCACGGCGCCACCACCCCGAGCACCGCACTCACCCCCGCGAGCACCGTATTCCCCCACCCCAATCCCAGCACCTCGTACATCCGCGGCGCAAACAGCGGAAAGCTGAAGCCCGCCATCGTGCGCAGGAACGCGGCGGCGCCCGTCGCGCTGGCGGCGTAGCGCGTGTACGCGTCCACCACGTACGCCTGCGCGCACTGGAACCCGATGATCAGCCCGCATGCGAAGATACACGCGCCGATGTTCGGGACTATCCAGTGCGTGTGGTAGTGCGCGGACCAGCCGTACGTGGCGAGGCCGACGGGGACGAGCAGGCCGCCGGGGAGCATCAATGGGACGCGGAATTCGGGGCGGCCCGGGGAGGAGTAGTGGTGTTTGAGGTAGATGTAGATCTGTGGGCAGGAGTGGGGGGTTAGCTGGGCTGGGGGAGGGGGAGGGGGAGAAGGGGGGAGAGGGACGCACGCGGTCGTTGATGGGGGCGCAGATCTGGAGGCCCAGCACGAAGCCGAGGCCCAGCGAGAGGTAGTTCAGGGAGGACATGGTGAGGGACATGTCGTATTCGTCTTCGAAGACGAGGGCGAAGGTGGAGAGGCTGGTGGTGGGGTTTGGTTGGTTAGCGGGATGCCCGGCGGATGCGGGGGGTTGAGGAGGGGAGAGAAAGGGCGTGGTGGCTTACACGAGGTACATGACGCCGTAGAGGTATGCGCGGTAGAGGGCCATGACTTGGATGGCGGGCTGGGTGCCGAGCATGATGAAGGGGCGGACGAGGTTCTTGCGCAGGATCTTTCCGAAGCTGTGGTCCGGGTTCTGCCATTTTGTTCGCAGGTTTTGGTTCCCTGTCTGTTTGCGGAGCTTCTTTGCTTTTTTCGCGAGGATGGCGGGGGCGTATGTCTCTGGCAGCCATATGGTGGCGAGGATCTGGACGATGACATCGGCAATTGACACAGACCAGAAGACCCATCTCTATGGTTTGATTAGCAAGACAGACCTTGATCACAACCAGGAAAAATTTACCCAAGTAGTGTGCTCAGTCACCAAGCCACCGACTGTGAGGTGCAAGAGTCAGCGTTTGGTGGATATATAGTCTTTCAACCTCAGGGAGTCGACGTACCAATTGGACCTATTGCCGGGCCAATGAATGGTGCAAGGCTGTAGACGGCAAGGGCCTTGCCTCGCTCTTCAGCTCTGAAGCAATCGCTGAGTACGCCGCCACCCAACTGTGATGGGTCAGTATGAATACTGAACGGCGAATATCTGTGGTGTATTCTTACCGCTTGAGGAGCACTACCCCCGAGTCCGCTGAGGAATCTGAACGCCAGCATCTGTTGCTTCGTCTGTGCAAAGCCGCAAACAGTATTAAAAACTAGGTAAAGCATGTTGGACGCTTGCAAAATGACAACTCGACCAAAGATCTCAGAGAGTGGGCCGAGCACGAACGGTCCTATGGCGTACGCTAGAAGGAAGATGGACATAACGAAGGCTTGCTCGAGCTCAGACTCTATGTTGAACTCGTCTCCGATAACCTCTAAAGAAGGGGCAATCATGGTGGAGGAGACTGGAGAGATGAAAGTAAATGAAGAAACGAGAAGTATTGCCGTCCACTTCTTTCCTTTGCTCCAGTTTAGTGGGTTCATGGGATCTTCGTCGTCTTCCCACGTGACCTGTTACACCGAATCAGATATGCTGGCTCTGGATAGTTATGGTTCAGTGGCTTACGATGTTGGGATCATCCTCATCTTCGTGATCTAGTGTAGGATGAAGAGCGTCGGAAGAATTATTTCTTCCTTCCTCAATGCTATGATGGACTTGATCCGGCAAGTGAAGCTCGGACGGAGGACTTGCAGGATCTCTATCGGCGAATGACCGATACGTTGACACATCTTCCCACCAACGTTGCTCACGTTGGCTCATCATGGGAGAGAAGTGTAGACTTGGGAGCTGGTATAACGAAGGAGACTCCTCCTTGTCGGTGGAGCGAGATCTGCCAAAAGAAGACCTGATCTTTTCGAAATAGTACGACATGATTGTGCGCGCGCAACAGCGAATGATGGGTAACGAGAGACTGTGATCTTGGCCAGCAGGGAGACGCCCCTGTCGTGATGGGCAAAGCTTTTATGTCTTCTCAATCACAAGGCCTCTGCCGAATTCCGTACTGTGTCGTGTGTGACTCGGGAGATACGGCAAGAGTTGGCAGTGGCATGGCAAAAATAGCAGCGTGTACAGCCTCACGGAGCTGCGGCTGGAAGTTCGGCCTCGGAGGCACGGCATGCATGGGAGGATGCGAGGGAAAAGATTGGCTTCGATGCTTGGCGAAGAGCGTGGCCGTGAGGTGATACAGTTTCAGCCTATCACAAGCGCGCCAATGGCCAAGATCAAGCTTGGTATTTCTTTGCCCGATGATCTGTTTCACAGCCTATCTGTGCTCCGCCTTGTGGCCGCAAGGCGGATCTCATTCTCCATGCCTGGCAGGAGGATAAGCGGTACGCGACGCATTTACGAGCGGATGACGACGCTGGGCGCAGGTATGCAAGGATGTTCGGGGTCCGGCACGTGATCGGCAGCCTTATGGCCAGAATTGTCGGTGGTGTTGATGCGGGGCTACACAATCATGACGCACTTATGAAGGGAGATCAAAATTACGGCCAGTGCTATTGGCTTTTACGAGCCATGGAATACCCTGTAAAAATTATAATAGAGAGTGGCGTGGAAATAAGGGTCGATTGTAGTCGGTGTGCGGGTGCGCTAAAGTGGTCGCCCAAAAGGGCGGAAAAAGGGAAACGAGCCTTGGGCTGTCACCACGACATGCTGTGCATGCATCTACTAGGGCTTTCTTACGCGTCAGTCGACTGCGGCTATCTATCTGTTCTGCCGTGTCAAGCGTGCTGTCTCGGCGTGTGATTGGACGATGGCTGTGCAGGGTGTGGCTGTGTAAACCCACTACTGCAACCCGCTCGCGTGCCGTTTTGCCAGATTGTCTGCGGGGCCCCAGGAACTAGCTGCAACAAGGCGACGGGTGCCTGCTTCTGGAAAATTTAGGTACCGACATGTTTCATGTGCCTTTCTAAAGATATCACGCCGGGACCTCAGCCCCCCGCTAGCCCGCCTGCTAACCAGGCACACAACTGCGTCAGTGGACCCATGCCATCTCGACTTGAAAGATCACGGAACTTGCGAGTCATAGTCGAGCCTCAAGAACGCGTAAGAGTCTTGGACGTCGTTCTCGCCTGCAGTGGACCCTGTGATACCACGGCCAGCTCGTTCTCGGGGCGAAAAGTGTATCGATTGACATAGGCCAAGTCGATCAGTCCCTAGTAGATCCCATGTTTAGCAACAGATCATGAGGTTTCTCAGGCACAGCCTCCGGCTTCCAGACCTCTCTCCGAATTCGGTGCCGGTGAGGATGATGGAAAGCGCGGCATCAGGATTTGCTGCCACAGGTTTTCGTCCTGCCACCTTGAAGGCCCGCTTGAAGATGCAGAGATTGAGAAGGTGATCTATGTGTAGCTCGAGGTTACGAGGGCGATATAAAAGACGCCTCAGGGACGCTATCCCCACCAAAAAACACCATCCCTTCGTTTACCAAAGATTTCGAACATTCAACAAACTCTATACTCACTTCTACGCATCACCACTTTCCCCTTGATAGCCCCTCGTTACCTTTCATTCAAACCGTGACAATGCAACCCCTCCTCCGAACCAACCTAGCCCCTCGCTCCAATCACAGGCGTCCCGCGCCAGTCAACCAACCCCCTTCCACCCCCCTGAAAATCCTCATCGCCCCCTCCGGCTTCAAAGGGAGCCTGAGCCCACACGAAGTCGCCGATTGCATCGAGACCGGCATCCGGCGCGTCATTCCTTCCGCCGCAGCCGCCGTGGTGCGTAAAGTACCCCTCGCCGACGGCGGCGAGGGCTTCGCGCAGGCCCTGGTCGCCGCCACGAAGGGTGAGCTGCGGTCCCTCACTGTGACTGGGCCCACCGGAGAGCTTGTCCGCTCGCACTACGGTATCCTAGGCACCGGCAGAAAGGATAGCGTGCTTCTCGCCGATACCACCGATGTTAGCATCGTCTCCAGCCCCACCACTACTGCAACCCTCAGCACTACTGGCGGCAACAGCGCCGGCGGCAAAACTGCCGTCATTGAAATGGCCACCGCCGCTGGCCTCTCGCTCGTCCCACCCTTCGCGCGTGACCCAACCGTCACTACGACTTACGGCGTCGGCCAGCTGATCTCTGCCGCCCTCGACGACAGTGCCATATCACGCATCCTCGTCGGCTGCGGCGACTCAGGCACCAGCGACGGCGGCGCAGGCATGCTGCAGGCCCTGGGCGCAAAACTCCTCGATGCCGCCGGACGAGAGCTGCCGCACGCTTCAGGCGGCGCGGCGCTCGTGCGGCTGGCCAGCATCGACTTGAGCGGGCTGCATCCGCGGTTGAGGGACGGAGGTGTGCGGATCGAAGTGGCGTGCAACTGGCGCAACGTGCTGTGCGGGCCCGCCGGTGTAGCGCGCGTGTACGGCCCGCAGAAGGGCGCGAGCGAAGCGCAAGTCGAGCTTCTCTCCGCCGCGCTGGACAACTTCGCTGGCATCATCGAGCGTCAGCTGGGATACGACGACGTCGCCCACACGCCGGGCGGCGGGGCATCAGGCGGGCTGGGCGCCGGGCTCCTCGTGCTGGGCGCGGCGCTGCGGCCGCGGTACGAGGCGGTGATGGAGTGGTTCGCCATCGGCGACCTGTTCGCCGACTGCACGCTCGTCTTCACGGCCGAGGGCGGCATCGACGGGCAGACGCCGCAGGGGAAGATCCCGGCTGAGGTGGCGGGGCGGGCCAAGGCGTACGGCATCCCGGTCATTGCGCTGGCGGGCACGGTGGGCAAGGGCGCGGATGTGAATTACGGCGCCGGGATTGATGCGTATACGTCGATTTTGCAGAGGCCGGGGTCGTTGGATGAGGCGGTGGCGCAGGCGGAGGAGTTGCTTGTTGATGCGGCCGAGGGCGCGATGAGGACGGTGTTGGTGGGGTTGGCGATGAGGGTTTGATGAGGTATTGGTCTATCTGTCTTTACTTACGTTGTTTAGCGTGATATCCATACGTTCCTTGGCCAGTCACTTTAATGAAAATCGATTTTCGAATATAACCGCAACTGCATAATTTGGTACACAGACTCCGTTTATGCTCTTCTCGTTTCATTTCTAATCTATAGTGAGGTTTTAGGCCAAGCCTTTAAATGCCGCAGTTTTGAGTATCCCGGTGGTTGGTAAAAGAGTAATTTGAGCATCACTCACTTTTCTGGCTGTCAAACATCATAGTCAGTTCAGGGGTAATCAGATTTGAGCACAAGGCTCCCATAGAATTCCGTTCAAACCTGAGACTTTTGGCCGAGCCCGAAGATTCTTGGTATTCGAGAAAAAAGTTTGAAGATTGGTGGGGTGAGTCTGGGCAACGTTGAAAATAGCTGCGGCACGTGCTTGCGGAGGATCGGAAGCGAAACCCACTTCGGTGACGCCATGAACAGTTTCAGCTACGCCAGACTCACCGCCACACAAGCAGGAGACTTATCTCTCCCCAAGAGCTGAGGTGGTTCGATTCGGCTGGGCGGACATCTGGGCAAGTCAGGCACTGCCACTTCACAGCCGCTTCCTCCCGCTATCAGCTCCAAGACCCGATAAGCCCTGCTTTGTTTCTCGGCAGCTGTGCACGACTCAGGAACGGTCGTATGTTCCTCTCCACTGGAACATTCCCAGCAACCAGGTAACTCTAGGTGAAACAAAGCCGAGCCTTCCCGTATGATGAGCCAATCGTTCAACAGAACGTGGCCTTGAATTAGGCTGCAACTAAATATATCACTTGCGTGATTCTCCAGGGCTTTTCAGGTTCATTTATGAAGAGTCGCGATGAAACGCGCGTGCACGTGCATTTCGATATGTAGTTGAGGAAAAATCGACACTGTCCCCCACGTATAGCATCAACACACAATTATGGACTGATATGAAATCAGAGACCAAATACGATGGAGGATGCCTCTACACTCTATTTTTATTTCTTCTTTCAGTACGACCGCCCCATAGAAGAAAATTGTTGCTAATTGGTGTGTGTGCATACATGCAGCTTCACTCCGGACATTCCGGCAGGAATCAAACCAGAACCACAAACGCCCTATACGAAGATTTCATGAGTCATAAGTTCCATTCCTTTCTATCACATATACCAACTTCCCAAACCACCGCAGAAAAAAAAAACCCTCTCTACCTCCCCCTACCGCTTCACCGGCACCCCCCTCGCACTCTCCCCCGCCAACTCCACATACGTATCCCCAGCCTGCAACTCATGTATCTGATTCGGCTCCGCCTCCATCTCATGCCTCGACCTTGCCGGGCTCCCATCCCTGCCCCCCTCCTTCCCTCCCGCACCCGGCCGCGCCCCCAGCCCATTCGCCGGCAAATGCGCCACGCTCTCATACACCGGCGGCGTATCCGCCTTGTCTCTCTTATCACCCCCATTCTCCGCACTTGCCGCAGCAGCGGCGGCGGCGGCGCGCCGCTCTTCTTGCCGCCGCCGGTCGCGCGATCGCCAGAAGTAGAAACCGGCGCCGGCGCCGGCGAGCAGGGCGGCGATGGCGACGCCGACGCCGATGCCGGCTTTGGCGCCGGTGGAGAGGGAGGAGGAAGAGGAGGAAGAAGAGGAGGGGGTGGAAGAGGAAGAGGTGGTGTTGCCGGTGTCGCAGGTGAGGGATTTGATGACGTTTTGGGACTTGTATTGCTCCAGCGGCGCGCAGTCGAAGTCGGTCGCCGAGGTGTGGAGTTCGAATTGTTGGACGTCTTGGAGGTCGGGGAAGGATACGCTGGTGGGGGGTGGGTTAGCTGCCGCCGGGGAAGGAAGGGTAGATGGGTGGGGGGATGGGGACGGGGAGTAGGTACCTGGTGAAGGAGCCCTCGAGCACGATGGCTTCGTTCGTCTGCTGCAGCTTGTCCATGGTCAGCGTGTCGACGCGGCTGTTATTCTGCAGCGTCAGGCCGCCCGTGCGGACGAGCGCCGGGAACGCGACGTCGACGAGCCCCTGGTTGTCCTGCAGGAAGACGCCGTAGGTGGTGCTGTTGCCGACGTCGGTCAGCTTGGGCGCGCTGAACTTCTGGAAGGTGTTGGCGCGCAGCACCAGCTCGTAGCACTCGGTCAGCTCTGGCAGCTCGACGGCCGACAGGTTCGACAGGTCGATGTGCTGCGCCGTCTCCAGGTTCGGGAACGAGGCCGAGAGGCCCGGCGCGTTGAACTCGATTGTGATTTTGCCTTGCGTGCTTGCCCGCGTGGAGGTCATGGAGAAGTTGAGGCTGCCGGCGAGGTTTTTGTTGTACGTGATGTTCAGGCCGTCCGTTGTGCCGGTTGGATCAATGCCTTCGAGCGTCTGGAGGCCGGTGCCGCTGACGGTGACTCGCGGGCATCTTGCAAGAGTTGCAGGAAATGACAGTTGGGACAGCCCCGGAAGATCTTCCAACCGGATCTGGTTGCTGATTGATGTTAAGTTGGGGAAGTCCAATGTGTCCAGGCTTTCGAGGTCTATGAGGTATATGTAGCCGTCCACTTGCTCTAGATCGCGCGCCGAGAGCTCGCTCAGTTCTGATGCACCCTCGGCCACTAGACTGCCGTCGAGAGCTTCGAGTCCATCGAGGGATATCGTGCCAGTCGCAGACGGAGATACTGTAATGTCACCTGTGAAGGTTGCGCAGGATGCTATCGCGGTTGCATCGGCAGCATTGTTGATGGTTGTGGCCGATGTTGAGCATGATGCGCTTTCTGTATTTCACATGGTGATCAGTGGACGAAAGCTTGGTGGGAGATCGCTACTTATCATGACCTACGTGCAGATACTAGAGCTTGGAAGATGCAAGCAGCAACTAATGCTGCACCTGAAACTCGATATTGCAACATGATGTTGCCTCGTTGAGCTGAAACAGTCACAGATGCTTGAGGGAGTGGAAAGGCTGCCAGGCAATTAGAATTTAGCAAGGCTCGAATTACGAGGCCGCGTCAGGTCATGTCAGCAAGGCGCGGGCCAGATTCCGCTCAGCCGCATTAGAAGAGGAGTAAGGAGTATCACTGCATGATGGTGGTGTGCGGCTTGCACTTTGGGTGACGGGAAGCTATGTGAAAGGCGGAAATGGGTAATCGCCGCTGCGCCCGGCTGACTAGAGGAAGAAGCTCCAACGGAGTTGTGACCAATTGGTGGCGGCCTGCAGAACCGAAGGATCCCAAAACGGCCCCCAACATGCTCGCCTCTTGCGCCCTAATTCGACAATTGCAGCTGCACCGCAGGAGCCGAGCCTCGCAACCCTTGGCACCCGGCAAAAGAACGTGCAGCAAAAGGCACTAAGGCAGAAGCCACGCATCCGGCCACCCTTCACATGGCTTCGCCAGCCGTGTTGGCTCTGGACTGGCATCCGCGCTTCTTATTATCTTTCCCGTTGCATGCTACCTCCACGATACTTTCCTTCAAATCGCATTCGCAATGTCTAATTACAGCTGTCCGAATGCGAATCCAGATGCTCGGCAAGCCTGCGCTGGCGGCTCAAAGTTCGTCGGGTGCTGCATGCGCGATGCTTGCAACTTGGGATGCGACGCCGACAACCTCATCCCCGCGACCTTCAACACCGACTTCGCCGGCTCAGTACCACCGCTAGAATGCGAGGATGCAGGCGCGAAATTCTACAGCTGCGACAACACAAGCCCGCCATTTCTGGGATGCTGCAAATCGGACGCATGCAGCCAACAGTCAGGATGTCCGAGCGATCAGTTGAGCGGCGCAAAGTTGGGTAGTGATGATGCGGCAGCCACGGCATTTTACTCTCCTACTGGAGTTGCTTCTGCAACCGCATCTGCAACTTCGAGTCCAAAAAAGTCGAGCTCGAATGGTGCGATTATCGGCGGTGCAGTGGGAGGAGTTGTCGCGGTTGCGCTTGTGATTGCGCTGGCCTTCTTCATCTGGCGGAGGAGGCGGCGAAGTCGCGACAAGGCTGAGGAGATCGCATTAAAGAATATTCCTCGTCCTACTAACCAGAATGGTTACGATAAGCCCGCGGGACCAACAGAGCTTTCAGCATCGAAATCAGTGAGCATAAGAGGTAGAGGAATGTCCCCAATCTCAAAAGTGATCCGTACTGAACAATGCAGGATCCACTGCGTCGCCCCCGCCGCAATACTCAGCATTTGAGCAACAAGGACCCATCTTCGAGCTTGATAGCCAACAAGGACCTGTCGCCAGACCAGTCGAGCTCGACGGAAGTAGCACAACATCGTCACCTAAATCGTCGCCCGGCACTAAGAGCACTAGGAGGTTCGCCAGTCACAGGCTATCGCCTCTCCGCAATAGACGCCCCGAGTCTCTGAACTCAACTTCGGGATCCCCAAGGATCTCTCCGCAGTCTTCAACCTTTCCGACCTTCGACAATGATGACGATCGTTACTCGCGTGTGTCTTCTCTTTCTCCCCGATCACCGCGGTTCCCGAGCTCGCCTGATCCAGACGTGGGAAGACCGTCTCCTACCTTTCCGGATCCAATTATTGAAGAAGAACCACGCCGCTCGCAGAACTATTGAATGTCATATAGATTTCAATGCGATAAATTCATTATCGAAATATGTGCAACTTAGATTAAATGGCGATAGCTTTATTGGGAGACCAAATGTGGCCTTGCATCAAGTACATGTATCCGTGCCCTTGGTTCCCGTTTCCGATTACAGAATGTGGTACGACAAATGTCTTAATTGGTACTAAGCAACAGGTAGGATGAGCTAGACCAGCCCTAGACCCAACTCCGAGAAGAACAAAGTAATTGGTATCACTCAAAGGCCAAGGACCATCCCCAGCACGGAAAAGAAGGCAATCATAAACCCGGACGGCGGCATATCGAGCTTCTCAGCTGCAGACGCCGAAGTAGCAGCGGCGGCGGCCGAAGATGACGCTGCAGCCGGACCGTAGCCGTCATCGCAGCCACTCTGACAGCCTTGTTGGCAGTGGTCGGTGGTGTTTCCACAAAATCTGCAAGCCAAGCGTCAGCAATTAGGGATCCCGATCCCACGCCAAAAGACAATAAAGGTTACTTACCCCCCACTGCTGCAACAGCCCCCGTAGTTGTACACACCATAAATGGCAAATGCGTCAGCGCTGGCGCTGGTATCGCAGATGGCGTTGTTGAAGGCCGAGCCGCACTTGCCGTCGCAGCGCGGACTGGTCCCGCTGTCGGCCCAGCTGCAGTGCGGGAAATCGAGCGTCGGGTCGTTCGACTGGCACTTGCCGTAGTCTTCTTGGCAGTCCGGCTTGCTGCAGTAATCGTCGCCCGTGCCACAATAGCCGTCTTTGCTGTTTCGCGGAGAAAAAAAAAATGGCTTGATTAGGACCGCTCTGGATTGAAGGATTGCATCGCACAAGGCGGGAACTTACCTGCAGCATGGAGAGGTGCCGTTTGTGAGACACATTCGTCCGTTTCCAATGCCGCACGAACCGTCGGTGGTAAATGGAAATTCGTTTTCAGGACTCGTTGAATTTGTCGAATTGGATGTGCTTGAGGGAATGGTTCCGCTGGAAGTCCTTGTGGAATTGACTGCCAATGTTGCGCTCGCCGAAGCTGATGCCGAGGCGGATGCTGAAGCTGTGCCTTCAGGACTGGTTATGAAGGTCAAGGTTGTGCTTGAAGTTGCAGTGCTGTCGGCTGCACTGCTTTCGGCTGCACTGCTTGCAGCTGCGGTGGCTTCGCTTGTGGTGGTTTGAGCTGCGACGCCGAGCGCCAGCAGCAGCGTTTGGATAAACACAGAAACGAGCATTTTCGTTCGTTCCGAAAATCAAAGAAAGTCGTGATTTACCGGCAGAGCCGAAATGAAAATATGTCGCGATCGAATGCACCAACACTTATATAACGTGAGGCTGCTGCCTCGACCAACATGGGCGCTCGATACTAGCCCAATATTGGCCCCACGCCCCGAACGCCAATACGGAATGTGTTGGAAGATCAGCTGCAGCTCCGTCGCTGACACTGCATACCCGACGATCCTGCACGCTCTCAGCCTTGTCAAAAGCAACGTCACCACGAGCCATTTCAGCCCCTCACTTGCTGATCCAACGGAAATGCCCCGCCGTCCGGCCTAAAGATCGAGGAACACGAGGGCAAAGGTCCGGATCACCATTGATCCGCAGGCTTAGTCCCAACCCTGCATCTGAGCTAATCTGTCTTAATATTCAGCTATAAATTTTTCCTTTCTTTTTGTTCTCTATATTGAATTGCAAAATCTGTTTGTGGCAATACGAGCCCTTTATTTTGGCTCGCGTCTAGATTTTCAGGTACTCGTAAACCTATTTATTGCTCCCTTCTAGACAAGAAATGATGTCTCAGTAGTAAATGAGCTGAAAGACATCTTTTTAGCAGGTAAAAATAGATATTTAACCCACGTTCGACCAGGACATGGCGCATCCATCCTTGGTTTCGATATGCGCACAGTTACAACCGTTCTCCACCAGCTCCTTCTCCTTCCTCTTCCTCTTCATCATCTTCAGCAAGAAGTTCAAACCCCTCATCAGTCCGACAGTTTGAGACGCGAAATTTTACATACAGACGGAAAGCTACAATACAACTGCAGACAACTGAAATAGCGAAAGCGATGAAGATCCAGAAGATTGTACTGTATTGACTCAAGATTGCGATGGCGATCGGAGGATCGTGATCTGCCGACGGGTCTTGCGTAGGCTCTGAGCCAACACTTGAACTTGGCGATGGGAGCACACTGTCGTTTTCTTCGCTTGCATCGTCGGCTCCAGGTAAAGGCAAGGAATCTTTCCGCGAAGGGTCAATTGACTCGCCCCAGAGGTGTAACTTCCAATCGGTAAACACGCCCTCGTGCTTGTTTAGGTTTCCGTCTTTAACGGAGATGGTCCAGCTGCCAATGCCATTCTCTCCCCAGTGCGCAACCGACATGAAAGTCCAGTCACTGTAGCCCTCATGGGCATTGTCGTTGGGACGAGACGTCGAAAGCTGGCTGACAATGCCGGAGGGACTGCGTAACACAACGCTCAGGTCGCCGCGGCGGCTGTGGTTGACGTTAATAGTAACGGTGACGTGCTCAATCCGCTCAAGGTTCGCCTCTTCTAGATGAGCTTGGGTGACTTCGATGCTGCTGTTTAAACCGCCTTCACCCTGTGGGATTGGCCGGTTGACCTGTATACGAGGGGAGAAATACCAAGCTTGTGGTTTAACGATCTGCCAGGTTTTCGCGGCCTGAACGAATGCATACGCATCGAGCTTGCCATAGCCGAATTGATGGCTAAATCTCTTTCCGTACGGAGTGTCCTGCCAACCTTCATCGCTATCAATTAGATTAGGCCGTTGCAAAGGTTGTTGCTTCAGAGGGATTGCCGTGAGGACGGTAAGCCATTGCATATCGCGCCAAGTCAGGTCGGGACGAACTTGGAGCGCGAGAGCGAATATTGCTGCTGCGAGAGGTGCAGCAGCAGAAGTGCCTCCGTGCGAGTTGGTGCACTTTGAGCTACCCACGTCTGTGGTGTAAATTGCATCATGTGGGCCGTCACTGCTGTAGGTAACTGCAAGCTGCGCAGAACACCTCTCCGAGTAGGATGGGTGGAGGCAATTCCTGGTAATCGCGCCAATTGTGATGCTGTAAATAGTGTTTGCGTAACCATCAAAATTGCAGTCATCGCCGTGGGCAGCGCCATTCCCAGTGGCGAAGACGTATACAGCACCTCTACCCTGCCGTCCCCTCCGCACGCCATTGATCAAAGCTCTTTGTACGAGAATACTGGGAGTTCCCATAGAAGCACCATTGTCGAGGGGCCCCCAAGAGCAAGAGTATATCTGGTTCTCGTCCATGGCGTGGTTCATCGCAAGAGCAGCGTCCGCATCAGATATGTCTCCGGAAAGGATTCGTATGCCAGATATTCGCGCCTCATAAGCAACGCCAATTCCGCATGCGCTGTTCCTGGCTGCCGCAATTTCTCCAGCACAACGCGTACCGTGCGTATCCTGTGCAAGCCTGGGCTTCGGATCTTGAACATGATCATTGAAATCATATGAGCCAGCTCGGAAATAGTTGTCCTTCAAATCATCACTGTCCAGATCCAACCCATCGTCCACAATGCACACTGTCGAACCACTTCCTGTAACGCCTTCCTTCCAGAGGCCAGTCACATTGACATCATTCCCGTCCCCCCGAGTATTCAATAGGTGCCATTGTGCGGTGAACAGAGGATCGTGAATGTCCAGTGTCTCGATAATTTCGTCCTGCCGCTTCCGAGCGGTAGATGGGGCGTCGGTCGGATCGTCTGGAAGCAGCACGGCAGTTCTCTTAAAGAGATGCCGACGGGCGACTTGCTTTTGGCTGAACTTTATACCGTCCAAACTACCGAGCCCGTGAGCCTCCCTTTTAAGCTTTCTTGCTTTCATGATATCTTCCACGACATCGATCTCTTGCTTCCTTGAGCGGAAGAGATGGTAGCCTTCCATGGAAGGGAAGGGACCTTCGTAATCGAAACCAAGCTCTGTAGCAACATCTAGCGGCCTGACAGTTGTGTCGATTTGGAGGGCGTAGTAGTCGTACAAATCGTAGTATCGCGGGCCAAGAACCTGGGAGACACTGAGCGCAGCAGCGAATAGTAACGCGAAAAGAAAACAGGCTCGCATGGTTGCAAGTCAAAAGGTCCACCCGGTACATCTGACATGTAGAGAAGGGGTGGATAGGTTGACGTGGAAGAGATCAGGCCGGGGCCACGATCGCGTACGGGAATAGAGCTTGAGACGTAGGGGCTCAATTGCACGGACTTGGATGACACGGGCCTTCCTATTGGCCCTGATTGGATGTTTCGTACCAAATTTTCACGGATTCCGCGGAGCCGACTAGATTAGGACATCACGGAAGGTTAGTCCTACATATTGCAGCATATGGAAAACCTGCCCGACCCAACGCACAGCAGATAATCAGCCAGCTCCGCTCGCAATCCCCGCCCCACACTAATGACTCACGCTAGTTTAGTACATTAACGTTTAAAACTAGCGGTGTTTGCTGCATAGAAGAATCATCAGAGCCTGGCTCGCTTCGATATGCTACCTACGATAGTCATATCATAGCATCCCTATTTGTTGACGACCGGCCATAACCTTGTTTTACCGGGTCAGATCACTCTCCGTAAGCATTCCTTAAATTAATCCCGATAATCTCTCCCCCTTCTCCGACTTCTCTATCTTCAGCGCTACCCACAAGATAGTGTCAAATCACCCAGTGGAAACTGATATCCTTTCCCGAGCATCTCTGAGAATCCTTCAATACCTCGCTTGACGTCCAACAGCCTTATCTGATCCTGCTTCGCTTCCATGCCGGTGGCCTCATACTCGAGTTCAGCCTGTTTCCGGACTTCTTCTCACTCTGGCTGCTTGAGCTAGCGGAGCGCCATTGCGCTGACATCGCGACGTCTAACCATCGCCTTCTCCCTGAGGTCAGCATGGACGACGTTCTTGCTGGTATCGAGGACCAGTACATTTTGCTTTTCTATCACAGCCCCCACCCCTGTAGAAAGCATACCTACGCTCTTACTGTAGACTAACATGAACAACAGCTGAAACGGGCTCCATCCCACTCTCCAAACCGTTCTCTCAACCTAGACTTCCGCTAACGTCGACGACGACACCAACAGCATCCTCACTACTGACGGTAGTGCCGGTGGCTACATCTCGTTGATGCTCGGCCTCACCCACCCAACCGCCACCCGCGCTGTGATGACTGAGTGCCGTTGACTGACCCAGCTGATTTCTCCATCCACCAACGAAACAAGCAGCCCATATTCAGACTACCCCACCTGCCCGGTGGAGCACTGCGAGCGGGTTGCGAAGGGCGAGTTACCGCCTGTTATGTGAGCCGACCCGCGAGGAGAGAGACTGAAAATCTGAAGTTGATTTTCGCATGCGCGCAAAACGGGATAAAGAGGGACCTTTTCCCGGTCCGTGTGGAGGGGAAGAGGCATTCGTTCCCAAGGGACAGAATCGAGGCTGTGGAGCAATTTCTCCGTGGTGGTATTTTCGTGTGTCATGGCCAGGATGACTCAGTCATGCCAGTGCATGGTGGCATTGAGTTTAAAGAGCTAGTTGAGAAGGTGAATCTTGGGCTGAAGCTTGATCTGGCAAGTGAGGACGGAGATCGTAGGTTCGCGGGGAGTGCGAAGCTTAATAACAAATGGTTGGCGGACGAATTGCGTCTAGCGGTAGAGGGGTGGTTGGCTTAGGCTTCCGAGAGGGGACCGTAGATCGGCATAGTAATCCTCTTATTGAAGCTTCTCTGGGTTCCAGAGCAGGTTTTTGAACCTTTGCTCCACCTTATCTGTAGAAGAGGAATAAGGAGCGGTAAGTCTTAACATGCCTCTGTGTAAGGGCCGTGCAGTCACTCTTTGATGTGATATTGAATTGATTGGAATTTGTTTTGAGATAAATAACAGACCCTCTGGGAATATAGTCCGGTCTGTGCCTAACTCTCGCACAGGCTTTGGGAGAGGTCGAAGATGATATATTATTTTTTGGCCGGATTGAGCCCAGCATGTTGTCCATCTTCTTGTGTCACAATATTTTGCTTAGAACAATCTGATAAATGGATATTCCGTGCGCTTGTGGATGATGATTGCATTTACGTCTACTGAGTACCAACTTCCGCGCGGTTGTGGAGTGCTTTCGTTAGGCTCTCAATCTGCTCTTAAATTCTCGTGCATTTGATGGTAATAGGTTGATCCTGCTCGCTGGTTACGTCCAGGAGATCGACGATATCATTAAGAATAAAGGGCTCGATAATTGGTGCGGTCGATCCGGCGGGGCCCAACTTGATCGATCCGGCGCATCCGGGATGCGTCCTTCTCCACCCGCACCTTGCTTAGTCAATGCCGGAGGCATCGCAACCAGCTCTATTCATCTCGAGAGCTGAAAGCCAATATGTTCAAAGATTCAACATTGGCTCTTCCGAATTAGTAGAAGAGTCCTTCGTATTTCAACTGCTGGGTGTTGAGCCCGAGTTGTCTCAAAATGAAGGAATAATGAATAAGCTAATAACCTTGTCCAATAACACACAACGGAGGTAATAAATCGATGAACAAGGTGTATCGTTACTTTCAGGCAGCACGTCAGTGCTGTTGGCGCTAAACCTTAAATAGGTAACAGCCGAGGCAACCCTTTTTTGATTACTCGTCGCTCTACAATAAGACTTCTCCACATCAACATCCGGCAACTTCTGCTGAAAATTTTGCAAGACGTAATATTGTAACAATAACGCCCCGTGTCTTACCTGCTTTAGGGACAAAAAAAACCGCTACGCCTATTAGGCTCGCTCCGAAACCACCAGTGGGCCATCATGATGCTTCACACTACAGCCCGCCCTTTTGCCGAAGGAGAGGCGACAACCATGGCCAAGAAGCGGAAGGGAAGACCGCGAAAAGACGATCAATGTGCCACAGATATCGAGGTTAGTCATTTGTACTCAATCGATCTGGCCGGAGTTCCGGGTGCTGAGGCCAAGACCGCTCGGTATGCGTGTAATTATGCAGCGTTCCGCATGTCTATCAGTCCTGTGCCTCAACTTGTCATATCAATCTGCTTCAATCTGCTAGCTTGCGTGAAGAAGAGCTCTAGCTAACTATTTACTCAACAGCGCCGTCGCACGCAGATCCGACATGCTCAACGGACATACCGACAGAAAAAGGAGGACACCATTACCACGTTGCAGAAGAAGGTGGAGAAACTACAAATCATCATCGATGCCATGAGCGACTCTCTCACACGCTTCAACAACCATGTAGCTGCCTCACACACCCCTGATCTGTCGCCCCAGATGGAATCAGGACTCAAGCAGATGACTTTCAAGATTGCAGAGCTACAACAGACAGCAGAGGTTGCAAGGAGGGAATCCTCAGACGATAGCTCCCATACCCCCACAACTTCTCGGCTTTCCTCTGAAGGCGTCGAACTTCTTACCATAAGGCCAAGACGAAGCCAAGAAGTCCTCATCAGTCCAACACCATCGACCCATCACACAACAACAGCGGGCCAAACGGACGACGACGACATCCACCAGGACCTTCCATTCGGCTACCGCATATCCTACGAGCCCACCACCACGAGCCACGACCACGACATCACCACCACCGCAGCCGATTCCCCCCTCCTCCCTACCACCACCCTCCAACCGCTCCTCCCCCCATCACCATTAACAACCCTCACCCCGCAACCCCCCTACACCTACTCCTTCCACGAAATCACCTTCGCCAACCAACTCGAGCGCGCCTGCCTCGAACGCGGCATCTACGTCCTCGCCAACGTGCACCTCGAGCCCGCCGCCTACCGCCGCGCCTTCCGCATCAGCCGCCACTTCGCCAGTCCCGAGCTCATGCTGCGCCGGCTCAAGAAGTGGCTGCAGCAATCCGTGATAAAGCCGTACGGCGACGCCCGGCTGAACTTGGGCGGCGCGGGCTTGCATTACGCGTCGTCGCCGTGCGAAGGTGGTGGGTTGCGGCCGGGGGAGGATTACCGGAAGAGCGCGCGGGCGAGGTTAATCGCTATGGGGCTGCCGATCACAGCGGAGGTGGAGGCGGATTTGAGGTTTTATGAGGGGGTGTGGTTTGATATGCGGGATGTGGAGGCGTATTTGGCGGAGTTAGGGATTCGGATCGAGCCGTATGCGTCGGTGGTTGAGGCCAGGGCTGAGACGTTGCGGGGGCTTTGGGAAGGTGTGGGTGAGTTGGAGCAAGGCCGTCATGGGAATGTTGGTAAGATGCTTGACCGGTTTCCAGCCGGCTGGAATGCTTCGCGATCCGAGCAGAGATTGAGTGCGCTGGATAGCTCTGCAGGTTCTTTGAACGCCACTGCAGATGTCAACGCCTACATGACGGATGAGATCAGCACGGAGGAATGGGAGCGGTTCTGCAACTCGACCATCCCGTGGCTGAGCGATGTGGTGTTGGGAGAGGCTCCAGCAAATGGCGCCGGACGTAACAAGGACATTGTGCAGAGGCTGGGAGAGCGGATTGCGATTGATGTGCAAAGACTTGCGAATGGTATGGTTACCTGCCCCATATCTGCTATCTGATTATGATACTGATCTCTATACACCAGAACTAATTAGGCGCACCGTGTGTATTGGACGGGGGCCCGGTATCCGTCGGGAGGACGTTAACAAAGCGGTCTGTGCTGCTGCGATTATAGATGTTTAATGGGCAAAAATTCTATATTCAAATCATTCAATACTATGGGAATGATGTTTCCTTAATGGCAGACTCTGTTCCTTGTTTTATTACCTTCTATACAAGTCGTATTGTGGCAGTGGTAAATGAACTCAGCCAATCGGGCTGTCCCGGTATGCTTCGCGCCTCGAAAACCCCAATCCGACAATACTCTCCGTCACCCACATTTCTCAAAATTAACCCCCCAAATCTGTGCAACTGTAAAAGCCGCACTGAGACTTCTTCCCTGATCTTCAATGCCGTGTACGTTTGCCTCCTCCCATCGGGGAGAAACAGCTCTCTTTGTTCTGTTTCGTCTAGAATAGTAGTGTCTAGGTCTCCAATGAAACCCAAGCGGTGTGGAACAAGATAGAAATCTGCGCCATTGATACGCCGTCCCATCACGTTTTTTGCAGGACCTTTCAAGAGGATAGCTGCTTTGTTGATGAACCCGAAGATCTGATGAGGCTTTCGCAGGTCGAACTGCGCATCCAACACCTGTACGCACGGTGTTGGGCATACGAAATGCTTGAACTTGTACTGCATCTCCCAAATGACAGGTACCTCAACTGAAGACCACGTAAATGAAGGGCGGCGTATGGCCTCGTCCTCTGTGTCGATGACGAGCTTTTGTCCGCTTGAGATCCTCCATATCAGCTCCCACGCCGCTTCTCTCTCGGTATGCTCAGCGGAGTGCCATATTCCGGCAAGATACGTCATCTCGGGTGCTGCAGCCTTCATTCTGGCCGCAATACCAGATATGGCGCGTAGCTTGTCAGCCGAATGGGTGAGAGTCCGGGCGGTGTAATCTTCCACAACAATTCGCCAGACGCGAAGCATGTCGGATATGTCATCTGCCGTCCGCTGTTGGATGATTTCTGTCGTGGCTCCGGCAGTAAATACATTATCTGGGAGGCGCCCGAAGCCCTTCTCAATGAAGCCGGAAGTGTTTACTTCTGGTGTTCTAACGCCGGTTTGGCACATCCACATGAGTTGCGTGGATGTGTACACCAACATGCGTGGGCTCAAAAGGCGCTCTTCTAGTGTCTTGCAAAAGTCAGTGAGAAACTTCATGTTTCATACCTTCCATCCCGGCTTACCCATGCTCTGCTGTTGACAGCCTCAGTCATGAAATCATACTCCGTCCAGGGCTGCAGCAAAAGACTCCCTATACGACCATCTCTGCACACCCAAGGCAACTTGAATGCGGGGGGTGCCCGCTCTGGCGTCATCCTGCTCTCAAACTGAGCTCGTGTGGACCTTCTTGGCTGAAGGAAGCCTGAGTTGCAACTTGGCGCATTGGCCGCAATGATGGTCACGTATGCGTTAGCAAAATAGTCCTGTAGCCGTCCGATCTCTCGATCTTTATCCTCTCGGCTATCTTGGATGATGCATAGAACATCCACCCATAAATACCGTATCCCGACCCGCCTTGTGACCTCTACAGCGTCGAGAATCGTCTTCGGTAGCTGGTCTTCTGGTAAACCCTTATCCCTGAATATCTGTATATTCTCCATCTTCGTCATGACTGGCTGGTTCGGCTGCCCCCAGCAGTAACTCAACGCAACATACCTTCCCGTCCACTCCTGCCCCTCACAGAGCCTCACCCCGCCCTCTCCCACATCAACCAACCGCCCCGGCAACGGACTCTCCCCCGGCTTCGGCAAACACGCCTCATGTCCCTCCGCGCAGTCCCTCATCCACACCCCTACCTGCAACATCGCCTCCTCCGACATAACATCTGCTATCGGCGGCCTTGACGGGATATCCTCCGCCGCCGGATCGTCCAGCTCCGCCGCGACGGCGAATCGCTCGAGCCGCGCAGGCTCCCACGCCACCGAGTCCGCACTCCACGCACTCGGCCGCTCCGCCGGCTGCAGCAACGAGACCTCGAGCACGTTGAACGCGTGCCTATCTGCCAGCCAGAAGCTTCCCGGGCCCGCAACGGCCCGGAAGCCGAGCCGGATACGCCCACAGAACGGCAGCGCCCACAGCGACCGGAAAAACTCGTCGTGGTCGCCGATGAGGCGGTCGAGGATGACGCGGCACAGCGGACACCCGGCGTGCGCGGCGCGCTGGATGCGCCGCTTCGAGGTTGCAATCACGTGGCCCCATTCGGAGGTGATGGCTCGGGCGGAGGTGGGGGCTGTGCCGAGGGAAGCGCAGAGGCGGCAGAGGCGGAGAGAAGAGGAGGGGAGGGCGAGGGGCACGGCGTAGCCTTCGCTGAGGAGGCAGCGCGAGCGGCCGTGGCGGTGGGGGCGGGTGCAGGCGCAGGATTCGAGGTTGTGAGAGACTCGGTATTGGTGGTGGGCGATGCGCAGGATGGAGTGGAGGTTGGTGAGGATGAACCACGGTCCGGAATTTTTGAGGCCGCAGATTATGCAGGGGCAGAAGTCTGGGGGTTGGGGGCGGGGGGTGAACCAGTGGCGGATATCCCAGAGGAGCTTGTAGGTGAAAGGGTAGTCGAGAAGGCTGTTATTCGGTTGTGGAGGGGCGTGCATGTGCTGCATCTCTGTAGGGGTTAGGCGAACCGATGTTGGCTCTGCCTCGCGTTTGCATATGAAGAGGGAGCCCGGAAGAGCTGGCCGTCAGTTTATTTTAAGATATTGGTAATGGGGGCCGAAACGGCCACGACTTAGTGACTACGTGAAGTCTAAACCCGCGCGTCAGCTTCGTAACCGCAGCCAGTGATGATTCACGAGAAAGTCACCCAGTTATAAGGAGAGCAACAGCCATTTGTGTCACGCAATGCGGGGCGACCTATCAGAATCAACATGACCACACTGAGTGGTTTAGAGAATATCATGCACTTAAAACCCAGAAGTTGAAAGCGTAGAGTGTTGTTGTTCGAAATCATTTAAGAAAAGTACCTTCATATCCCTGCTCCCGTTAACGAGACCTCTACTAGCAAGCAAAGCAGCCGCTGGCTGCCTTGCCTTCCTCGGGAACCTTAGAATCGCCATCTATCTACCTGTTTTCCACCACCACAGTAGACCCATTTAAAAACGCCACTGATCTATCCACCGTTCCATCATTGCAACATTTATTGGCTGTGAGCGACGCATTTCGTCACTCGTCCCACGAGCTTGAGTTGTCTCGAACGGCACACTCATATGATTTCCAAGAGCTAGCCGCCGAAAAAAGTCCAAGAGCTTGAGTGCTGGTTTGGTCTTGAAATCCTCTTCGGTGGGATCACTTATGCTCTCAAGGACCTTGATCCAGGCATCAAAGTCAACAGACTTGATTTGGTAGTGTCTCTCAATCGGAGAGACCAGCGAGCTCCATGGAACAGCATCCGGGTTGACCAGGTGGAAGACGGTTGTCACCTGCGGTCCTTCAGACAGGTGACGAGCACTGATCAAGTCATTCATGATCTTCGCGAGGCGGTCCTGTTATATGACTATCAGTTTCATCTATCTGAGAACAGAATGGGAAGGTACAAACCACGGGTATCCAGTCAACCTTCATGTCGCCGAGGCTATTAGGAACCATCCCAATTGTCTTCGAAGTCGCGATGAGTGACGGTACCCACTCCTGAGTGTTCCACCTCCCCTCCTTGGACAAAGGTCCAGCAATCTGACCTAAGCGATAAATCGTGCTTGGGACTCTCGCACTAGTAGAAGCGGCGGTGAGAATCTGCTCAGCAATGTACTTCGACTCACCATATCCCTGTGGGAGACAGACCCGGGCGTCTTGGATCGCAGTCTCCGGGATAGATGGGCCCATGTCTGGGGTCCAGGCACCGACTGCAGCCACTGAGGAGACGAAATGAATGTGTGCATTCCTTGCGCTTTGTCTACTAAAATCAACCAAGCGCCGAACGCCTTCAATGTGCGGATGCTCAAACGATTCGACTGGGTGGTTGAAGTTTACCATCCAAGCGTTGTGGACGATGGTGTCGACTGTTTGCAACAAAACCGCATATTGCTCGTGAGTGAGACTCAACCTGTCCGATCCAAGATCGGCCTGGAGAAATTCGACACGATCTTCAAAGCGTGCAGGGAGACCTCGTTCCTGGAAGTTTTGGAGCTGCTTCCGCTCGGAGTCTTGTGATCGGTTCAGGCAGTAAATCTTGGCGACGAGAGGATCCTGGAGAAGCTGGTGCAGCAAATAACAACCCAAGGACCCCGTAGAGCCAGTCAATAGTACGTGGTGCGTCTTGAATTTGCCAGCATCTGCGCCATCCATGTTTGGCTCGAAATTCCCGCTGGTGTACTTGTCGATGAGTGCCCGGATCGTCTTTAGCCTCGTAGACTGATTGTATGCGAGCAGTTGCTCCACAGATCCTTTGTTACTAGAGAAATCATGAATGAACGCCGCCAGGCCTTCGGGGTTTCCACAAGAATAGAGCGCCTGAGAGTTGATAGACCTGCAATCTCGGTCAGCGTTGAGTGCGCGGATCATGCTTCGCACAAAGTTGCTAAGGCGCAGGATCTGGAGAGAATCAAGTCCTTGTGATACGAAGTCTTTTTGCTGGTTTACTTGCTCGAGAGGTAGTCCGGTAATAGTTGAGATGGCTTGGACGATGTTCTTCAGGATCTCGGCCATGCTTGCGTTCCTGGGCATCTTCAACAAGAGGATATCTTCGGACTGCTCATATAGCGAATTGATTTCGTTTTCGTAATCTTCCAGTACTGCTCGTCTTCGAAGTGTTCCCTTGGGGGTTGCCTGAAGTGGTTTCATCTTGGAGGCGACGGCAATCCTATCTTTCGATATTTTCGCGTGTCCTGGGGCAACCTCATTCGCTTTCTCGACGTAAGGCCAGATCTGGTTGATGAACTCGGTGGGAGATCCCGCATATCCCTCCCAGCAGGGTTCCACAAGGACAGCGGCTTCAAATCTGCCTTGGCCCAAGATCATGGCGCGGGAGATGGACGGGTGGCTTCGGATCATTTCCTCCATGGAACTTGGATTGAACTTCTCGCCATTGCGTAGCACAATCACATCATCAAGGCGGCCAATGAACCGCCAAAGTTTCGGCTTAGTGGGATGCTGCTCGTAGACGTCATTTGTGCCGTAAAGCTGTTCTTCTGGAAATGTATGGAATATGCCGTGGAAGTCGCGGTTTTCTCGTCTCGGAATGGTTAACTCATGCCCACCACCCTTAACGAGTCGCATCTCGATACCGTATGCTGGTGCCCATTCAAAGTACTCCCAATCTTCTGGGTTCTCCTGGATCAGGCTTACGAGTAGCCCCGTTTCTGTGCTTCCTATGATGTTCTGTAGATTAATGTGCTGGCTGAGTAGATTCCCCGCATCCCTCGGGAGAGGTGCCCCGCCAATGAAGACGGTATGAAATCTCTTCAGAACGCCGATGCCTTTTTCAGTCGAGCTTAGATCTTCTAAAATTGAAGCAGCGATGATAGCAGTAGGCTTCACAGCGTTCGTGGTATCCAGAATGCTTTCCAACAGACTCGGGATTATCGGCATGTCCGGGCACTGAATGAAAGGATTTTTGTGAAAAATTGACTCAACAATGGCCATGATACCCATCATGTGAAAGTATGGACTCGTCATTAGGAAGAAATGGCCTCTGGCCGCGCCACTTGGGAATGCTGCAGTTCTTCCCTGCGGAATAGGCAAGTGATTGAACCAATCGAGAGTACCAAAATACCCATGGGTGAGACGGACTGGCTTGGGCAAACCTAGCCTTATCAATTGAAGTACATCCCAAGGACAGTTACGTTAACATACCTGTCGTCCCAGAGCTCTGTATGACAACAACCGCATTATCCTCGACATCGCGGAATTTCTTGTCGAACGGAAATGCTTTGATCGGACTCAGCATCGCCTCGATGTGAGGTACCTCCAGGACGCGGAAATTTGACAGTGAAGCCTCAAGATCTCGAATGAAAGATTGGCGTTCAACGCTGTGGAAGATGGTAGAACATTTTGTTGCTTCCAGAATGTGTTTGGAAGCCGCGATAGAGTTTTTGGGAGAAAGGAAGCAGGCCTGTTCAACTCAGAGTCAGACAACTCATTTCCCAGAAAGATGGCCTTTAGAGGTAAGAATGCATACAGTTTTCCCAGTCTTCATGCAGGCGAGCAAAAAAATAGCATATCGGATGTCGTTGACACCGATATAGGTCAAACACTCTTGATGTTCAGAGGTTTCAGAATGGCTATGGATGAACCAAGACAGATGATTGACAGCGTTGGCCAAATGTTTCATAGAGACCTTCTTCCATTCGCTTGGTAGACCAGAATCGGCGGGTGCCAAGCAAAACAATTGGTCAGGGCTGCGATCCGCGAGGTCATCTACAACGTTGCATAGCAGCCGTTGCTGCATATTTGAAGATCAGAAATCTCAAGGTAGTTCTATCAAACGAGGAAGGTTTAGAATCAAAGGAGAAGCAAAACTGCGCGAGAGAGGCTTTTAACTTCTGCGCCTTTGGCAGTGAAGAGCGTGTCTCCGCAAACAGTCATCACTCAGACCCTACGGCCATTATTGGCTCGGATGGCGATGTGCAAGTCAATCTAAGCATCTACGGCGCCGTCCTCCGCTTTCCCCCCGGGAAATGCGGGCTTCCCGGAACGTGACGGGGATGTCATTTGGCTTCCCCGAGAGCTTGTGCCACATCATCCCCAACCGGGGGTATTTCGGATTGTTCAACACTAGCATCAGTGCGCACCCCATGATCAGCGGGGACAAGTTTTCTGGGAGCTATCGGATAGAGGAAATTTTGGGGACAAAGAGAGTATGAGAGCTCCGTCAAAATCTGTTCGGGGATAAACATCGCCTCTAGTTCGTGCAAAGCTTCTGTTGTTAATTTTGCCGGAGAGCCATTAATTAGCTTGCGCGGTTATCCATGCTATCTGTAGCTTCGCGTAGCCGTGCTGCTTTTTCAATACGTATACAAACAGCACAGAGCATAGCAACTATTAATGAAGCCACTCCTCACGTAAGATAGCGCTGGCAGTCCGGATAATTCTCATCTGAGGTCATTTTCTACTTCAACTATTTCCGCTAGATAATGCATGCTGGAGACATGATGCTGCTACTGTATTCAGCTTTTGTCATAGTAATAGCTATGCATACATATTTCCAACAGTCGGGCTATCCACCTCGTCGTTCGAAAATGAGCAGTGGCCAATATTTTCTGCATCACCATTTACGACCTCCGAGACAACTCCCCACTTCACAGGCAATAGCTCGGATGTACCCTCAGGCACATGGCAGGCTGCCGCAATGGCCATGCTGCAGCTGCCAGCCATCGGAATACCCGGTGCCAATCTCCAAACCCCAAGAGCGATAGCGAAACCCATGAGAGTGACAAGGATTGTAATAGTGATGAGCATACCCAGTGGGGAATAGCCGCAAGTAATGACGTCTGGCCCGTCAGACATGCTGTCGTCAAGCTGTTCTCCAACGCTGTCTTTTCCTTTAATTTGTACAAAGAAGATTGTCTGAGAAATTATCCAGTGCAGTAGGATTGAAAGACAAAGAAGTGGAATGCCCAGTCTGTAAGGCAATTGCAAAAAGTACGTCGTTCTCTGTTCCTGGCTGCGTCGTTGAGATACGCCTAAGCCTCGTCTGAGTTGTCCGTAATGATTCCACTCGGTGGCCAAGGCCATGCTCGTGAATAAACTGTTCAGGACGAAGTATAGGAATGAGAGAAGTAACTGCGGTAAGTTGGCAATGAGCACCGTCTGAATTACAGCCGAATTGCCACTTGTCGCAACGCGCCATCCGTGGATCAGTGTTTCTGATAGCACGGCACCAATCCCCATCTTCCAAACTGATTTTTCAACTCCATATCCGCTTAAATCAGAAATAGCATAGGAATATAAGCCAACAATGGTCACAAAAGCGGTGATCAATCTGTTCGTAGTAAGTGACTATTCCCCCCGAATAGTAGGCTTCACTTACAAAAAACCGGAAAACGCCCAACGACGCTTGCCAAGTGCCATCCGTCCACTTACAATGCTTTAGATCCACCGAATCCGACAAATCAAACACCTTCAACAAGTGCGGCTACTCCTTCTTTCACGGCCCACACTGGAATCTAGGTACCAGCTATTATCCCGCGGGTCGGTTAAAAGAATGTGGGTAGAGTCGGAACATTTCTTCTTCCGTGCCCTGCGCCATCCCTCGTTACTCCTGCCCTTGAATACGCACTGAATTAGGAAATTTCCCGACGCAATGAGGATCAATAAATAACCGAGCATTGCGGAGGTAGTACAACGAATGATATATGTATGTGATTGAAGGAAGGATGCACATACTTTTACAGCATGTGATCGCGATATAGCCGTTTGCATCGCCGCCTCAGTTGAAAAAATCTTCTTACTAGTCTTTCCTTGGGTGAAATTTCTACCATGACAATGGAAGACATCGGAGGTTTCCATTTTAGTATCCAGATACTAGAAAGCGCTGAAAACAGGTGCAATTGGCATGCTCAACAAGTGTCATCGTTACCTGGTCTGTTAATTCCCACCAAAGCGTTGGTATTCCATTTCAATTATAAAAGCACAGTATCCCAAGACAAAAACAGACTACAACAGCATCCAGCCCTCAGTTTCACTTCGCACATCAACTTGAAAACATATCCTTCTTGCAATCTACCGAAGATGTACTTTCCCGGAGCTGTCATCCTCGGCCTGGTCACAGCCTCAATGGCGACTGCAATCGGTAAAGACTTTCTCTAGATATATTCCGATCAAGAGAGGAAATTGTGGCTTCATCTACTTACCTTTCATTACAGACTTCCACATAACTGTCGATGAAGTCTCGAAGACTGAAACACACGCGACTGGACACTGCTACTGGAGCGGCACGTCCCCCTTTTGCGCCGGAAGCTGCCCATCGAATTACGAAGAATGCCGCACGGACTCATGCGGGGATGGTGCCTGCTGCGTCACAGGTTACAAGAAGTACTGCTGTCAGGGTGGCTGCCCCAGCAGGCTCTCCGATATGAAGCCCAGTGGCGACGTGGTCTCTGAAGGTGACGAGGCTCACAAGCCGGGTGAGTTGAAAAACTAGTTCAAACAGCGAAAGGTACGTCATATCTAACGCAGCTGCCTTGTGCTGTTGTTTAGGTGGTCCCCACGACGATTATTGCCCTGTAGGAACGTCTATCTGCTGCCCTCTTCATGCAAGGAAGAACAGTGAATGTCTCTGCCTTGATGATGAGAGTGCCGAAGTCGTCCGCTCGCCACAGCCCAGCTTGCAAAGTACGCTTGGTGAGTACATAAGCAAGGAAACTAAGACGCGAGACTCCTTTCCCACTGCCGCTTCCCAGACTTAGAAACTGCGGCTTAGTACTGTATTCTAATACTTGATGCATTAGGCGATCCGGACAATGATCTCTGCAAACCGAATGAGCGCATCTGCTGCGATCCCGATGCGAGAAAGAACAAGCAGTGCCGCTGCTACAAGCCCTAGTGGTACTAAACACATACGTCTTTCTCATCCACGACGTATATTATTACATTCATTGGAGGGGAAAGACACTGAACAAAAGGCTTATGTTATGTCGGTGCCGGCAGTGTGGGTTTCAGTCGGTTGCCGCACGGCCATGCAGCCTGGTGGTTAATCGCGTCCCAGCAACTCTACAAGTAGAGGCGTGTCGTAACAGTACACAGATTTCACTCGCTTTATTTCTATCCCTGTGTAATAGCCACTTAAAAATGAACTTTTTGTCTACACTTGTTGTAATATGTCAGGACCACGTGTGGATTGTTGGTATTGCCCGAGAGGGAGGGTCGCCTGGCGGCGAGTCTTAACTCTCTGCTAATGACTAGGCTAACTACGCGATATCTGCAACACACCTCTCTACGAACTCGCTTCTTAAAGGAAGCTCGTACTTCCTAGCGTGGTATTGAGTCCGCCGTGCGTTGCCTTGCTGTGCCTACTCCGCGCTGTGATGCCGGTCTGCATGGGCGGCACCACGACCTGTGACGAGAGGAGCAGGCCGGACAGGACGGCGCCCTGGCCGATACCGAGAATAATAAGCACGATGACGGCCTCGGTGCGCGACGTGCCCTCGTTCCAGCGCGTCATCAAGCTGCTAGCCAGGATCTCGAGCCCCGCGCTCGCCACGGCGTTGTACAGCGAGATGCAGAACTTGGACGTGACGACGGCGGCGATGGGGTTGCCGATGGCCAGCCCCAGCATCATGGGCAGTAGGGCGATGCCCGATAGCGTGGCTAAGTCGCCGAAGACGAGCTAGAAGAACTGCGGCACGTAGTATATTAGGCCGAGTAGGTTGACGCCGTAGAAGAACTCGGCTATAGAAATGGCGATAATAATGCGGCTACGTAGTCTACTAGAGAAGATATATTACGCTTAGAGCTCGGATAAAATGGGCAGAGTGTGGTCTGGGGGATGTCGGGTAGGTGTATAGCGTCACGGGTTTCACTACCGCTATCTAGGTGTCGCTGAACATAGAGTACAGAGGATAGCAGCCGTAGTTAGGCAGGGAAGGTAATAAGAGGGGTGCAAGGCAAAGAATGGAATTGACCACGAAGGTCCTATCTACTATTAACGAGTGTGGTCTATATACTGTTACGAACTACAGTAGAAACTCCCAGGAAGGAGGAAGGACTGGGAAGACAGGCCAGCCGGGAGAAATCTCCCAGGAACTACGGAGTTCGGGGAAACAATATCCCAGGGAAACAAGGATCCCGGGAAGGAACACCTCCCAGGAAAACAATACTCCTCGGGAGAAAGGTCTCCCAGAGGGACAGAGAACCCAGAACGCCCGAGCTCCCAGACAGTACCCCAACCTGGGATGCCAAGGTCCCTAGGAAGGCAGACCACCCCGGATCACGTGCGACCCACTGTCGCCCTCCCGAGCCCGGGCAACACCCGGCTACATGTCGCCCTTAGAAGCCTGGGCAACATCGGGCAACACCAGATTGTAACTAGCTTTCCTACAGTATATAGACACAATCCTTAGCTAGAAATTTGACCCTCCGTAGTCAACTCAAAGTTCCAATTCAAACCCTATTGATTTGGAGGTAACCGGCTCACTGTGCATCGCACAATCACGTGATATTCTCTTGTCCAATCATTGTCACCCACCTCTTGTCTCTTCAAGGTAAACCCTACGGTTCAACCAACCTGCTGAGCGACTCCGAAGCTTAGTGGAAGGAGCCTACCGTTACACCTGGATCACAGTCACCCACTCGCGGTTGCCTGGTTGAGCTGATTTAGGTCGGGCACGTCGCTCAGATGCTGTAACAACTACTCCAGCTACAATCATGCCTATAAGGAAGCCAGCTTCGTCGAAGTTGTACATGTCTGCATTTACAATCCCGTACTTCGTAATAGTGTTTTGGACGAGCTTGAACCACTGCGTGAGAAGCTCTGGGTCTTCGCATTTTGCTCTCTGGTAGTCGTACGTGCGGTTCAGACGTGTTTTTAGCTCGGGAGTCCGTTTTACAAAGTTAGAGGCCCATTTAACACCAACCCTGCCTCCAGCGCGATCAGCAAGCAGTTTATTGGCCATATCTTCAACAGCACTTAAGCGGGGTGGAAATCCTCGTGAATCCAGGTTAAGAATGCGTTGGACAAGAACAGATTCTTCAAGTGGGTTAAGTTTTCGAGAGTTCGGTGTGCAATCGCGTCGTGAATGCGTGCCGTTCATTCGTCTAGCGAGCGTACTATAGTGGATGGAATACGCTTGCGCAGCTGCTCGAATACTTTGAAATTGGCCTTGGTTGAATGATTGGATAGCAAGATTTATTCTCCCTTCAGGATCAAGTGATGAAATGTTGTTTGGTTGAGACATGGTAGTTTGTTGATGGTTGACGCGTCGCGACGCGCGCGTGTTGCACTCGCTTGTCTGTTGCACTCGCTTATCCGATACGTTAAACGCTTCCCGTGCCGGGTTTTTAGGTGTAGCCACTAGGTTTCACCGTAGATCGTGCTCCTCTTACGGATGGTGTAATAGATGATCAAGTATCTCATGCACTCTCAATAGTCGGATCCGGGTGTTTTCGAAGCCGTCTACGTCGTATTTATATTTAGGAAGAGAAACGAGTGCACATATAAAGAGCTCTGAGAGAATGGTCAACGCTATTTCGCAATAAGCCTGAGTCGTTTCTACAGCCTTCGAAGCCATCATAGAGCCACCTCAGGCATCACTCACCAGATTAGTCGCTAGATATATACGGCCCTCATCTTTAGCCACGCTCCTCTTTATCTATATTTTAATCACTATCGTCTACCGCATCTTCTTTCATCTACTACACCGCATTTCCGGTCCATTAGTAGTAAAGTTAACGGAGCTGTGGCGAACTCACAAGTACTTTAGTAGAAACTAGCATTCGAATATCCTCGACTTACACCACAAGTATAGGCCTATAATCCGCCTCTCTTCCAATAAAGTAAGCTTCGTCGACAAAGAAGCTCTCGCTCGTATATATAGCCATATTAAGGGAACGAAGAAGATATTTCATCTTATTATCTCTTATAGTCCGCTTTGCTACTAGATTGATTACACTTTCGCGCGGTAGACTAGCTAGTATAATACGTAGAAAGTACCTAACGCCGACGACTCTTTCTTCAATAAAACCAACTTTAAAAACCACTTATTTCTCCGCAAGCGTGTATCGGCTACCTATTTAGTAGCGGGCATCCTACGCATGAAAAAGAAGATCTAAGAGGTTGTCGACATACTTTAGCAACGTTTCTACGACTTCGCTCGTAGCGGTATCGTTGTTAGTCTATACGATTAAGTGTCCTTCTTTACCTTCGACGTCGTCGATTAGATAGCGTTAGATAGACTAATTAGCTTTATTAAGTCCGGTAGAAACCCAAAAAATATTATTCTAGGCGTTTATAGCTACTTCTTCGTAGCTTCTAACTTAAGCTACTTATCTAGCTAGTCGCGCCCTTTTTTACATCCTATAATGTAAAAGATCTTTAGCTTAATTATTACTAAGGTAGATGGCTTTATACAACTTACTATATAGATGGCGAATCAATTACACTAACGCCGCGAACGTAGACCGCTAAAAAATAGCGAAGGAGACGATATACTCGATTACTTCGTCTCTATAAAAAATCTAGATGGGAGTAGCGCACCCGACACTAGTGTACTTACTAAGATAAACAATATCATCGCCGCCTGTGCCGATATAACTATTATCGAGATTCGCTCCGTTATCGGCCAGCTAATACTACACTTCAACTCGTACGCACGCGTCTAGTAAGAAGTTAACGAGACGTACCGTCTTTACGAATTTTTAAATAAGCCTAGTTCTAGTGGCATTTTATTTACAATTACGGAGAAACTACTATTCTTAAACGTATGTATTAAGAAAGCATTAAGGCTACACCCTAGCATTCTATATTAACTACTACGAGAGACGCCTCTAGAGGGTATTACTATTAAGGACTACTACATTTCTACCGGTATAACGGTTAGTATAAGTCTACTAACTTAAAACCGTTGCCCTAAGGTCTTTAGAGAGAATGCGGATAGCTAGCGACCTAAGAGGTAGATTACTAGAGAAGATTCGACTAAGCAGCGTGTAAGAAAGATAAATAGATTCGATACCACCGTACGTTGCCCATCCACACCAGAAATTTTACAAACACTAAAATTTATAGTTTAGCTACGGCTCGCGTACTTGTATAGGTAAAAATTTGGCCCTAGTCGAGATCCACAAATTCACTGCCCAGTTGCTACATCAGTTTGATATAGAGCTCGAGAACAAAGAAAGACCGTGGGTCTTAAAGTCTATATAGTTTTCCGATCAAAGCGAAATGTTTATCAGAATCAAGGAGAGAAAGTAATCGGAACATGTAACTACATATTCAATTAATTTTCTAAGAAGAGTTTTCTTAGAAAAGACTTCTAATATCGTATACTCCTTAGTTGTTACCTAAATTTCTCACAACGACATCAGTACGAGTAACAAGCGAGATGGCCACTTTCCACCGCGGCACGCCTCTTCTACCTGCAACACCAATTCCTCCACCACGAACAATGGAATCCACTCAACACGAAACCAGGATCAGCTTAGCCCTTGAAGCTCTCCGAAAAGACAAAATTTTGAGCGTAAGAGCCGCGGCAAAGATCTACAACGTGCAGCGCTCAACACTGCAAAACCGACGCGTCGGCAAGCCTGCACGACGCGATATTCCAGCCAACTCGCGCAAGCTGACGGATCTGGAAGAGAAAACTATAACTGACCATGTGATCGAGCTATCTGCGCGTTCGTTTCCTCCCAGGCTGCGCGGTGTGGAGGATATGCCCAACCAACTGCTCCGCGCACGCGACGCGCCATGTGTCGGCAAGCACTGGGCCTCCAACTTTGTCAAGCGCTAAGCAGAGCTGCGTACGCATTTTTCTCGCAAATACGACTACTAGAGGGCTAAATGCGAAGATCTAAAGGTGATTCGCGAGTGATTTTCGCAGGTGGAAAAGGTGAAAGCCAAGTTCGGTGTACTAGACGAGGATTTCTTCAGCTTTGACGAGACTGGGTTTATGATGGGCGTTATCTCCGCAGGCATGGTGGTAACCACTTCGGACGACCGTGGCAAAGCCAAGCTAGCCCAGCCTGGCAATCGGGAGTGGGCAACGGTTATCCAAGGCATTGGCTCTCAAGGCTGGCCCATCCCTCCGTTCATCGTCCTCGCGGCTCAACACCACCTCGCCAATTGGTACACGGAGTGCGATCTGCCGCCAGATTGGGTTATTGCGACATCCGATCATGGCTGGACGACGAACGGAATAGGCCTCCATTGGATCAAGCACTTCGATCGCCATACAGCAGCTCGAACAAAAGGCAAGTATCGGTTGCTGGTACTCGACGGCCGCGAAAGCCACCACTCGACCGCTTTTGAGCTCTACTGCCAAGAGCACGACATTATCACGCTCTGTATGCCCCCACACTCTTCGCACTACCTCCGGCCATTAGATGTCAGCTGCTTTGGGCCGCTAAAGCAGCCGTACGGTCGTCAAATCGAGGACTTGATGCGCACGCACATCAATCACGTAAGCAAGCTCGAGTTTCTTTGCGCCTTCCGCACAGCCTTTTTTGCTTCAATGACGGAAGAAAACGTGCGAGGTGGCTTTGCAGGAGCTGGGCTCGTGCCGTGCAATCCACAGAGAGTGCTTTCCAAGCTAGATGTACGGCTTCGGACCCCGACTCCTCCAAGCTCCCAGCCTAACACGGCACAACCCTGGGTTTCAAAGACGCCGCACAGCGCCCGGGAGGCCGCCTCACAGTCAGAACTGATCAAGACTCGCATTTCCGACCATCAGAATAGCTCGTCAACCTCAATGTTCAGTGCTATCAACCAGCTTGCAAAGGATACGAAGGCTATAATACACGAGGTAGCTCTTCTCCGCGTAGAGAACTTCTCACTTCGTAAGGCCAACGAAGCATTAAGTAAGCGCCGGCGGATAAGAAAAACACGCGTGCGACGTAGAGGATTACTTGCTATATAGAATACGTAGGACTTATTAGATTAAAAAGACGTAGATAGATAGATAGAGTAAGAAATATACTAAAATAGTAGTCGTATAGGTGGGGCACGTACGAACGTTCGACGCTATAGAATTTACGGTAAACCCGGCCATAATGCGCGCACCTATCAAAGGGCTGTAGAGTAGTCTAGACTATTAAATTAAAGTGAAATTGTAGTGGGCTTGCTGTGTTGTAGTAGAATAAGTAGGACTTAATCGATGAGTGTTCGTGGAAAGTGGCCGTCTCGCTGGTGTGGCCATCTCGCTTGTGGAATACGTTAGATTTACTTATAAAATAGATGGCTTCTATTATTCAGCGCCACCACCTTCGGATCTACAAAGAATGAAGATCATTTATACCAGCCCACCTACCTTACTTCACGCGTGCTCTCTTAGCCCCACCCCTCTGCTAAATAACAACTCATTGTAAACTTCATGCGCTTTACTATCTTCTAGAAGTTCCCTATCCTGTTCCGCACTTTGTAGGAGGGTAAGCAAGTGACGGTATTTATAGACACTGCCGTCTTCATCCGACAGCCCCATCTTTTTGAAACACATCTGCTTCCCATAATGAGCGCATCACAGTCTAGTCATGAGGTTTTCATACAAGGCATCGCAAAGTAAGTGTCTCGCTAGCAAGATATTTCCGCATGACTTACTAATATTTTACGCCGAAGCCTCTTTAATTCAGAGCTATACTCTGACGCTCAAGTACGCTGCAAAAATAGCGACACCTACCTATGCTATAAGGTTGTTTTATGTACTTAAT
The DNA here is from genome assembly GCA_023087525.1 of Lasiodiplodia sp. KE8368. Lineage (NCBI taxonomy): Eukaryota > Fungi > Ascomycota > Dothideomycetes > Botryosphaeriales > Botryosphaeriaceae > Lasiodiplodia > Lasiodiplodia sp. KE8368. The sequence goes on from JAJMYN010000030.1 coordinate 62,527, forward strand.
CCAAGTTCTTCGCAAACGCTCTCGGCCTAAAGCTTGATTCCAAGGTAATGGATGCACTTCTATGCCGACTACGCACACGGCTAAATGTCGTCTAATAAATAGGACTCCCAAGACAACGCTATTACTATCTCAGATGAAGACTCTATAATCGTTAGGGCTTTGCTAGAATTTCTTTACCGATTTAACTATTCCGTTCCGAAAAACATGAGCCTAGAAGTATAGCTGGACTTCCACTTCCGCATATACAACATCGGTGAATTTTAGGACGTGGAGGATTTGAAGAGCACCGCGTAGGTCTGCTTTCATACGCTTCTCTCAGAAAATTAGAGCCACTCTATATTCGAAACTGCCATTAGGCTGGCTTATAAAGCCACGGCTGGTTCGGACCGCGGCTTGAAAGATCCTATTGTCGAGTACGCGATAGGAAAGCTCGATGAACTGAAGGAAGACTAGAATTTTTTGAATGTGATGGCTGAGGTCGGCGATTTCGGTAGAGATCTTGCCCTGGCTATTCACAAGGGCAAGGGCTGCAGAGATGTGAAGGTCCAGTGCTACTAGAGCAACCGCAGCAGAAACACCTCTTCTATAGATTTTTTCAACTTTATTATTCATAAGATACTTTTTGACGGCCTGCGGAATTTCATCCGCAATGTTATAAAGTGGTGTTAGGACAGAAGCGAAGAGGAACTGGAGTGGCATTCGACCGTCCTATTTTCTAGAATTATGTTAGAAATATAGGATAAAAATACTATGCCCTTGTGTATCCTAACTTAACCCATTGCACCTAACCCTCGAATCCACTCAGCAGGGTTTTTTGCTTCAATTGTCCCAGCCCTCCCGCGCCTTCCGCCTGCTCCCCGGCCCTGCTGGCTAGTTGTTCACAGGTTTTTGCGCGGGCGGTGAGGAACATCAAAACTTTGCCGCTATCTTCACTAGTCTCTCTTTCGAGACAACAGCAATATGACAAACGCAATGACGGAATGTCTTTCGCCACGATAACAAGGTGATCGAGTATCCATATAATACATCTCGAGACGTTCCTCAACCACTTATAAGGTCGGTGTGAGCAGAACCCTGCGGCCGCATGATAGGCCATGACGACGGCCGAACACCCGGCTTGACAGGCACCGTACGCACACGGACCCGCGCTGACGACACTTTGGAAAATGAGAACTCCACACGCAATGGTTTTTCGAGGTAGTCGCATCTTGGCTCATAGGGAGTTTTAGATTATATCGTCAAGGTTTTAATGGTTCGTTGCATGTGCACACGGTATCTCTGACTTTTGAGATAGTTCGGCTTGAAACAATACAAAAACACAGAAATGCGTTAGAATGAAGAGTAGATAACATCCTCGAAAGCGTGAGAGCCATTTAAATCCTTTCTCTGGTATCGTGATCCCGCTTATGACGACATCGTGACTCCGGAGGTAGTGTGTTCTCCAAATGAATAAAATTCGGTAAGTGGGCGGCGAAGCAAGATTGCAATAAATCCGGTGGCAGGTCTAATTACGTTTCCGCGCCCGATCGCGTCAAAGCCCGACATTTGGCTCTGCGCAGCTTTTGGCAGGCTTGCATTGTTTTTCGGCGGGTTGGTTTGTGCTCTCTCGCAGGCGCCTCAACCCCCGTTTCTTGGCAAGCTTCCTCCTGCGGCACAGGAGTGGGCTGCCTTAGCGCCACTTGCCCCAGACCATTATCTCAGCGAGGCTTTGAACTAGGAACTATCCTTTTGCACTAGAGAGGTTTCGAGTTTCTCTACCCTCGTCGCGACCTCCGAGGATTGCTACAGTCCTGTCAAAGGACAGTTAATGAGCCGCATTTGCAGTAAGTTCTATTCCTTTGTATTTGAATCTTCCGTGAAGTCGCCGCGACCTAGCCTCTTGGCTAGCAGTCTGCAGCGTGACTTGTAGGCATTCTCCCCACCATCTGACAAGGCCATGTATGTTCCCGTCTTCCGTTGCCGGTTCGAAGCCGTTGTTAGGTAGGTCAGCTGCCGCTTTCGTCAGCGCGTCGTTCCTTTGATCCCCACGGGCCGTCTTGTTTCGCCTGATGAGTTATCAATGTAGAGCACGATTTTGCCGGGTTTAATCGGTGTTTCTCGTTTCTGCCCAGGTGAGTCCTTCTGCTCTTCGCATCTCCGCGTCGCTTCCGCTTTGGGTAAACTTCCGTTTTCCGCGTGGATGTGTTTGTCGCCCTGGTAGGCTGTAAAGGCCCTGAGATCTTTGGTCCCGTCGCTGACCCATCCGAGTCGTCATTATCCGCTGTTTATCCCTTTGCCCCATTGTTAAACCTGATTAACCCACTGCCCGGTCTTGTCCAGTCCCCGGCATATAGATCCTCGACTCCAACCGTAGAGCTGCCTTCTATCTTCACTCACAAACAACACACACAGCACTCCCGTACCTGCCAACTACACCTACACACGGGCCACCACTACCCGAAATTGACCTCTTTAACAAGAAGTTAGATCCCGCAGCGGATGCTGTCCACGAGAATGACTCGCCTGCCGAGATCACTCCCACCGACGCCCCTCGCAATGGCTACAAGACGGAGCTGCCATCCGCTGGCAACCTCTAGACGAGGCCTACCCTCGCCGTAAGGAAGGCCCCCGCTATCGCCTAGATCGTGGGTGGTATTGCCTCAATAGGTGGTTTCATGTTCGGTTACGAGTCTGGTCAGATCTCTAGTATCATGGCCATGACAGATTTCAAGAACCGCTTCGCCGACGAGGGTAAGTTCAGCCCTTCTTGCTCCGGTACCATTGTCGGTCTTCTCTGCATTTGGTATCTTGCTCGGCTGCCTGTGCTCCGCCCCTCTTGCCGACAGGATGGGCCGCAAGTTCTCCATTTCGTTCTGGGCTTTCTTCGACATCGTCGGTGTCATCATCGAAAATACCTCCAAGGACGTCTGGACCAGTTCGCCGTCGGCAGGTTGGTCGCCGGTCTCAGTATTGGTTCGCTCTCCACCTGCGTTCCCCTGTACTAGTCCGAGTCCATCCCTAAGAGCATTCGTGCCTCCGTCATCGCCTCGTACCAGCTGTTCATCATCCACCGACTCTCTCAACCTCGGCCCTGGCTGCAGGACCATTGTCAAGGATCAGGAGTCCGGCCTCGGCGGTGTCCGCGGTCAGAGCACTCACTATAAGGGTCATGAGACTCATGCATGAAGATAACTTTTTTTTTTTCTGTATATGGTCGACCCTTGAATGAATTCAACATGGATCCTCCTTTCGTAGCGCTCCCATTCTCTCCGCCTTTTGCTCACCTCACCAAGACTCTGACGCCCGCTTCTCGCCAAACCGCCTATTACTGAGAGTAGTGAAATGGAGTTCCTTCCGTCTTAATTTATTATCTTGTCTACCAGATCTCTAACTTTGTTTCAAATAGGTCTCACAACCAGCCTGTAGAGGCGGGCCTCTGACTCTACAATATGGTGTTGTTGGAGGTCGCCGCAGCGACTGAGGGCGACAGATAATGATGATGATGATGGTTCATACACCCCGTCGACCTCCACGGGCCATAGGGACGAAGAACGCTATCCACGCTCAGCTACATTGGGATCCAGGTTCATTCGAGGCCCAGCACGCTGTATACAAAGAAGCTGTCTCTTCTTCTAGTCCGACGATCCAAAACGCAGACGCAAACGAGAGTACAAGTAGAGGAAATCAAGCAACACGCAGGAAAGGTGAGAAAAGAAATATAACATAGAGCCATCCTTCATATACCCTCTCATACCATCCCTTCTTGACCACCTCCCGAGTGCTGTCAGTCCCTGTAGCGGTGTGACGGCTGGTTAGAGAAGAGATTTGTTTGCTTTGAGAAGGACTAAGCTTTCAGTCGTGGGTTGCGATCACTCAATCATCCATTTTATTGACTGAACAGGCCCGAATCCCATCAATGACCAAAAGCTTTGGATGTTTAGGGGGTTAGTGTGGAGTTGACACGTTCACGGCAGACACGTCGCGTCCTGAGATAAGAGATCGTCTGGCCTCCGACGAGTGTCACCGATGCGTGCCGCTCCAGGTGGTCAGTAATATCCGGGCTAGCACTGCGGCCGAGCCTGCGTCTAACCGACTACGATGTGCCCCAACAAGATGGTCTTGCGCTTCTAGTGGCGGTGGGGACAGCATTCGCTATTGTTACGTTCACCGTTCTGTTGTCAACAGCATCACCTTCGGCAACGATTCAAAGATGCACGTACATCAAATGAGGCCCCTAAGATGGCTGTTTCAATGTGTAATACTAGAATATCGCCGCGCGTTGCCTACAAAATAGGGTGAGAAGTAGCAGGAGGCAGTACAGGTACAAGGAGCGCTGATCCACGCTAACCTGCATTGAGATTTCGGTTCATCCAACGCCCAGCACGCTTTATACAGAGCAGAAATCCCTTTCATCGAATCCAACACTCTGAAATACGGACGCAAATGCGACCGGGATTGTTCTTACAGCGTAAGACCGAGGTAATCGACCGAAGTTGGTTCAGCCAGGCAAATGCGAGTGAACCACTGGGAAAGGCGAAGGCGCGCAGTTGAATATTAGCATGCTATAGTCTTTTCCGGTAATCGAGGAAGTCAATCTCTGTCAAACGTGCTTTATGCAGCGAGCAGAGGTCTAGAGGTAAGACCTGCTAGAAAAGGAGTTAATAGCAAAGGTAGGAGAGAGATGAAAGGCGCGGAGGGCATCTATGCGTCTGCTGCGCGCCCGGACGCGACACACTTAGAGGTCTGGATCAAGTCAAGTATATAAAATAATGAATTGAGACGAAATAAACTCCATTCTACTACTCTCGGTAATAGGCGGTTGGACGAAAGGCGAGCGGCAGAAATTTAGTGGGGCGAGAAAGGGCGGAGAAGACAGGAGAGCTAGTACTAAAGTAGGACCCATATCCAATTAATTCGAGGGTCGAGTTCATTCGACCATATGAGTTAGCTTGGTCTGCAGTGGCTGCAACACTTCGAAAAGCACATAAAGGAGCGTACAACTGGAGCATAGTGACGTCTGATCCTTGACGGCTACACAAACCATAATTCAGCCAAGTTCGACGCCTTCTGCAGGAACACAAGATTATCACGCTCTGCATGCCTGCGCATTCATCCCACCTTCTCCAGCCGCTTGATTTAGGCTGTTTTGCACCACTTAAGAAGGCGTACGGAAAGCGAGTTGAAGAAATAATGCGGACATCAACCACATTACGAAGCTCGAGTTTCTCCCCGCGTTTAAAGCTGCATTTGAAGCTTCGTTTACGCAAAAGAACATAGCAGGTGGATTCAGAGGTGCAAGATTAGTTCCACTCGATTCAGAAGCTGTAACTTCTAAGCTTGACGTCAAGATTCGTACGCAAACACTCCCTCGAGTGATGGAACTCTCAAACACCACACAACCTAGCCGAGTTGGCCCATCAGACTAAGCTGATTTAGGGCTGAATTGCAAGACATCAAGATAGCCCACTAGCACCAATCAATAAGGCCCTTGATCAGCTTACCAAGGGGGTTTAAATAATAGCGCATTCGGCTGTTCTTCTATAGGCGGAAGTCGCGAATCTTCACTAGGCAAATAAGATCGCAACACAACGCAGAAAGTGCGGAAGAAAATAAAGCGTGTTAAGAAACTAGGGGCTCATATAGTTCAGAAAGGGTAGTACCTAATTAATAAAGCTGCTATTCTAAGCAGATTTCGCAGGAAATACGCTAGAGTAGCGCACGGTTAGAAAGGGTTGCAGTGAAGCATCGGTGATGTTGAAAATACAGCGAAACTGGACACAGTTCTCACAAATGTCAAAAAGATGCAAAAGATACTACAGAGTGGAATATATGTTATAGCAAGCTAATTCAGCAGGGCGTTGTAGAGTTATTTAGAATTTAAGTGGTTTTAATTGTCGGAGTGATGCACTCGCTTGTGTGACGTTATATAAATCTATTAATAAACTTTTAGCTGTAGGTCATGACGATCACTTTTATTAGGTGTAGCGCATCCCTATAGAGCCTTCCGATTAGCATGCAAACCCCCGTTGTCTTTTGCTCGGGCTTGTTTACTGGCGTAAATGTAAGGCACTAGCTAATAGATAGACTAATTCTCCGCTACCCACCTTCTACGCACAGCAATGCCATTTTTCTTTCGTTGTCAAGCCTCAGATAGATGTATGTATGTCCATGCTCAGACCTTAGCCGCTATAAGTGGGGGCTAAGGCAGAGACATTCGCCTTCTTTCACTTAATTGCGGCGGCAATAGACGCCACACTAAACAAAGGATCCGCTAAGATGAAAAGTGAACGGTATGTAGTGTATAATTTAAATCGCCGCCTCATCAAGAACCGCGTATTAAAAGCTACATAGAATGAAAGTATTAGACAAGATTGTTCTAGAATGAAACAAAACGAGATGTCATTCTCTAAATCTCTCGGCATTATGATCAGAATAGGAAACAGTTTGTCACGCGCAAATTACTGTGGCTAGAGATAATAGACAAAGCCTCGCAGGCGCTTAAAAATTACTATTTAGTAGCTATTGTAAGTTAAGCTCTACGATAATCTCTTAAATATATAAATCCCCCTTGAATTTCAACCCTTCTAAGTCTCCATTACGCCCGAAACCTATCCCATTGTTATTCTAAACAACACTTTCATTGAAATCACAACCATGTCAGAGCACAAATACATGCTTTCAAACACCGCCGAGACAATGCGCACACAGAAGCATCAGTGCAAGCCACTAAAAACCCCTTTAAAATACTAGTCGTTCATCAAAGCATAGTGGTACTTCCCTATTTACCTTCTCTAGTCCATTATTATCTGTATAGTCGTCCTAGAATCACCACTCAACCAGCGTGCATTTCCAATACGCAAGATAGCCGGCTATCTCCTTATATAATCGAACGTATCGACACTTCTCTCACTTAGCCTTAAGATTACTAGCATCTTTTATTTAACTTTATAGAGTATACTTACCTAGCGTTGCGCGTTCATCGCTCTTAAACGTAAAGATCTTACGTTCTCTTAGCTATCGACTTAGATTTCGTATAATATTAGACCTCTTACTTCTTAAAGTAGACTAATCGCATAGATATTCTTATCTCTAATCCTCGTATAGCCTGCTTAATTGGCTATACTAGTTCTATCTAGTGTAATTTTATAGGTTCTAAACGACAGCCTAAAGTTATAATAGAGTAGATCTATTTAAGTGACTATAGCTTTTATCTCGGCCCGAATAGAGAGTAGCTAGACACGCCTCCTTCTTTTTAAACCTAGACGGTTGTCACTAAGCAACCAGCTTCTAAGAGAAATAGGTGCAATAATCGTTAATATAAATACTAACATCTCTAGAGGGAGGAAACTATTACAGTATCCTCGTAGATTTATTTTCGAACTCCGAAGAATTCTTATTAGCAGTCTTCTAGAGAACATTAAAATGCCTTACCTATACATCTTTAAATTTAACTGGCTTAATACTCTACAATCAGTACTATAAAACATTAAGAAAGTAGTTTACGAGCGCGATTCCGGCTAGTTTAACTATAGCAAAAGTGTTAATCCTTTATACAGTTTTTCTAGTACAGTGGCTTTAACACGCCGAAATAACTTTTCTAGTATACCTACGAAGAGGCTCCCGCAACCTCACACAGTTGCAGCGCAGACGTTTACTACCCTTTATGTTTTCTAGTACAACCTAGAAAACGACGGTCTTCCACGCTGTTTTACAGCCGTGACCAACAGGCCTTCTGACCCACCGGTTCGAGAATATCTCCACATGAGGCCATTCGAAGACAATGACAACAGGACATACTGCATCGCCGTTGCAAACGTCACTTTCGAGGCCGGCGTTGTCTCCTGCCAAGACTCAGCAAGGATAGTCGCCGACTCGCTTGCAGAATGCCAGAAGCCTGACACTCTAGGACCAGATCCGCTTGTTAAATTTTCTCTTACACTGGTCCCTGAGACCGTCATGCAGGTCAACATGATGAATACAACGGGATGGGACTTCAAAAACGGGTCCGAGAACTACGTCAAGAACATCCTGAACGTAGTATACTACGGCGTATGGAGCGCGACGACGTATTTTCTAAACGGCCCGGATAAGCTGACCACGACTGCGTACGAACGCGTTCATTCGGTCCAGGCAGAGGTCACGGCCTGGAGAGTCTGGTTGTGGCTGGCTTTGAACGCGATGTTGACGTTGACGGGTGGCGCGGTATACTATTTGCAAAGCCAAGTCGTGAGGCCGACGGTACGGGATCCGGTGCTTAGTGGTAAGTTTGTCGATTCCGCCGCTGAAGGGACTGCTCACTAACGCGGGGTTGTAGCGGTGATGATGGATCCGTCCAATATTCTCAGACACGACCACGACGGTATCTGTGACATCGACAACGTCGAGGGCGCGGACAAGCACGACAAGCTCCTTTCGCTCAGCTGCGTGCCGCGGGTGGATGGCCGGTGGCGTCACGATATGCTGAACCTCCAACGCCGATCGGCGGAGAGGTCTTAGCTAGCTCGGACGTGTAAAGAAGCCACGATAGTACTTCAGCGGCGTCTTATACGGGTGCTTCGGCGGCAGCAGCAGCAGCAGTAGGCGACGTCTGCTACATCTGCGAAATGCTACAGCAAGAGCGACAGCAGCTGCTGCGCGCGTATCGTCGATGTCGCAAGGTTAGGCCTGAAAATGCTACCATTCTCTGCCGTGGCAGTCGTCTATGTGGAAGTGGGAGCTGGATTAGAAGCTGATGGAATATGAGCTCAATCACCTTCGCTGTCTGTCATTGGATAAGTTTATTAGCTTAGTCACTCATTCTGAGATGTAAACACCAAATAGATTGAAATAACAAGGAAGACACTCAGTTCATCAAATATTTGACCGACCAAGCGCGAATTCCGTCAAAAACGTAGTACTCCTGTCCTTTAATTTGTAATATCCCTCTGCTACCAAGTCTCAAAATATGTTGAGCAACTATGGCTATCTTAGCCACATCCGATCGTAAAATTAAGTCTTGAGAATATTAGTTGGTACGGGTTTACTGGTTGCTCAACTAGGAACCTCAGGCCCATGCAGTCTTACAAAGTCAACCTTCAGCTTAGAGATTGGAAGTTCCATGGGTTGTATGTCGAAGAATATATTTATCTAAGAAGGTTTCTTTAAAATTTTTTTATTCTTATCGGCATAGCTGTAGCAGTCAGGAAGCTCATATGAACTGGTTGGGAGATCGTACTTGGCGCTGGTAGTTTTGTAGTTTTTTTTAATGATGTTGCTTCTAGCACTCTTCAGATATCACCAGACTAGAATGGTATTTTTTTTATCTGAATACTGTTCGCCGACCACATCTTTCTGCTTTTAAACTGGTTAGTCTATCGATGGGATCTTTCTTTCCCTTTGCGTAAAGAGTTGACAATCTGGGAAGAGAGAGCGTTTCATAGGGTCCAACTATCACAGTTTAGAGCCGTCAAGGAGGCTATTGCGGAAGCCACTGGGAGGTATTCCGCGGCATGGCTGATTTGGCACGCTTGAGCCTCTGGACCGCCTACCCAATTATGATGTGAGTGAAAGGTGGAAAACCTAACAGTGGAGACAAAGCAGAGAAGATGTCAGTTCGGAACAGAATGAGAATTCTGCATCTGCAGGCTAACGGAGAATACTTCTTCAGGGAAATAATTCGATCCCATGGCATATTACCAACTCCCTTTTACATGCTATCGTAAAGCGATCACCATACACTACGCGCCTGACATTTCAGTAAAATTTGCCGCTCAAGACCCCTCTGAAGCAATTGAAGTAGCGTCGCTTAACTAATATCTGTACATGTATTGCTCTTGAAGTTTTTAGAAATACTAGGTAATTAGTCTTATTATGCCGTAGTCAAGCTTTACACACGTAATACATAATAATATATTTTCATCCTTCTCCTTGTCTTCGCAAGAATATTACCAATATGAATGACCGTAAATCGTCTTAGTGTACCGTCTCTGCCTCAAGTCTGAGAAAGACTGCGCAAGTTCAACAGGGATATAACGGCTCGGGATAGGATTGTCGTCACGGGTGGTCAACAGTTCCATGACAGCGGTGGAACTTTCCTCGTAGTAAGAGTTGATGCCGACTCCATGGCTTCGAAGATGTCTTCGGTGAACCACCTCTGTCCAGGACCAGAGACAAAGTCCGCGACTTGACTCGTCGGGCCGCTTAATGAAAGACGCCATCGCGTCTCCAATCGTGATGAGAGGATCTTCCTTGATGGTCCGTAGGGCAGCAATGAGGGCAAGCAGTTTGACAAGATTGCAAGTGACAACCGTAAGCAAAAACGGCAGTCCAACGTTCAAAGCGCACTCTCCCGGCATCTCTTCACTCAAGCAATAGTCGATGTCGAAGCCTGCAACGATCCACCGCTGCGAACCATGATATTTCTCCCAAGCTGCCTCGGCAGTACAATTGGATGGCCCACAAGTTCCGTAATTCATCGAACCAAGTGCGGTGCCGTTCTGTGAGCAGATCCATTGGAAGTAATCGCCGTCCAGATTTGGAACGAAATCTCCTACCCATGTCTTGATCGCGTACAACGACGAGTTCTTGCAGCTGACTAAATCCAGTGATTGAGTCATGATGGCATGGGAGTCCTGCGGCCCACAGACCACCGTCTGGGGAGGGCGAGTCAAGCATAGGAGATCTGTAATGTAATTCATGTCCGAGGATGCAACGAAAGTGAGGTTGTCGAGCGGCGAGTTCGAGGTCACGAGAATAAGGTTCCGGCGATCCGTCAACAACGGCTTGGCATATTTTTGTATGCACTCATCTTTGTCCAGTCGTTTAAATGGGCCATTCTCCCCCTCCATGGCAAGATTGCGAATTTTGTGAACGTTGGTGGTGTAGCCTCCGTAGTTCATCGTTTCACTAATGGTTCCGTTAGGCAGGCGGATGGTAACGTTCCTGGATCCAGGAGTTGAGAAGAGGTCCTCATCGAAGTCCGCGCCGGTCGCGAAACCTTCGTCGGCAAAGTATATATCATATGAGTACCGCATTGTGGATGTGTAGAACGCAGAGTTATATCTGATGAATCGATCAGTAGGGGATACTTTATTTTCACCCAACCAGCTCACAATAAGTGGAACGGAATTGAAGACAGGCCCAGGATGACCCAGACCAAGAACTTGCGGCGTCGGATCTTCCAGAAGTTGCGAAGATTTGGAACTCCAATGTGAAGCCAGAAGCCCTCTGAGTGAGCTTTGTCCACTTCTGTGCGTGTTGGGGCACTGAGACATTGCAAACAATAATTACTCCCACCCAGAACGAGAGAACTCAGGACGTTGATTCCCAAATGGATCCAAGTCCCGATGCGTTTGATTCTCTCGCAATCTCCGATAATAAGCGGACCAAAAGATTCGCCACTCTGCTGTCGGACAGGGTGGGTGTAAGCGACGACAATGACGGAAATATTGAGCAAAAGAACAAATGCTGACAAGGCTGCAGCGCATCTTACGCCAGCTCGCCAGCCATGTCGGGAAAGGTCAGTTAAGCCAACTCGTTGTGCAACAGGTCGCCAGAAAGTAGGCTGCATTTTGGATCTCGGTCCCTTCTGAGTTCCATTGGTGTCGTGGAATTCAGGCTGATCGGTATCTGATATGCGAGCACAAGAGTCTGTATCTCTGGAACACGCCCAATGATTTCCCAAATTAGCACGCGAAGAAAATGCAGATCTTTGGCAACTAAACTCACCCTGAGTCAAGACGACTTGGCATGATCGCGATAAGTAGAACAAGAATGCCAGTACGCGAAAGAGAAGATAGATCCACCAAACGAAACAAAGGCTACGGACTTATTTGAACAGAGCTTTCCCCATTATACGGCTTTGGGGGCCGCGTTTCTGTCTCGTATATTGACTTCATAGAGAGGTGCAACTGCTGAAATGGATTCGCCAAGGTTCGTAACAGGCGACCTGCATATCGTCTCCCACCAGTCGGAAGCATCCTTCATTGTTGCTGAACACACATAAGTGTAGCAATTTATCATTGGGCCTGGATGACACTTTAGGATGTCCAAAAAAAAAAAAGGGATCAAGCCTCTAAGAATATAAGAAGAGCCCAGTAGCTAATAGACAATCCTCAAAGATTCGCGTGATATATGTGTTCCAGACCCTGTCAATACACCAGGATCGCCTAGTTTATGCACGTATCGCAACTACCACTAAGAAAGACAGCCCCCACATTCTGTTATTTCTTGGCTAGGGCTGGGGCGCCGCCAACCGCTGACGTGTACTTTTTCCCTGCGAAGATTCCAACCAACCCGTGACATGTCGCCGTGCAGCATTCCAGCCCTAACCCTAATAACTAACCCAAAATAATCAAGGGCTATTCTAAACTCAATCAACTGGTATTTTCTATTCACATGAAAATAGGTGCTACTAAAAGTATTAGCATTGAAAGTACCTCGGCTAGGAAAGCCTTTGGAGTAAAGATTAGGTAGCTTGTAGTGGATTGCAGGCATTCGGGGCACGAACAAGAATGCAAGGGGGAGTAGTGGGTCTTATTTAGGTTGCATAAGTGCGAACGCTTCTTGTGCTGAATTATACGCGACAGCTAAGGCATGCGACGACAGGATTATACCTGACTACATCATCGCACAGTACAACGCAAAGAGCGCGACAAGAATCCTGAAGAAGATATACGGCGATGCCACGTAAATTGTTTTGCGATCTCCGATGAGAGTCCGATAACTGAGTTCTCTAAGCAGGCACGTGTTGACGGATGATGAATAAGTGAGGCTTCAGCGCGTTGACCATTGAGGTAAAATTACTTCTGTCTATCCGACGTTCGACCTTGATGTGGCTTCGGGCCTATATCACTTTTTCCTAATGCTGATACCGCGACCAAATATGTTGATCAATTCCGAATAGTGAGAACATGGCAAAGTCTAGATTGCCAAGTTCCAGTCCTTCCCACTCATGATACGCGCTCTGTGCCCGGTAATCAAATCAGGGTTTCGTTCAGTACTGGAGGCCCTCGAGTCGAGGTACAATTGTGGTATCAGGGGAAACATGATGACCAATCCCTATTAATAGGCGGTGGTGGATCACAGTCGTACATACTGTGGACATCGGCCAATCGTGTGCCGTGCTGTACGATTAATCGGAAAAGCAGAGGCCACGACGAGAGCAGAACGTCCGAAATCCCTCCCAGCTATGCAACAGAAACAGAAGTATAGCCGAGAAATCACCAACCATTGCTATCAACACGAGAAGAGGATAATCTTGGCTCCATCCCGTTTAGTCTTTGGCACCTGCGCACTGCTGGAGACTTGATATGCCAGAATCATCCAATGATATTGTTACTATGGAGCCTTAAAAGCACCGCAGTATTGTGAGTCTTTCACTGGATGATGACACAAGTGCTGCGTCGCAACTGTTCCGACGCTCGGACTAAATCCGAGTTTTCCGACAGACGGATTGAGAACCTCAGGCATCAACCACGAGTGGTGAAACTCGATTGAACAAGTATATGTAAAGCAAGCGAGCTTGATTGTAGATTTCATGGTGAAGTGTATGGTGTGGTGTCCTTTGTGGATACTGTTTGTCGTTCTGAATCGGGGGGCATGGTAAGACACAAGCGGAGTTGGCGGGAGCATCCAACAGAAGGGGCCTGGCAGCACGTTCGGACTAAGGACGGGCATATTTTAACACGGCGTGCAAGTGGTTTCAATTGCTGCAGTACACCGCCAGGTAGTAGTATGCACACGGTCGGTCTGCCCCGCAAGGCACGCCTTTCCCGGCCCTATCCCCGATCCCAGCTTGTGGCTTGCGCCCCTTTCTCGCCAACCCTACGATCATCCTGTCAGTCTTGTGGTATCTCTTATCTTTTTTTTCGTTCCTGGTCTATCTATCCGACACCCTGAAGACTCTATTAAACTTCACGTGTCGAGATCTCGACGACCTACGCGGAGAACTTCGATCACGGTTGTTTTATGGAGTTTCTATGACTCCCTTGTGGACACTCGTATTCACATTCCGTCCTGTGCCATGAACTATGATGCAAGCTCGCCGATCAACTCGTAAATAATCCGTCCGAAGCAACCGTCAGCCCCCGCAATCGCAGCCCTCTGCTCACAGCCCTGCCCAGCACCGCCGTCTAAAAGGGGCAACGACGAGGTATAAAAGAATATCAGAATAGTCCCCTGAATGCAACATCAACAGCCTCAATCACGCCTCAGCAAACTCAAAGCCTCTCGTTCTACCCCCGAACCTAACCCACCCAATCAAAATGAAGTTCTTCGCCGCCACCGCTCTCTTCGTCGGCCTCGCCGTCGCCGCCACCTCCGTCAAGGTCACCGATATCGCCATCCGCGACAACGATGGCCTTCAGTCCGTCTCCTTCAAGGCCGACAGCCTCGAGTGCAGCCAGAACGACGCTGCGGCCCTGGCCAACAACGGCGCCCACGCCTGCGCTGACAACAGCTTCACCTTCTCTGTCGAGAAGAACGGTGCCTCCGACTACCAGCTGTGGCTCCACAAGAAGGTCGACGGTGATGTGTAAGTCTCTGCCTCCCCGTTTCTTTCTCCCAAAGAGCGGCTTCGCTGATGACGTGGTGCCAACAACAGCCGCGGCCTCAACGGCGGTGCCAAGGCCCCCGTCTACTGCCACGCTGGTGGAAACGGCCAGAACGACCTCGCCTGCACCCAGACTGGCGACCTCTCGATCGAGCTCCAGTAAGCAAATCGTCGTCCATCGCCGCTTGTCGAGGGCCCCCGATACCGGCTTTGTGAGGGTTGGGACTGTCATCTGTACATACGATTAGCCACGACTACTTCGGCAAATAATGTTTAAGACAATTTGGACCACATACATGACTCCTGGATTGCAACGATATATGGAAATGATGACACATAAATGGAGCGAGCTAAATTGAGCCAGTGCTTAGCCGTCATGGAGCCCATGCAAATGCGGTTATGTAGAGTGAGGGAGGCATCAAGAGGGCCGTATTCAAGCTTGAGGAGCTGGATGGCACTCAGAAGGTCAAGTAATCGCCTCATCACAGCGCGCTTCGATGGGCAAGAGCATATCATTCATGTATCGAGAGACACTTCAAAGCCGATCTACACAGCTTCATAACACGACAGAGCCACTTCTAAGACACGAAGCTATAGTCTGGACACGGTTGCCTAATTCACCACCGCGGAATCCTGTATGGCCGTGGGCCAGTCGTTGTAGTCCTCATCGACCGTCTCGTACGGTCCATAGTTGACCTTTCCTCCCCGATCGTTCACAGCAAAGTCAATACCCTGTTTAATTCGAGTGATCAAGTCCTTGACCTGTTCAGCTACGCAGTCCACACAAAAAAGGGGTATCTGGAGCTTACCGGATTACAGATGAAAGGACGAGAAAAGCCGACGAGGTCTATTCTTCCCTCCTTGACCAGCGCATCCGCCTCTTCAACCGTGTACTCATGATTGACCATGAGCATGGTGGCGCTGCCGGGATACTTGACGAGGTGGCCAAACTGCTGCAAGGGCTCGTAGCCTGGTGGCAGCTCCTTTCCGGCTGGGCGTGGTTCCGGCTTGAAGAAATCGTCTTGCGCTCTGCTCACATCGCAGCCACGCCGCGAGAGGTTGACGAAGGCAAGCTTCCGCGTCACAATCTCTTTGATCAGATAGTCATACGTTGCTGAGAGCTCCTCGTACGACACTGTTGTGTCATTGTAGTCGTCGGTGGGGCAGATCTTGATGCCGACTTGCCGAGGGCTTCCCCAGCCGTCGATGACGGCGTCGAGCACTTCTAGCACGAACCTGCATCGGTTCTCTACCGAGCCACCATACGAGTCGGTTCGGGTGTTGCTGTGGCTGCAGCAGCGGAATATCAGTACACTTTTCCCTCTATCAAGACTTCAATGGCTGCTTACGAGCAAAGGAAGTTGTGCAACAGATAGCCACTGAACGGTAACGATGTCAGCAAGCCGGTCGAAGTTCTGTTTCGTTGACTCTTATTTACCCTTGAGCCAGAAGCTCTATACCGTCAAAGCCAGCTTCTTTGGCAAGTTTGACAGACGTTCTGTACTGCTCAATGATAGCGCTCGGATCGTCAATCTCCGTGATGTTCTCTGTATGTCCCTGGTCCCAGGTCGCCGTATGTCAGAATACATAAACTTGAAAGAAGACTACACTCTTCGACTGGGGGATACTCACGGGGTGCCCTTCCAAGAGCCGGTACTTGCCGCCTTCTGCTTTGACCCTGGACGGCGCCAAAACGGGATACCCAGTGTTCTTCAGCATCGGCATGTTCTCATTCTGAATACGTCCTGCACATCAACACATATGTCAGACTGAAGGACCTTCAAAGTGCTTTCGTCCTTCCTAGAGACTTATTACCGGGATGCCAGGGCTGGAAAAGAATCTTCCCACCCTGACTGTGGACGGCGTCTGTGACCTTCTTCCAGGCTTGCGCGTGGCTCTTGTCATACATCACAGGAGTGTGAGGCCACTCGGCTCCATTCAGATACACAAAAGTTCCTTCAGCAACTATGAGGCCCACACCGTCACGCGCTCGTGTGGCATAGTGCCTGACGGTGGCCTCGGTAGGCTTGTTGTCGTCGACGCAGCGGTTACGCGTCATGGCGCCCATGCAGATGCGGTTGCGTAAGCTGAGAGAGCTGCCGAGCATGGCGGGTTCTAGCAATGACAACATGGTGTTTGGTAATCAGAGAGGGTGGAACGAGTCAGGATGGAAATAGCGGACCCGGCAGAGTTGCTCGACCATCGATCATGTTGCAACAACCTGCGAGAATATATAGTTTGAGAGAAAGTAATCAATGCCTTGATTAATATTCCCATCGGTATGATTAGAAAATTTCGTCGACATTGGCTGCACTGTCAGCATTGTGCGTCGTCGGCATTGTCGGCATCGTCGGCAATGACGTCATGTGAGCAGGGTGCGGTGGGCGGAATATGTATTCCTACGCATCAAAAGTTTAAATCAGCCTCCAGATGCTAGTGTATCTACTTCAGCTAGCTTCAGGTCCCCCTCTAAAATTGAATACATGAGTCAAAATCAGCTCAGACAGTAGGTTACAAGTATAAATAGCTCATCCTACAGTCTTTGTCATGCATTCTTCCACGGATTCCTCCTCCGCGCTCAACGATGCCAGCACTTCAAAACTCCCAATTCCCATCTTTCGATGCATTACCTCTCAATCCTGCCGGTCCTGGGGGGAATGCCTGGGGCCTCTTTGGTGATCACGATGAGCTGGGCATGCTTAACCTCATCACTCCCGAAACCGTTGTAGCGGCAACAAAGGAAATCCAAAAGGGCATTTGCATATCTCTGGATCTGCCTCTCAATTTCTTTCAGCACTCTATAATGCTCGGACGCCAGGCATGCCGGCACGAGATGAAACGTGTGGGCGGCGACCTACCCATGAACGATGATATAATCACGATCAATACGCAGTCCAGCACTCAATGGGATGGCTTCAGGCATCATGGTAAGTGAGACCGTTGGCTTACTGATAAGAGAAATGCTAACTGAGTGAAAGGCGATGTTAAATCAGGCTCGTTCTTCATGGGCCATACCCAAGAAACCTTCGAAGCGTCTCGGGTACTGGGCATTGATGGTAAGCGCAACTCGCTTTCCATATCACAGCCATGCTAAAACCATCTAGCTTGGGCTCAAAATGGCGGTTTGCAGACCCGCGGTGTGCTCATCGACTGGGCCGGCTGGGCTCGTAAGAGAGACATACCGATCAACTTCCTCGAAGGTTCAGTCATCCCTTTGGACCACGTCAAGGCCATCATCAGCGAACAAAAGATCGAGCTTCGCCCGGGAGACGTGCTTTTCATCCGCAGTGGATTTGCCGGTTTCCTCAAGACTTTGTCAGTTGAAGAACAACTGAACATCTCACAAAGATCTCAGCCGGAGTACATTGGTCTCGAGTCAACCAAGGAAACGCTTGGGTGGCTTTGGGAGAACCGCTTTTCAGCTGTCGCAGGTGACATGGTTGGGCTTGAGACGATTGGAGGGTCGAACACGGAGTATCTTTTGCATCAGTGGCTCTTGGCCGGGTGGGGTATGCCGATCGGAGAGCTGTTCGATCTTGAGGAATTGGCGGAGCACTGCGCTCAGGAGGGGAGGTATACCTTCTACCTTTCCAGCGTTCCTTTGAAAGTAAGCCGATTTTCTGAAGGAAGGTTAGCGAAGTTGCTAATGATCTGTAGATGCCCGGAGGAGTGGCAAGTCCGCCAAACGCTGTTGCAATTTTGTAGCGTAGATATGAAAGAAATCATTACCATTAAAGTGCCGATGGTACTTAATAGGGTGGATGAGGGAAGGGAAAAATAACATCCTCGCAAAAGTGAACGGCTTAAACGTCGTAGCAGACTCAATCCATGAAAGGCGTAGGAGAAGAGGACTTTATCTTACTTCCAACCCACCACGCTCTTCGCACTCTCCAAAATACTCCCCTTGTTCACCTCCTTCTCCAGCTCCGCCGCCCTCTTCCTCAGCACATCCGCCTGAAACCGCCTAAACGCATTCTCAATCCTCTCCTTCGTCTCCGCATCCCTCGAGATCGCCCTCCGCGCACTCCACGCCCCCGAAATCGTCCCCAATTCCCCACCAATAAACAATCCCCCGACACTAAACAGCAAACTCGCCGCCACATCCGTCAACGGCGTCCGCTCCAACAACTGCCCGACGTCTGGCAACGGCTCTGTATCACCCACATCAGCATGCTTTTCCCCTCGTCCCCCCTCCCCAAACCCAGGAATGGAAATCTACTCACCAACCCTCCCATCCTGAAACCGCACCTCGACCGGGCGCGTAGCGGGCTTGTTCAGCGCCATGACCAGTTTCGCGCGGGCGGAGCGCGTGCGCATGAACAGCGCGGCGCCCAGCGCGACGCCGGCGAGCGACCCCAGCGCCGTGTGGATGCCGAAGCGCTTCGCCGCGGCGTTGAGCGCGTCGCGGTCGGCGGGGGTGAGGTCGTGCTGCATGTGTTGTTCGGCCAGGTCGGCGAGGTCGTCGCCGGCGTGGCGGCGGGAGATGGCGAGGGAGTCGGTGGACATTGTTTGTGTCGTATACGAAGGTTGTGGGTGCGGGGTGGCGTGCGGAGGTTGGTTGGTTGTGAGGTGGGTGGGATTGGGTGGAGGTGCGGCGCTGAGTGGTGTGGTGGCGGTTGAGGGTGTGGGCTGCGCTACAGGCCTGCTGCTTGAGGTAGAATGAACACAATTATCTTGAGAATGGAGTGATAAGCAATGGCTGATGTTTCCGAAGCTCCGTAGGTGGGCAGTGGAGGTTATTGGACCCTGGGCTTGCTCGAGGGAGCTTGGGCCAACTATGACGTCGATGATACTTCACTTGTTTCCTCACGTTTCTCTTCTCCCCCACGCGCCTACTACGACTTTCCAGAGCCTTCTACCGTAGGTGTGCAGTAGCTACGGCCATGCCCAGCGCTGGCAATTGTGGATGCCGGTAAATGCGGCCGTTCGTTGACGGTTACGTCATAGAAATTTCACCTCAAGATACTAGACCTCATCACGCATCCAGTAAAAGCCCGTTATCTCTTCTGAGCTTGAACGGGTCACTCAAGTTTCATATTAAGCCTCAATAGATTCTACTTGCTCAACAATGTTCCACGAGACATACCAAAATGGTACAAATCCTAGTAAATATTGTACGTACTCCGCTCCACCAATTCATCAAAGCCTAAGAAACTCCATGCTTTGCTCAAAAATATCCTCCTGATCCTCTAACAACCGCAATTTTCCTTCAACAATCACTCCATTGTCCTCAAGCTGCATATAGAGGCTTTCAGGGATTTTCCGTCCCTCGTTCAGGTCTGTGATGGCGCTTGCGGTGACGAGCGGGATGATTGAGTCCTTCATCCAATCTCTCTTCGATTGCACAACATCGTAGTTATGCGCACGACTATACCCTTTGGAGGGTTCGAAATCCCAGGGTCTTTCAACTTTTTTGCTTCCATCCAGCCATTTGATGATTGGAAGTGGAACATCCAGCCAGGACAGGTACTGGTAAAGTTCCTCGGGCAGAGCCCATTCGATGTCATATTTTTTTTGATTCCCTAATGATGTTTCCATTTCAACTTCGTTGACTTGGCCATCGAAGAATTCAATGACAGAGTCGACGACAGCAAGGTAGTATTGGACAACCGTCCATACTTTAGCTTCGTTGAACTCCTCGTAGCTTTGATGCAACTTCCCAAGTCCAGGTAGAATACGCCACTGACTTGGAGCTTCTTCATATGAGTGACTATCTTCAAGTCCTGCGTCGTCAACCGTATCGTATCGCGGCAGGAACAAATCCACTGCAGCCCACCAAGCCCGAAGGAAGTCTCCGAGATCGCCGCCGAATCTCGCTCGAAGTTTAGTGTAGATGAGAACATTTGTCTCGAGAACATACTCTAGGTGTTGATCACTATCCTCCGGACCAGTGGAAACCTGATTGCAAACACATTCAAAGTCCTTACTGTCCCTTTCACAGCAAGTGTGAATCATACCAAGTCTCTCGAACATTTCAAGCCGGCATGCTTCGAGCCAAGATTCCTCTTGCGACCCTAAGCGCAGACGGGAAATATAGACTGAGAGCAGTATACGACGTGAAGTATGCCCCAAAGAGAGGTGCTTCGCAAGGATGTTCGCTGGCGTGCAGCCACATGATGAACAGGAACATCGACAACCGTCGCGCGTAATTTGACGTTCCAAGCCAAAAAGCCAGTCCGGGAGTCGAGGAAAGGAAGGGTCATGCCTTGCAATGTTCCTGATGTACACACAATGGGCGTCGGGATGGATTTCAGCGCCTTTCGATGCTAGAAAGTCTGTGAACATATAGTCCGATTCCAAGCACGCATTCCAGAACGCAGTGCGACCTTCTTCGTCCCTGAAATTGACGTTTGTGAAGCCAGAGTCAAAAAGAAGCTCACATATAGCCCTGCTCTTCCGACTATTGTCCCATGTTTTTTCAATCCAAAAATACACAGATGGCCGTTTTCCAGGAAAGAGATATCCGGGAATGGAAACTAGCTGAGCTTCCAAGGCCTCCCACACACTCAGTGCGAACTCGTCCAATAAATGTCCATTCTGTTGCATCATTTCGATGTGGTTCCTTTCGGGGCTCTTGTGAGGAAGGTACTGTAACCCCCAAGCAGCAAGCTGACGACGGGTCTCAACAACATAATCAACAATAAGGCCCCATTTGTCGGGAGAGACAAATCTCAGGAGGTGCCCGAGCATGGAGACTCCAGGTAGTAGGGATTGTCTGGATCCAGGGACCGGTTGGGGAAATGGAGGACACTTTTCGGAGATAAATACTGGTATAGCATCTTGGCACCAGACTTGGCGAGGATTAAAAAGAGGAGTAGGATTCACTCCGACTTGAAGCAGTCTCCGTAGGCCTTCAGGCCATGCAAATGCGCATGCGCAAATTGCTGGCGGAATTCCAGGCTCATCCCTATCCCAGTCTATGCCTTTCCTTATAAATGTGTTCAGACGGTCGAGAGATCTGTTGAAAATTGCGTGGTAGTGGTCCGGGAATCCGAAGTCTACAATGGAGATCAGTCAAGGATCCTATGTGTCTGCTTCAAGTTCCTACCAAAAGCCAGTTCGGGACTCTGGAATGACCAAAACGTCGTTTTGCATTGAGTCCACTTTACACATGATGAAGATGGTGCTGTGAATGCGTATGGCTCGCACCCATATTGTAAGAGTCGTTTACCAAGATGTGATGAGGCGTTGCCTCCCCTCAAAACCCACCAATTTGAACCATCAACGTTGGAATCCATAATGGTGCGGGAGCTCAAGAAACATTAGTTGAAGCCATGGCAATATTGTAGCTGAGTTGCGACTTACCGTACAGTAACGTTGCCATCGGCTTCAAAATCGTTGATCATCCTTTTGATCACCTTGCACACGTGTTCAGACTGCGAAGGACTCAGATGGGCATCATGATTCACCCAGATGATGGCTTCGAAGAAACCCTCGAAAGTGTCAGCTCATCTAAATGGGATTTGTTTATTTTGCAAACATCTTACCCACAATAACGTCTCACCATTCACGTCCTGGTCGTGTGCAGATACCGACCCACTCTCCAAGAGGGGGAATAAACATGTCGTAACAGATTCGCAGAAGTTTTCCAATGCATGCGAAAACGCAAGCGTTAACATTTCCTGGGGTTCATGGGTGTTGAAAACCCTATCGAGCCTATCTTTGTACTCAAGGACTAGCGAATCGAGCACCCGGAAGCCTTCCGACTTCGTGCGGTCCACGATTGTGGCGGGGAACTTGATAGCTGGGCTTATCGAGATTCCACCTGCCCCAAAGTCTGCAGAGACAACCAACTCCACGACCTTCGAAAAAAGTGCCGGAATAGCCACCTTCAGGCCAAGACTGACTTCTCGAGCAGACTTTTCACGGAGAGGGCAGGTGGATTCGTGCAAATTCTTCGTTCTGTCCTGGTAATTAAATACACCAAAGGACCGATATGTTGGTGCTGGCCGTGTCTTGCAGGTGCACCTTCGGGCGCTGGCGGATCGAACTCCGCTGATGGGCAGGTGATGGCTTTGTGACATTGTCTGTGTCGGAAGACCAATTTGGGCTGCATCCATCTGAACTCGCCTCTAATGTCTGCATGAGACACATTATTCTCATTCCTCAAGGTAATAACTCACCGCTGAGACTGCATAGATGGCATCAAGTTTTGGGATGATCTCACTAGTGTGAGATTGTAGCCTGCGGTTGAGTTCTTGGATGATGTACTCAGCTGAGTGCTGCGAGGTCGCTGCAAAGCTTTGCTCTAATCCCTGCGTGTTCTGGCTTTGTATAGCCGTGAGATCCGCAAGACTGGTCTGAACTGCTGTAATCACAGAACTGAAAGAATTAGTGTGCAACTATGGCGACACTTCGATTCGTGAGCATACCTTTGATCCTGTAGCATCCAAAAGTTCTGCTGAATCAAGAAGGACTTGAGCGAGTTCAACCCATTCTGAAGTTTGCTGAAGTTCCCAATTATCTTACCACTTCTGCGGACAGCTACCAAAGATGCCCAAGCGTGACGCCGTCGCCCACCTTTGAACCCATTGTCCAGATCTCCTAAAATCTGCTGCAAGGCGAGGAGATGTTCGGTACATCTAACCAAAAGATTGTCCACAAAGTCCAAATCCTTGCGAGCCATCGAGCTGTTCGAATTGGCATTTATTTGAAGTCTCTGCTTCAAATTTTCCACGTTAAAGAGGGCATCTTCGAGATGTTGCTGGTATGCGGCGACTGTTTCCGGGGCGTCCATGATCCTGGCGCACAGATCCAGAACTTTTTTGCCTGCGTCGATGAAGGTGATCACGCCAGAGGCGACCCCGATGGCTCCCGCCATGCTGGAGGAGGTGGAAGGCGACCAAACTGGATGCTTTGTAGAAAGGTTGAACGGGAACAAGGCTGAGAGGCTGACGTTCAGCAGGTGGGAGGAGGGGTAAACAAATATGAGCGAGCGATCGCCACAAGGCTGAACGAATCCACCCTCGCCACAATCAGCTGCACCTGTCAGCACGAAAAGCAAGGATGTGGAAGCGCTTGCACCCTGCCTGTGAAGCTTATTGGCTATCTCACTCCCCCTTCGCTTTCGCGTTAAACAATGTCTTTCGCAAATCAGAATGGGATAATTACCAAACCCAACATTTTTTTCGCCAAACGGACCAAACCCAACACCAAGGGACTAAACCCAACTTCAATTAAAATTTACCTACAAATAACCACCACCCACGCAGTATATAATAATATTTTCTAATAAAATAAAAATATAAGCGTTTTTACTATTATAAAAATAAAAAAGTACTTTAATCAGAATCATACACGACCGTTGTCTGATCTATCTGGCTTGGGCATGTGAGGCTGAATCTGTGGGGCTGCCACTCGTCAAGACTATTACACCACCACGAAACTGTAGCTCTCTCCACCCTACTTGGTAGCATCGCTTGCCTGTGCTGCACACGATACCGCCTGAGCTCGAATAGCTCATTTGCAGCAGATTCCCGGTGGATTCTTGCATAAGCGCCCGCCAGGCTGTGCGGCTGAGCTACCAGCCACATAGCCACCCGCCCCAACGTGTCTGCATCTCCTAATCATGGCAGCGACGTACCAATGCCATCGGGAATCAACCTCATGGGTATGCCTCGCCATTTGTCGCCGCAGGAGAAAGTACGACAGGAGCGTGACACCGCCAGTGACTGAGGGAATTTTGGTAGTGGAACTGTGCAAACCAGAGCGTCCGCAGCACATGGCATGGCTACTCTCCAGGAACCACTGTTCGATGATAGTCATGCATGCAATCTCCGACGGGGCGTATGCCGTGGATGTAGAGCTCTAGCTGACGAGCATGATGGTACAGCGCCAAGGTAAGTCAGCTTCTGAGATTGATATGGGGATGCGTCGAGGACGGGAAGACGTGCGAATGATGATGCTGTTGCTAGACGAGAAAATTCTTTCCTTGTCAGCAGGTGGCTAAAAAGTAGCGGAGATCGCGGGAGGGAATTAACCATACTTACTTGGGTCCGCAGTACGAGAAGTATATCGTTCTGCTTCGAAGTTGTTCGAAAGTAGCGTTGTCGCTGCAGATGCTAGGAAGCAGCAGCACAGGAGTCTTTGTTTCTCCGCTCGCATTCCTTACCGAATTACCACTTCAGGTTAGTACGCGCTGTGTCGAAGGCTTGGCGCAGGGTCTTTTTCTTCTTCAACTTTGCAGTTTGCGCCAGCGCACCCGCTCAACTTGATTCCATCTCGGCTGTCCGATATCACCTGCGCACCGCCCTTCCCGCTACCGCCATGGGAGAAGAAGATCGCCTCGTCCGACGCCTCGGCGCCGGCCACGCCGGCGAAGTCTTCGAAGCTGTCCTTGAAGGCAAAGTCTACGCGCTCAAGCTAGTAAGTAAGCCCGCTGCTCAGCCACCCAAGCATGCGATCGCAAAACCTCTTGCGCGACGCAGCCGAAGAGTCCAAAAAGCCCTGACCCAGAATTTTCCGCGACGACAAACCCCGCTCCGCCTCACCTAGCAAGAGAAAACGTAACGCGCACACACAAACACAGCCCCGCTAACACAAAGCCACTTCTTTTCGATCGTTCGTAGTACACCAGCCTCCAGAAGCACTCCAGTGAGAAGAGGGCCTACACCAGACTCAGCAAGGCCCTCACCAACGCCAAGAAGGAAATCGCGCCGAAGTCCACAACCGCGGCCAGAGCCCAACTTATTAGGATCAATTCCTTTTGCCAGGAGCAAGGAGATTGCACAGTGGACACCTTGCTGGAGAAATACAGCGGTCCGACCCAATCGTGCTTCCTTTCCTACCCTGTCGAAAAGTACTGTCACCTGGGCATGCGGCTAGAGATGATCCACGGACCGACGCTGGATGACGACGAGAACGGCGGCACGGGCGCGGTGACGACGGTGTTGAAGATGGAAGGCCAGCGGAGGAGGGTCTGGGAGCGGCTGAGGGACGCGCTCGGGTGGCTGCATTGGGAGGTAAAGATGGTGCACGGGTCGGTGAATGGTAGGAATATTATCCTGGTGAGGGTGGCGGAGAGGATGGGGACGATGGAGGATGAAAGGAAAGAAGAAGAAGAAGAAGAAGACTACATGCCCGTCCTCATCGACTTCAACCACGCGGACATGAGGGAATGCTTATTCACCGAGGAGGGCTGGCGCTATACCTGCAGATCCGAACTCGACAAGACAGACAGACTGCTCCCAATGGTCGCATTGAAAGACATGAAGGCGTCACAGGACAAGACGATGAAGAGCGACCACTACTGCAATAAGATGCAGGGGCTTTGGTGTGGTGCGTGTTCCTCGTGCGTGAGGCGCAGGCTCAATCGCCTGAAAAACACCGTGAGGGGAGTGTTGGGATATGACGGGCGGAAGTATGCTGATGGGAACAAGGAGATCGTCCAGCCCATGTTGAACGATGCTTTGCAAGTGGTCGGAGGCATCCTGAGGGATATTTACTGGGAGTCTGAAAACGGGATGGATGTGCTAAGATCTCCGGCTGAGAAGCTCTTGAAGGACCTGCTGTGGCCGAGACAGGTCTAGTTGCCTTGTGCCGGTGACGAGGTCTTCTGAGTCCATTGCGGCTTTTAAACTGTGAAGCCGTACAACTATCAGGGATGGGGGGGGACAGATCTAGAGAAAGTCGTCTGGGATAAAATGGGGAGAGAAAACAGGCACATAGACTCCCAAACCTTAAAAACGTCGTTACAGCAGAGCGGCTGAAAACGGCTGCTCGTGGCCTTACCTAGACATAGACCCCCACCACTTCTCAAATGTCAGCACAATACCCCATCACACTCCTGCAAACCCCCTTCGTAACCGTAAAAGCTACTTCCACCACCCCCATCCTGCCCCTGAACCCAGCATGACATCACCCACTGCCGTCCCACCACACCTCACACCCCGCGCCGCGCCGCGGCCGTCCTGAAATTTGCCATCCATCCAGGAACGCCGGCAGATGCAGGGGCTACGGCGGCGGACACAGCGGACGGCGGACGGCGATGGCTTGCAGCTCAACCAGTATGCTCCCCCCCGTTACCCAGAGCGGCAAGTGGGGGTGGGTGTGTGTGGTAGCGCAAGCCAATCAGGGCGCCACCCCGCCGTTCAGCCGCACATGCCTCAGAAACACAAACAACGCCGGTCCCAGCGAACGGTGCGATGCGGTGGCCCTTCCTTCCCTTGCCGCGCCAGGTGCATGGTAAAAGTTGTCCACGTGTTGTGCTGCTTCTGCATGGAAGTGTGTGTGTGTCTTTCACGTATCGCGTGATGGGTGATGGTGATCGCGGGGTCATCAGGTCGGTCACTCTGTCGCCCTGTCGCACCATCTCGATAGACGTGCTGACGGGCCCCATCGTTCCACGCCTTTTGCCCCATCTCCGGCGGCTACTGGCCAGGTGGGCTGGCTGGGCTGGAGCTGTGTCCCGTGGTTCGGCGGCAAAGCGGCGCCGCGTGGCCAATCGCGAGGGTCCGACTGGCTAGAACATGACGGAAGAAGAAGGGTGGCCCCGAGTAGAAGTGTGGGTGTTCCTGCATGAAAGCCTCTCCCGATAGACTTTGCCGCGAGGTTCAGCGCCGCCGCCCCTGCAGTAGATCCGAACGGCAAGAGGAACAGGAACCAGACGAAACAAAAGGCGAACAAGTGGCGATTTGGCTCGCCGGGCTACTGCAGGAACCCGAGTTTGCGTTGGGATGTGTCGCTCCGCCGGAGATACACCGATGCGAATCAGAGTGTCGTCCGACGTGTAGAGATACTTTCCGTACACGGGTGCCGGATTTTAACATGTGAGGTTGAGTTGGGGTGATCAGCGCAGAAATGCACGCACGGGCGAAATGTGGGAGCGAGCAAAAGCGCGTGGAACGGGAGATCAGACGGAGCTTGCCACGACGTGTGTGAAACAGCGTGGATGAAACGAACGCTGATGCAACGCAGAATGCCGGACAATCAAACGGTGCAGCAGCGTCTGTTGCAAGGTTTGGGCTTGGGCGGCGAGGCGAAATTGCAGTACGCAGTTCACGTGATTTTTTCGCGAAATATGGAAGCATCTCCGCAACCTACGGATCCGTATTGATTGCAAAGGCAAACGCAAAGTCTAAAATGCAAATGCAAGAGAGGAGGGCAGGCCCAAAGGAAGAACGTCTCATCATTTCTTTTCAAAAAGAGGGTTTGTACCTGGTACAAATACGAAGCGAAAGTTAAAAGAAAAAAGGAGAGAAAAGAAGCGAAATTTCCATCAGCAGCCCTTCAAACCCAGCCGATCCGATGCATTTTGTGTTTCCCAAGTGGTAACGCCTTTCCCCTGTCCGTCCGTCGTTTACGAGCTGGACTTGAGCTCGCCGACGTTGGCGGCGAAGTCGCCGAGCATGTTGCCGGCCGGGTTGTAGCGGCAGGTGACGAGGTTGCCGTCAGAGCAAGAAGCAACACCGCAGCCGATCTTGGTCGTGCCCTTCCAGACGACCTGCGTGAAGTGCATGACGCTCATGGGCACGTCGTCCTTGCCCCAGTACGAGCTGTAGCCGTCGATCTCGGCGTACCACATGTCGACCGTCTGCTCCGCCGTCAGGCCGCTGCCCATGCCGAGGTTCTCGCCATAGTCGCCGCTGGAGGAAAGACATTAGTGATGTTGTTGGTGGGGTGGTGGTGATGGAGTGCAATTTACCTCGACGAAGAGTGCTCAAACACGCACTTCTCCGACCACGCCTTGGCGCCGGCGGCAAGCTCCTCGTCCCACTCGACGTTGCCGGTGTCGACGTGCTTCTGGCGGTAGTTGTTGTGGAGGGTGACCCACTCGTTGCCGCTGGAAGAAGAGCTGGAGGAAGAAGACGAAGAACCCGAGGTGGGGGTGCTCGCGCTGGGCGTGTACTGGACCTCGGTGACGGCAGACGAGGAAGTGCCGGAGGTGCTGGTGCTGGTGCTGCAGCCGGAGTAGCTGGGCCAGTAGTCGCAGACCCACGAGGGGACGTTGTTGGCGGGACCGCTGTAAGAGTCAGTATCACTGATGGAAAGAATGGAATGATTCTTCACTTACCGCCTGGCAACAGGGGTAGCCGCGGCCAGCGCAGCAAAGGTAGCCACAGTCACAGCAGAGAAATGCATGATGCCGGATCAAGTGAAGAGAGAGTGAGGCTAGCGTAGAGGGGGCGTTCAAGTCGTGATGTTTTGCGGGGAAAGAATGGAAGGTCCAGGAATGCTGGGAACCAGGAATGAATGTGCAAGAAGGCAGTGACAGCTATGGAGAGTGAACTGCAGCGGCGGGGCGGCTACTTTTAAAGATTTTCCATAGGTTCCTATCCGGCTTTCCGGGATTGTTTCATGAAGCCGCCGAGAAGTGTAATCTGCCAATCGCCGCGGATATAGTCCCGGGCGGTAGGCTAGAGCTAGCCGTGCTTTTGATGAAACTTCCGTATTGTAGCTAAACATGACTGGCTGCGCTGCCTGCGCCGAGGCGCTGTGCGTTGCCAGCTAGGCGCGGACGCAGCTGCACGCCTAGGCGTACGGCGGACGAGCGCCGAAACAGCACCCAACAAACAACACGAGCACGAACCGCCATCTCCGGAATGGGCAGGGGTATGACGTAAAGCCACAGGGCTGGCGGTAGCGGATACATTCGCCGGCCGGGGAACGCCGTGGGAGTGCGATTAAGAAATGCGGGGCGTTAGATTAACGGTTGGGCAAAATGGTGCGACAGCTGTTGCCGTTTGGGGGCCGGGCACCCACAGCGTCCTGTAATTAGTCTCCCTTGGGAAAAAAACCTCCAGTTGTCTAGACCACGCGCAGTTGCGACTAACCCCACACAGGCATCCTTCTAGACCAGGGACGGAATTTTCACACTCACGAATCGACGGCACGACGGCTCTGTCTTCGGGCGTGACAACCTTCGGCCAACAGTCCGCCTTCGCCCGAGGTCGCCCTCCGCCGCCGCCGCCGGCCCCTTTTTTTTTCTTTGTTCTTCGCTCCCGAACATCCGGCGCCCTGGCGCAACCCCCGTCATCAATTTTTCACTCTCGCAGGGTACAAGATCTCCACAACGATGATCTGCTCCCGGCCGTCCGATC
Source organism: Lasiodiplodia sp. KE8368 (assembly GCA_023087525.1). Taxonomy (NCBI): domain Eukaryota; kingdom Fungi; phylum Ascomycota; class Dothideomycetes; order Botryosphaeriales; family Botryosphaeriaceae; genus Lasiodiplodia; species Lasiodiplodia sp. KE8368. The sequence continues at coordinate 92,074 of JAJMYN010000030.1, forward strand.
ACTCTGCCGTGATTGTGGCTTGCGGACCTCATGTCAGCTCACTACCTTACTACCGGGGCAAGTCTCGGCGAGTCGCACCACCTGCAGCCGCCTTGCATCCTGTCACAATAAACAAAGGGAATAGACGCGGCTCAAAATTTCCTCTATAGGCCTAGGCGCGCTCCTTTTCTGCTTACGCCCTGAAACGGTATTACACAAGTACATACGGCCGCACAACCCCCCGGTCCGTGCAACCCAGCCTCTACAATATATCGTACACAAGTAGGTAATGACATGTGGACAAAGCGCAGAGCAGCCTATTAAACTACTCGTAAACGTAACAGAACGGACCGGTAGTCGTGCTGAGCAGCTCGCCGATCTTGTACTCGCGGCCCGGGGCGACGAAGCCGAGGTTGATGTAGTCGTCGGCGGTGCCGTTGCGGTGCGGCTCCCAACCGTCGTTCATGGTGACCGGGCCGGCCACGGCGCTGGGGCCCGGCGCGGTGCGGCTCGCGGGCTCGAGCATTTGCCACTGCCACCAGATGCGGTCGATGTTGGCGTGGTGCGTGAAGAACCTGGGTTTGCGTCAGCTTCAATTCGCCTCAATCATCATCCTTTTTTTCTCTTTCTGTTTTTCTTTTCTTTCTTCTCTCCTGTTTCAAGGATGCAGAGGTGGGGTAGCACTCACGCAGGATCGCCGGGCGAAACATAGAGATCACGACCGGGGTCGCCGCCTGTTGGTGTTGTTTCTTCACGTCAGCGCTTGTTCCCTTTATCCTCATCGTTTTGCCCGCGCCGCCCCGGACTCAAACCATCCACGACAACGACGTCATCTCATCCCCAAAACACAACCAACACCACCCAGGGTCGTACTCACCAAGCGAAAAATGGCCACCACCATGCACACCCAACTGATCCGTCAACGGATACCCCTGCATCGTAAACTCAAAGTCGTAAATGTCCGTCGGCCCCGTCAGCAAGCTCAACACACTCGTCTTGTTCGCAAACCGCTGATTCGCGTCGTCCGTCAAGCTACGCCGCAGGCAGCGCGGGTTGTACGCGAACTTGTACGACGAGTTGTCCGACGCGCCGTTCAGCAGGCTCAGCCCGTCGGGCCCCAGGTTGACCGTCATGTTCGCGAAGGGCCCGCTGGTGACGCACCCGCCGCCCGTGCCCGGGCTGAGGATCGTCGGCGCGTCCGTGTCGCCGTTGACGATGATGCGGTCCGTCGAGGTGTAGTTGAGGCGCGCGCCGTTGCCCGAGATGGACGTCGCGCTGCCGTCGAAGAGGGGCGATTGCTCGAGGCCGGTTTCGGCGGTTTTGGTCCAGTCCTGTGCGGGGGTTGTTAGTGGGTGGGGTGTATTTTGCACGTTGCATTGGAGTAAGTAATTACCCAGTATGGCTGGGCGCCGGTGTAGCCGCACTCGTTGCGGAGAGCTTGCTCATACTCCCAGGTGAACCAGCGGTGCCAGGTCAGGAAGGCGGCCTGTCGGCTTGTTAGCTTGCGGAATGCTGTATCAAGGACGATGCACCGTACGTTGAAGTGGATGTAGTTGGTCTGGTTGATGTGAGCAGCAACCCAGTCATCGTAACGCGTCTTCGCGCCGGGCGCGAGCTCTGCCGGGGTGTTCGGCGCCTTCTTCTGCAGGCAGAGAACAGCGTTGGTGTACTCGATTCTCTCGTCCGCAGTCAAATCGCCCCTGGTTCATCTCTTCAGTTGCCATCTGTATCAGGCATCCAAGACTGACTTACCACCACTTGCGAACAGAGAGCTTTTCCGGGGTGCAGGTCGAGTTGGAGGGAATGGTCGCCTTGGCAACGCTGAGGGCATTCTGGGAAAGCTGCTCGAGCGTGGCATTGGCAAGGTTCAGCACCGTGGACGCGGGTTTGATGAGTGGGCCCGCCTCCACGGTCGCGGCACCCGCCAGGAGCAAGCCGGCATTGATCAGCTGTGTAAGCTGCATGGTTTCGACAAAGGCAGGATTTCGTCAACGAGCGACTGAAAAAGTAACGAGCGGCAGGCTGAGACGCAGGCTGAAGCAGCAAAACAGAGCCCGAAGGCGCTGCTTAAGATCGTTACAACGTCCGACAATCGGCCCCCCGCCGACTCGTGAAGCGTCTCCACCGCATTGCTGAGATTTTCGACATCTTTGCCGGAGGGCGCTCCTTTCGGGTGTGTAGTAGAGCGTTTCGAGTTGTGATGTGTGCCTAAGGCGGCCCGTATAGGGCGGCCCTGATTCGTGGGCTCCACAGCCAAGACAGAACTTTGCCTATTTTTCTGAAGCTCGAGGCAGCATGCGCGCCCGGACGACTTGGCCCTCGTTTATCTAAATTCAAGGAGAAGATCGTGCGGCTGCTCATAGGCCGAGTTTTCTTTTGTCTGGCAGTTTAGTTCGGGTGTTGGGCCATCTATATGCGAGTGATGACGCATGGGCTTGCGCAAGGTATTATGCGGCCGATCAACCTTTTGCTGGTACTATAGGGCCCTATAGAACTTATGTGGCCTTCTGGATGGTGCGTGCAGGATAAGTCTGGCAACTAATTGGTCCATAGTGGGCCAGTTAAGATCAACAGCAGGGACGCGATAAAGGCTGCATGGTTTCAGCTTCACCATTGGTTCGCTTTGGTGACGACAACGAAAATTAAATGAAACATCGCAGGGCTAGCATCACTATCCCAACGACATCCTTTCAAGAACTATACAACCACTCGCCGCCCACACAGCAGTCAAAGCAAAGGAGCGAGACTCTCAAAGCGAAGGTCCTGAAACAACTACACCGAACCATCTCCGACCACCTCAAGCCCGCAACCCCCTCGTCAACGAGCTCAGTCCACCTTGAGCCAGCTTCCCAAGGCCATTCACCTTATCACCCAGGTCACCCTTTACCTTGTCGACATCACCTTTCACCTTGTCCGTTCCATTCTCAGCCAGCTTGCCCAGCCCACCCAACTTCTCACCTACTTCATCACCCACCTTACCTACATCGCCCTTGAGCTTGTCCACCCCGCCCTCCACCCCCTTCCCAACCCCACCCACCTTCTCCCCAAGCCCATCCTTCAACTTATCCACATCCCCCTTCGCCTTCTCCACACCTCCCTTCAACCCCTCCACCCCATCCCCGACCTTATCCCTCACCCCCTCCAACCCCTCCCCTACCTTATCCTTGACCCCTTCCAACCCCTCAACAAGCGTATCCTCACTCCCCCCACTCCCCCTCCTCTTCATCTCCACCGCGCGTCGCTTCGCCGCCTGGCTCCACGCGCCAAGCGCATCCGCGATGCCGACGTCGGGCAGGGCGATGGGGTTGTCGCCGCCCTTCTCGGGGACGGACGTGGGGTCGAGGATGCCGGCCTTGATCATCTCGTTGACCGACGGGTGCAGCTCGCCTTCGATCGGTATGTCCCGTGGCGCACCGAGGTTGGGCGGCCAGAAGCGTGGGACCCATTTGCCTTTTTCGAGCTCGAGGCGGGAGAAGATGGGGAGGATTTCTGTGGGGGTGTTAGTACCCGCCCGGGGAAGGGGGGATGGGGGAGGGGGAGGGGAAGGGTAGGGGACGTACCGAGTATCCACCACAGCAAGACAGACAGGACACCCACGCCGTGGAAGAACTTGAGCATATCGTGCGGCTGGTTCGTCTTGCGGCGGACGTCGAAGGCCGTCGTGCCGGGCTTCTCGACGCCCGGAAACGCGTTCTCGGCGCGCACGACGTCCTGCACGTTAGTCGTCTTGTACGCCAGGCGGCTCTCGGAGCCGGGCAGGTTGAGCGACTCCTGGACCATCCAGTTGAGCGGCGTGTCGGACAGCAGGTGTTTCTGGCCCGGGACGAGGCCCCAGCCGCCGCCCACGTCAGCGTGGTTGCCGGCGAACCACACCTCCTTGAGGTCCACTTTCGCGTCGTCGTCGAAGTGGAACAGCGCCGGCTTGAACTTCAGCCGGCGCTCGTGGATCGACACGGCGTGGCGGATGTGCGTGGCGGCGGGCGTGGCGATGTACTGGTAGCTCATGCGCCAGAGGGGGATCTCGAACTGGCCGACGGAATTGACGCAGTCGAAGAGGCCGAGGAAGTGCACGCGCACGTTCGGCCGGCAGAAGGCGTCCTTGAACTTGCCCATGTAGTCGAAGAGCTTGCGGTCCGCGTCCGTCTGCGGGTCGTTGCCCGACGCGTTCTGGAAGTTGGAAAACGTCTCCCACGCGAACTGCACCATCTCCTCGTTGCCGCGCGACAGCAGGCCGATCTGCTGCACCATCTCGGCCAGGAAGCGCGCCGTGTACGCGCCCCGCGAGAAGCCGAAGATGTAGATGTGGTCGCCCCGGCAGTAGTGCTTCATGATGAACTTGTACCCCGCCAGCACGTGGTCCTCGAACGACGTGCCGATGGCCTGGTCCACGGCCTTGAGGATCGTCGACTTGATGGCCGGCCACAGGTCGAAGATGCTGCGCCGCGAGCACTTGGACTGGCCCTTGATGTAGGTCCCGATGCCGGCTGTCGACGGGTCAGCATGTGCTCATTAAATGGGGCTGGGGGGAGTCGGCGACGTTGGTAATATTGGAATTGATCGTCCGTGTGGCGCTGCAGCATCTGGTAGATTTTGACGATGTTGGTGTCGGCTTCGGTGCCCAGGAACGAATTGCCCGTGCCATCGAAGCAGAGGACGAGACGCCGCGGACCGATGCCCGGCACCTCGGTCGAGTCGAGCTCATCAGCAACGCTGGGCATCATGAGAACGGAAGTGACCGATGTGAATCAGAACGAAAGGGAGGTGGGGATCGTGGGAACTGGCGGAGAGCAGCAGTGACTGAAGGACGACGCGTACTAATATTGCTGCTTTTCGTCTTGCAGACTATTTCCGCGACCGGCGTCCTCCGCTAGAGCATCCTACCTGCGGGACATCGGATCCAAGCATGTGCTCGATGCAAGTGGCAGCATGGACAACCCGAGGCGATCGTCGAGCTATCCAGCTGTGCCACGACCTGGGCCAGCCAAATGTCGCACCGATCATAAAGTTTCGTACGCATTAGCGTCTGTTCGCGTATGGCCCCGCGTCCTATGGCCACGCCTCGCAGAATGCATGCAATGCGCGCGTCTGCGGGAAGCGCCACCTCACCGGAACACAACAGACCCTGGCGCTGCACAGTCCCCGCATGCATGCACGCGACGCCATCGAGCACCGTGATAAACACTGATCGCGAGAAGCCATTGACCAATCGACTCTGAGCCGAGATAAGCAAGTCGCTGACGGTAAACGCTCTCCCCGCCCCTTGTACGAGGTGATCGGCAAAGCGGGATTGGGCTCGGTGGCTTGACCGTTGCACAGCTGAAGGCGGCGCACTCGGCAGCTGGCCATTTCAGCTTCTCGATATGCATCCACCTTGATAGGGCATCAACACCGGTGTTGCAAGGAGCGGGGCAAGCTCCGCCACAAACTGCTGCACACGGATGTACGTGATATCACTTCTGTGCTGACGGCGAGACAAAGATAGCAAAGATGCTCGTGCTCAGGAGCTGTCTCCACATCACTGACTTCCCGTCGACGTTGCACTACCGTCCTAGCCGCTCAGTGGCGACGGAAGAGCTGCAATTCCCCTCTGGTGCCCGGGAACGTGTGATAGATTCATTGGACAGATTCATTCTATCGATGGTGTGATGCTGGAGAGTGGATTCACTGAGGCAATTGACGAGAAGCGGGGACCCGTAGCCGCCGCCACTGTCTCTACGATAGGCCAATGGCAAGGCAAATGGATGCCTTGCTTTGATATTCATGTTTCGCAAGTGGGGTGGAAGCATGTGATGGTCGTGCATCAGTCACCAAGGAAACATTGACGCGGAGGATATAACGGTGGCTTACCTTCACTGAGTGCACCTCCCCAAGCCACGGCACTTCCTCTGAGCAGGCACAGTCACCATGCTCAACCCATTCGCCTCCGCAAAGCCAGCCTCGAGCTGGAACCCCTTCAGCAGTCCCAAGAGCGTGCTTCCCAAAGCACTTGCTCCGGCTCCCAAGAAAGGCCTGCTGCCGTCAGGTCTCTTCGGGAAAAAGCCACCAACGAGTCTGCAATCCCTTACCAAACTCGTTGGGCCCCTTGCGGGTCTCTTACCTGTCCTCCTCCCTCTTCTTGGCGTCGTTCTTGCTGTTGCAGCTTTCCAAAAACTCGTTAACAAAAAACCTCTGAGCTCGCTTGTACCATCCAAGCTAAAGGAGCTCAACCCCTTGAAGAACCTCAGCCTCCCCAGCCTCAAACCTCTCACAGACAAGCTCCCTAGCCTCAAACCTATCACAGACAAGCTTCCAAGCCTCAAACCCCTCACAGACAAGCTCCCCAGCGTCAAGTCTCTCACAGACAAACTCCCCAGCCTGCCCAAATTGCCCGGAGCCAAGCTCCCCACAGACAAGCTCGCGAACGGCAAACTCCCTGACCTAAAAAACCTCAAGTCCCCACTCGCCAACCTCCCCAATGGCAGCAAGCTCAGCAAAAACCTGCCAAAGGGGCACTTCCTCAGCGACAAGCTCCCCAAGCCACAACTTCCCGGCCCCTTGAAATGGCTCAACCCGATCGAGGCGCTGAAGAGCACCATCAAGACGGCCGTGCTGGACGTGCTGCACCTGGACAAGGTCCCAGGCATCAAGGACATCGTCAACTGGTTCATGAAGCCCAAGGGCTTCATCCCGAAGGGCACGCTGGCCACGCTGTCCAGCCTGCCGTCGCTGCGGCCGGGGCTGCTGTCGAAGCTCAACCCGCTCAACGCCAAGATTTTCAACCGCAAGAAGATCGCCGAGGAGGAAGATGACGAGAAGTTCCAGGCGGGCGAGCCGTATGGTGATCCCGAGGTCGTGTCGACGAATCTCGTACAGGACTTGCGCACTATTGGCTTCGCGACGTCGGTGAAGGATCTGAAGACGCTGATTACGGCGTTTAAGGCGAAAGGGAAGCCGCAGAATGATCGTGAGATGCTGGTAAGTGGAGAAGACCCGGTGTGGCTCTGCTGCAACCGAAGCTGACCAAACTGCAGATGGAGAAGATGATTGCGCTCACCGCGTCTTTGCCACGCACATCGAAGGCGCGTGGGAAGCTCTCCGGAGTCATCATCGACACGCTCTGGTCGGCCCTCCAGCATCCTCCGCTCACTTACCTTGGCGAGAAATACCAATACCGCACTCCCGATGGAAGCTACAATGTGAGTGGTGCCATGACAGCTGAAGTGATCGTGCTGACTCCACCCACAGAACCCAATGAATCCCGACCTCGGAAAGGCGGGAAGCCACTACGCACGCTCTGTGCCGAGGATCAAGTCTCAGCATGGCGTGCCCCCGGATCCGGGTCTGCTCTTCGACCTGCTCATGTGCAGGACCGACGAGACCTTCAAGGAGAACCCGGCAGGCATCAGCTCTGTGCTCTTCTACCACGCGACCATCATCATCCACGGTGAGTCTTCTTCCTGTACTTACTGTTCCCCGAGCTGACTCCCCGCAGACATCTTCCGCACGAACCGCTTCGACAACAACATCTCGGACACGTCGTCGTACCTCGACCTCGCGCCGCTGTACGGCTCGAGCCTCGAAGACCAGCTGAAGATCCGGACGATGGAGAAGGGACTACTGAAGCCGGACACGTTCCACGAGCGGCGGCTGCTGGGCCAGCCACCGGGCGTCAACGTCATGCTGATCATGTACAACCGGTTCCACAACTACGTTGCGGACGTGCTGCTGAAGATCAACGAGGGCGGCCGCTTCACGCTGCTGCCGTTCGAGACGGAGGAGGAGAAGAAGAAGGCCATTGCCAAGCAGGACAACGACCTCTTCCAGACGGCGAGACTGTAAGTGCAAGCACCACCCCCTCATGCACACCCCAGCACCGCTAACCGACCACCCCCAGCATCACCGGCGGCCTCTACATCAACATCAGCCTGCACGACTACCTGCGCGGCCTGACCAACTGCCACCACTCGACGACCGACTGGACGCTGGACCCGCGCATCGCCGCCTCGCGGCTCTTCGACCCCGAAGGCATCCCGCGCGGCATCGGCAACCAAGTGTCGGCCGAGTTCAACCTGCTGTACCGCTTCCACAGCATCATCTCGAAGAAAGACGAAATCTGGCTCAACGAGTTCCTGACCTCGCTCTTCCCAGGCTCCACAAAGTCCCTCGACGAGCTCACGCCGCAAGAATTCGTCCAGGGCCTCTTCGCCTTCGAGCAGACCATCCCCGCCGACCCATCCAAACGCGAATTCGGCAACCTCAAGCGCGGCGCCGACGGCAAATTCTCCGACGCCGACCTCGTCCGCACCATGACCGAGGCCATGGAAGACCCGGCCGGCCTCTTCGGCCCGCGCATGGTCCCCAAGTTCCTCAAGATCGTCGAGATCACCGGCATCCTGACGGCGCGCAAGTGGCAGCTGGCCTCGCTCAACGAGCTCCGCGACTTCTTCAAGCTGAAGCGGCACGACACGTTCGAAGACCTGAACCCAGACCCCGCCATCGCCGACCTGCTGCGCAAGCTGTACGACCACCCGGACATGGTCGAGATGTACCCGGGCATGTTCCTCGAGGACGCGAAGCCGCGCATGGATCCCGGATGCGGCGGATGCCCCCCTTACACCGTCGGGCGGGCCGTCTTCAGCGACGCGGTGACGCTGGTCCGCAGCGACCGCTTCTGCACGCTCGACTACACAGCGTCGAACCTGACGCAATGGGGCTTCAACGAGGTGGCCGCCGACTACGACGTGCTGGGCGGGTCGAAATTCTACTGGCTCTTCCAGCGCGCCTTCCCGAGCTGGTTCCCGTACAACTCGCTGCACATCATGCAGCCCATGTTCACGCGCAAGATGAACGAGGAGATCGCGCGCGAGATCGGCACGATCCAGAACTACACGCTGGCAGGGCCGAAGCCGCCTCCGCAGCCGATCCTGCTGACCGAGCACGCCAAGATCACGGGCGTGCTGGAGGACCAGGCGAATTTCCACGTGCCGTGGGTGCTGTACGAGGACCTGTTTCCCGGCAAGAAGAGCTTCGCGGGCTTCATGCTGGGCGGCGACAAGGCGGCCAACACGGCGCAGAAGAAGCTGGTCAAGGAGATCCTCAACACGCCCGCCGAGTTCGCCACGCTGCTGGCCGACACGGCCGTCGCGGTCGGGCGGAACCTCATCAAGAAGGAGTGCCTGGAGCTGCGCAAGGGGTTGGACCAGCTGGACATCATCCGCGACGTCGCCATCCCCCTCAACACGCGCGTCATCGCCGACCTCTGGTGCCAGGACCTGCACACCGACGAGAACCCTGGCGGCACGCTGACGACGGTCCAGCTGTACAAGCACCTCATGGACGTGCGCACCTTCGGCTTCAACAACAACGACCCGGCCATGACGTGGCGGCGGCGCGAGTGGGCGCGCGAGGGCGCCGAGGTGCTGATCCCGACCACCATGAAGTCCATCAAGGAGGGCACCGCGTCGCTGGCCCCAGGCCTGCTCAAGAAGGCCGGCACGGGCATCCAGAAGGGCCTCGGCAAGATCCCGCTGCTCGGAAAGCTCGTGCCCAAGCCGGAGGAGAAGGCGGGCAGCCTGAGGTGGTACGGGAACAATGTCGCCAAGGAGCTGTTGGCGGCGGGCAAGACGTTGGAGGAGACGGCGGATATTTGCTGGTTGACGGCGTTGGCGGGCGTGGGGGCGCCCGTGTCGATGGTATGTTGTGCTTCTCTCTCTTTCAGTAGTCTCGTCAAGCTTCCTTTTCTTTTTACCGGGTTCAGATGGGCTGACTTTGGGGTGGTGTGGCGGCACAACAGTTCGCGGACGTCATGTCGTACTTCCTGCAGCCCGACAACATCCACCACTGGGAGAAGATCCAGGAGCTCTGCGGCAGCACCGACCAGAACCGCAGCGCCGCCGACAAGACGCTGCGCAAGTACGTGCTCGAGGCCGAGCGCATCGTCAGCAACCTGCGCGGCGCCCGCGTCTGCGTCGGCAGCACCACCATTGACGGCAAGACGTTCAACCCGGGAGACTTTATCGTGTGTCTCTTCGTAAGTTGCCCCCTCCCACCCATCCCCCCCAACGTAGCCATCACCATGCTCACTTGGGAATCAGGGCCCCGCCTGCCGCGACGGCAAGGTCGTCCCGGAGCCGGACAAGTTCAAGCTGGACCGGCCCGCCAACGCGTACATCCACTGGGGCGTGGGGCCGCACGAGTGCCTGGGCAAGGAGATCGCCGTGTCCATCGTCATGTCGCTGGTCAAGGTGTGCGCGGAGCTCAAGAACCTGCGCCCCGCGCCGGGCGAGATGGGCGTGCTCAAGAGCATCATGGTCGGCACCGAGCGGTGCTACCTGAACGACAGCTGGTCGTGGCTGACGTTTGATCCGACGAGTAAGTTTTCCGCAAAGAAAAAACGAAAGAGTCTTCTGGGAATCTGGGAGTGGTGTGGCGGTGTGTGCTGATAGTTTTGATAGCATGGAAGATGCACTACGAAGGCTACGGCAAGGGCGTGTACCGCGAGTCCGCCGCCGCCGCCTCCAAGGGCCGCGACCTCAACGCGCTGTACAGCAGCCTGGTCAAGCAGAACCGCATGGGCCCCAAGGGCGTGACGCCCGAAGCCAACGGCGTGCTGCCCATCGCGAACGGGTACAAGGACGAGCCATCCGCCGTCAACGGCGGTTTGGCGCCGCCTGCAAAGAAGCCCAGCAAGCCCGTCACCAACGGCGCGGATGGGTGGTCGTTCGACGGGGTCCCCGAGAGCAATAGCAACAACGATGGCGGTGCCGTCAAGCCTCCCGTCGTCGATGGAAAAGGTATGCCAGCGCCCCCTCTGTGCTCGCCCATCAATTTTAATACCGTATTCTTCAGACGACAACCCCAATCCCGACGAGGAAGCAGCAGCACAACCGGAACCTGAACCCGAAGAAGAAGAGCCGCCCGTCGACCCCGACGTCCTGCACCGCGGCTCCTTCTCCAAGAAGGCCGACGACCGCAGCGGCGCTGGGTTGGGCTCGTACACGGAGCACATCACCTTCGCGAAGCCGTACAACACGCCTCCGCGCATCTTCCTCGGCTTCGCGGCGCTCGAGGTCGACAACGCCGCGCCCAGCTTCTGGCAGGAGGCCACGAACGTCACCAAAGAAGGCTTCGACCTGGCGGTACACGTATCCACCACGGGTTCCGCGAAGCTCTGGGAGCTCGAGAGCGTGTGGATCGAAGTCCCCGACGACGCGGCCCACGCCGACGTGCTGGTCGGCACCTGGGACTCAGCCAAGATCCCAGGCAAGCCCGCCAGCGACGGGACGGCCGTCGACTCGCCGTTCTTCCCGTACAAGAACTTCCCCAACGCCGGCGCCGCCTCCGGCGCCGCGAAGAAGGGGCGACGCTCCGTCATCCCCTGGCTCTCCGGCTTCACCTTCGACGCCAACAGCGCCGGCGGCGACGACGAGCCATTCGGCATCAAAGTCGACGGGCGGAGCAGCGCCAACGACGCCGGCGACCTCGGCGCGACGGTGTCGTTCCGCACGCCGTCGAACCAGGTGCGCGCGCTGCCCAAGAGCGCGCGCGTCAGCTTCCTCGTCTTCTTCCCCAACAGCAGCGCCGCCGGCAGCGCCGGGCTGAGCCCGGGCAGCGCGCGCGCCGAGTTCCCCAATCCGGACACGGACTCGATTACCGTGCTGTCGACGGCGCGCGAGCCCATCGAGGGCATCGCGGGCGTGGATATGTTCCAGTACCTCGAGCCGGCCGAGTCGATCGCCGTGCGCGTCGTCGATCGCCAGAAGGAGCCGGATGAGGCGAAGTACTCGCTCGAGAGCTGGGGTGAGCCGTTGGCGCATGATTTGTCGGCGGCGATCGTTAAGATTCCGAAGAAGGAGTGAGCGGGGGGTTGAGGGGATTGGCGCGTGCTGGATTTCCTAAATTGGTTTGATGTGTCGAAAAGCTGCATTCTCAGGGTTGGCCATGGATATAGCTGGTATTGCGCGGGGTTTTTCGTTTGTGTGGCATTGTAGTGATAGGCTCGCTCTCTTCGGTTCGGATCATGATAAATGAAACATATTCTTTTTCTCCGTCGAAGACGTTGCTCCAGCTGGCCTCATCCCTGGACGTCGATGTGATGTGCGGTCTTCGTGCGCCCCGAAACGCAATAAATATGCGGCATTCAATCTTGCAGGGTGAGGTTAGTGAATGCAGATGCTAGCGCCCGCGATTGATGACCGCGTTAGCCTTCTGCAGACGTGCGGGAGGATCCGTACGCTACAGTCTGTTGTGGCTGGCTGCTAAATACGGAATGCGTTGATGTGCAGCCGGGGTGGTTGGAGACGAGTGGTGGGGCCGGTCGCGATCTCCGCGTGGATGCACGGTGCGGGGTAGCTATCCTAGCTCTCGATCTTCGTATTTCCGTCTTGGTGGAAATAATCTCATTGCCTTCGCACGCGATGGAAGCTGAAGTCGAAGACGGAGCCAATGGCTCCGGAGGCGATTGTCAGACATGCTTAAGCCGCGCACTTTGGCCCGTGGCGGTCAGCCATTACAAATCGGCAAACCCCACCCGCATTAGTAATGACGCAACTGCACTTGGACTTGCGCACATAAAGTCAGGTTACACATGCCCCCAAGGATAAACGGCACGTTCTGCCAAGGACTCGATCCCTACCCATGTCTCAGAACATCCTCATCACCGGCGGGTCGGGCTACCTCGGCGGCACCCTGTTGGCGCGATGGAAAGATGCCAATCTCAGTGGCTACGACAAGCTGTTCGCCTTGGTCCGCACCGAGGCTCAGGCCGAGGCCGTCAAGAGCTACGGCGCCCAGCCTGTAACCCTGAACGTCAATGATGAGGCTGCTGTCAGAAAGACCATCGTGTCCAATGAGATCAACATCGTCTATTACCTGATTGACTCCGGACGGTCAGACTCGCAGGTCTTCTTCATCAAGGCGCTAGGCGAGCTGAAAAAGAAGACGGGCCAAGAGGTGCATCTTTTGCATGTGAGTCGGACAATCGAGATTCTCGCAGCATCCCCATACTGAGTGTGTCTTCTAGACAACGGGCGCCAAGATGTTCTCAAGCCTCGTTGGCGTTCCAACCGACCGTCCGCTTCTCGATACGGATCCAGACCTGTATTCCATCCAAAAGGGTCTAAAGGTGCCGACGCGAGTGATGCAAGAGGTACCAGCCAGCCGTGCTTAGGCGAGTGGCGCTCTGCAATATTAACCCGAGAATAGGCGGTCGACGCGAACACCACGGTCATTGAGCAGGGCGACGCGCACGGCGTTAAGACCTACATCTTTGCTCCCTGCATCGTCTGTGAGTCTTTCCTATTTTCGAGAAACAGGGTTTCGGACTGATGAGCTGGGACAGACGGCAAAGGTGAAGGGTTCGGAAATCCAATTTCAATCCAAACGGTAGCGATCGTCAAGGCGGCTAGAGCAGCGGGACAGGTTTACAAGGTTACACCGGGGCGACCGGTGAGTCCCCTGTTTCCTCGCTTTCCCGCGGCTGGCTGATGCAAGAGACAGAGGTGGCCGGTGTGCCATATTGTTGACAACACGACCCTGTACCTTGCCATCTTGAGGTCGATCCTGAACAAGGAGGAGCCCGGCCATGGAAAGCGCGGATACTACCTCGCAGCGTCGGGCAGCGTGGCGTGGGACGAACTCTACGCCGCCATGGCTGCGGCGCTTGCGAAACGTGGCGCCATCAAGAACGACACGATCGAGGATGCCGACGATGCGGCGCTCGAGAAGATGGCGTCTGGTCTTGACTGTCCAAAGTCGTTCGTGGAGGTTCAGCTTGGTGGAAAGTGAGTATTCGACCCTCCTGATCGGCAAAAGCGGCGCTGATTTAGTTCAAACTTGCAGATGCACCTTCACCGCCGCGCACGGTGCGGAGATCGGATGGAAGCCTCAGTACCCGCCGGAGCATGCATTGGAAGCAGCAGACGCGGAGGTTGGCTTGATCCTGCGAAGCTTGTAGATGATTATGATGCTGCATGTTAATTAATAGGTCTATGTATTAATGCAATTCAGTCTCACAGAAGAACCAGAAGAGATTGCTGAGTGCTGCAAGGGAGAATGAGGAACTGAAGCCATCGTCTGGCAATGAATGCGCGACGTCTGTGTGTGTAAGGGAGTGTGGACGACAGCTCCGACCAGGTCGACTTTGTTGCAATGTGTGTGGTGTTGAGAGTCAGTAAGAATTCCCGCCGAATGAAAAGTCGTGTCCGGCCTATGCGGTCGAGTTCCACGTGATCGCGTTTCGCGTCGCGCGTTCGTGACTAAGCGGTGCCAAGCTCCCAACCTCCTCACCAACTTCATCTCGTTGTCTGTCCTCACCACTCAACCCATCCGCATCGACACCGTCCATCATCCCATCAACGCCAACTCCCCCGGGCCATCGCTAGCAGCTGGCGCCACCCCTTATCCGCTCGAATCCGCTCGCGCAGCCTTCTCCCGCTCCCGACCGGATTATCGGACCTTTGTCACGGCAGTCAACCAGCTGTGCCTGCTTCCACACCGCCCGCTCCGTGCGTCCCCGGGATCTCGAGTCGGCCGTGTGTATCTCCTTCGCAAGCCAGCATCCACTCTGAGCCATTGCGCTCGCCGGTATACAGCAGACGGCCTCGTGTTTCCCGTATCGAGTGAGCCTGAGTGCTTCTCATACCGGGCAGACCGGTGCGCCTCTCTCGTACTGTGCGACGTTTTGTTCTCGTTGGGTGCGCTTACGTCGACGAGGTCGGCGGTGTGTACTTGATCAATCCTTGGTGGATCGCGAGCTGCGATACACCACCTGTGCTTCTCCTGCCGGGCGGACCGTGTGCCTCACAACCATCGCTGTCGAGGCCGTGTGTACCCCGTAGCTGTGAGCCAGGTAGTTGTCACGCTCTTGAAGCATCGTGGAAATCAGAAGACAGCATCAGCAGACGGAATTTCTACGCAACACGGCGCAGGGGATCGAATTTATCAAGATAGACAACAATGGAGGCAGCCATAGAAAAGCACATTGATCCTTCAAATCTCTTGATTGAGCGCGCTGTCGCAGAGTGGACTGGCGGTGATGAAACATGCTTCCTGGGTGACGAAGCGAACAGTTCCTTCAACATGACCGTCGGGCTCGATCCGTCGACCGACAAACTGCTTCTCTGGTTCCAACTGGTCGTCAGCGTCAAGCGTCACCGTGCCGCCACCCACAGCCGTCCACGCTCGCTGTTCATGCTGCTTCAAGCCGACATGTTCGACCATGACCACGATCCTTGCCTCTCCCTCAACCCCGTGTCCGAGCTACCCGCGCCAAAGGGGACTCTAGAAGCCATTTCTCGTGCTGGTCTCGGCGGCGACAACACCCGCACATTTCAGCTCCATCTGCGTTTGAAAGAGCGCAGCCAAGTCGTGATGCCCAAGTCGGATCCCCCGCTCATCCCCGCCACCGAAAAGAGCCGCCGTCTGCTGCGCTCATTCAGATCCCTCTCCGAAGCTACCACCCTCTCCGTTTATGTGCCATTGGGTACGGATCGGGTGCAGTCACTCCAAGATGTGTGCAGCAGATTGCTTTCGAAGCAGCTGCTCAGCCACGATATCGATTTCGAGTCGTTCTACACGGGCGGTGCTGAACGTAACGTTTGGTCCAACTTTGATATCTTCATAGATTCCGCATCTGCACACCATGCGCCAAAGGCAGCCGCACTCACATCAAAACCCACCGCCAGCCCCCAGCCCCAAGCTCCCAGCTTCGAGCGCAAAGGTACAAAGGCAGTAGAAGCAGCAGCAGAAGAAGAAGAGCGTGCTCCAACGGAGCCGGTGCCCCCTCCCCAGTACACAGAGCACAACGCCTCCTCAGCCAAGCAGCCAATCTCTTCACCTGCCCCTGCCCCGGCATCGACCGCAGCTGCACGTCCCGAACTCAATCTCGACGGTGAAACGACAGAAGAGGACGAAGAGCCACCAATCGAGCAAGCACCAGCTTCGCCTCATTCACCACCACGCAAGAAACGCAAGGCGGCCGACAACGACAGCCCAGCAGAGCCAGCAGCCAGCAGCCCCGCCCCACCTCCCCCACACGCAGCAGCACTGCCACCACCAGAAGAGGGAGAAGCAGAAGCAGCACCCCTCCCCCCCTACCCTTCTTCCACCACCACCTCCACCTCCTCCTCCCGCCCTCGCAGCAACAACAAACCCCGCGTCCGCTTCACCAGCACCGACCCCACCTCATCAACCCAGCAGAGAACCATCTCCAGCCACCTCAACACGACTCCCTCCTCGCTCCGCACCGCACTCGCCCGCTTCCTGCGCTGGCTGGCCGCCGTCGACGTCGACCTGCAGGACAAGTACGACGGCTTGCTCTGGGACATGGGCGACGCCGCGGCGGGGGGCGATGGGGTCAAGTTCTATCGGCTGCAGGCAAGGTGTAAGGCTGAGGTGTTGGTTGGGTATAGGAGGAGGGAACCGGGGGAGGTGGTGGGTGGTGGCACGGGGGGTGGGGGATCTACTGCCTGTAGCGGGGGAGGGAGAAGGGGAGGGGGAAGAGTAGTAGAGGAGTAGATGAATGTGGATGGAATTGTGGCTATTTACAAGGTTGGTTCGTTGAGGGTGCATATATATGTACGGAAGGACGCGCGCGCTTGTTGCAGATTTGAACGAGAGTGTGGGGGTTTCCTTCTCTTGTCACTTTTTTCGACTCCGGATTTCGCTATAGCTCCCAGCATCCCCCTCCCCCTTCCACCCACCTCTCTTTCTCTCTCTCTCCCCAGCCCTTCAAGGACAGTCATCAACCCCATTATTAGCATAAACACAATAACTGCTAATCCCACTCCCCAACTGCGTCGGCTCATCCCCATCATCATTGCCCTGATACCACGCGCAAATGGCACTCACGCCGTCCGCGCACGTGCCGGAAATGGTCGCCTTGTCGCCGTAGTTGGAGTTGACGCCGGCGAGGAGCTTGCCGTTGACGGCCCAGACGCCCGACATGGTGACGGAGCGCGTGTACTGCGTGCCGCAGTTACCGCAGCTGCGGTAGACCTTGCCGAAGTTCTCGGCGTAGAAGTCCTTGATGGACACGGATCCGGCGCCGTTGTGCTGGACGATCTTGTCGGACGCTTCGAAGGCGCCGCCGCCGACGACGTACGAGGTGCCGGATGATTGCTTAATGGTGAGGGCGTCTGTGTTGTTGCTCCCGTGTTAGTCACCACCACCACTACTCCCCAAGGAAAAAAAAAAGAAGAAAGAAACAAACATACCCTCACAAACATCCTCCCACCAAACATTCTGAATCGTGCACGGCCCCAAGCAATGCACGCCCTCCATCTGGTCCTTCCCGATAATCACATTCTTCAACGTGCCCCCCGACTGCACGAGGAAGACGGCGTCCTTGTCGCCGCCCTCCTCCTGCCCGCCGCACGACACGCCGCGGTCGTACTTCTTCATCCCGCCGTCGAAGACCGACACCGTCGTCGCGGCTGACAGCACGACGTGGCCCGACGACGCGGGCATGACGTTCGTCGCGAAGCGCTTGCCGAGGACCTTTGTGGGCTTGTTGTTTGGGTCCGGGGCGGCGGTGGGGTCGGGGAGGGCGAGCCCGCTGGCCAGCGAGGCGACGAGGAGGGTGAGGAGGGTGGGGAGATGCATGGTTGCTCTTGTTGTTCGTCGGAGGTGGGAAGGTGAATCTGCTGGCGGAATCACGTCAACGGCAGTGGGGTTTTATACGTCGAGCATCTCTCTCTCTCTCTCTATTTCCTTCTTCAAACAAAACATCATGCTGTCGCGGGCGGAGAAACTCCTCGCCTGGACGAACCGCGTTCCGCTCGTCGCCAAGGCCGTGGTTGAAATTGACCTGTCGTGCGTTGCGGGAAGGCGGGATGGAGAGAGGACGTATCTCTGTCCACCATTTCCACCAGCCAGCGTCTTCGTCTTGCGCCATAACAGGGCTCTCCGTCCAGGGACTGGAGGATAACGGCCAGACGCGCGCCGAATGGTATCCCGGTATTCCTCGTGGCAAGCATCGCCATTCCAGGCAGGTCAATATGGAGAAATGCGGGAACTAAAGGCTTCGGAGCCGAAACAAGATAATAGGCGAGTTCTGCCCATGTCGAGGTTAATGTCACACCAACCAAAGCTCAGTCTGACAGGGACCAGGGGTACGCAAGCAAAAAAGCAGGTGGAGAGAGAAACCAATCCTATCGGCTGACGCATTTTTCTTCAGGTCCTAATCTGTAGAATACCCCATTACCCCGGCTATACAATTACTGCATGGCATGTGGCTTTGTCCGGGGTTACTTCCACCAATGCCGAGCCATCTGGGGTTGTCATACGGCTATCAGCGCCGCCTTGGCGAGTCTTGGCTATCCCCGCTACTTGCTAATAAGCCCGCTCAAGGTTTGCTTGGCAGCAGCCGTTTTGGCGGACGCCGACCGGGAAGCGGACGGTCCCATACCCACTTCCGGGTAATATAGCGTCGGGCCGATACGTGGGGAAGAAGAAGTAGGTATGCGTGGAGCGGGGACTGCTATTGCCGCTTGGTGGCTGCCCGACGCATGCACGCTTCTCGGTAAATATTAGCCAATGGGAGCGGGGTACTGAAGTAGTTGGTGAGGTAGTGATATGGCGACGATCCCGCCTTTGCGGCAGCCCGCCAGTCGTACTACCTGGGCGCTTTGGAGCTGTCAGAGACAAATGCTGCAAAGTAAGAGCTGGAAAAGCTGAATATGGCCCCTTTCATGGCCAATGTGCATCTCGCGCGTTTACCATACCGTCAGAGTCAGAAATTCGTCACGCTCTACCACGGCGCGGAGAACTCTCCCGATCCGGCCCCGGGATAAAAGTCGAAACCGAACGACCCGCCGTCCATGCCATCCAGACCCACGCTCAACCAGTTCGCCCAATCCTCAGCCAAAGCATCCGCGTCAAACATGGGGTCGAACAGCCCCCCACCACTACCACCACCACCGGCCGCCGCCGCCGACCCCGCAAACATTCCCTGTTCCTGAGCTGGCGCCTCACCGGTGCCAGCATTCGCAGCATCTATTGGCGGCAAATTAACAGTGGCGGCGTCAGGAACAGGCTGCGGTTGTGCACCAGTGGCATCAGCCGCCCTATTTCCACTACCCATTTGCGCTGCTCCTCCAGGGCGAGACGTGGATGCGGTGGTGGTGGCAGGGGGCCCGCTCTGGACCTTGTGGATGAGAGACATCAGGCTGGAGGTGTGGTGCGACATGGCATGCACATCATCGACGACGGCCCGGTCGAGGGAGCGCGAGGCGCGTTTCAAGAGATCCGTGGTGCCGAGGTCGGCGGCGGATGCGCGTAAGCCGGTTCCCTGTAGGGATGATTGGTTGGTTGTTGTGGTGTCGTGCAGGAGAGGGTGTAATTTTTACCTTCAAGAGCAGTGTGGCCGATGTGAAGACCCATGTCATGGTCGTGAACGGGAGGAAGCCGAGATAGCCTTCGCGCTCGAGGTCCAGGACGAGCTCGAGGACCTGGACGCTGGCTTTTGCGATCTGGTGGCCAGTCAGTTAGTGTTGCGTCGTGCTATCTTTCGCGTTTTGCTGCAGGTACATACTTCTTCAGTCATCTGGAGGTCTCTACGGCTCCGCTCCGAGCGCAGCACCTCCGCGATGCTCAGCCCCTGCGGCCGATAAGCTCGCTCGAAGTGCTGGATATCCGGCTCGCGCGTCGAAAAGCCCCGCAGCCGCTCGATAATCGCTTGGAAGAAAATGGCATGCATGTACGTCCAGACGTTGTGATACTGGATCTCGAGCGTCTTCCTGAACGCAAACGGCCCTGCGCCATCACCCTCCAGTCAGCCACATCACACCAGAAATAAATTTCCTCCTCTATCAACATACCTCCCACGCGCTGGAACTTATTCCACCAATCACCAAAAATCTCCACCAGGCTCGCCACCATCTCCGGATGGCGGTCGCTGGCAATAATGTCCTTGGTCGCGCTGACGGACGAATACAGCGTGTTCTCAACAAGCCGGGCTAAGCGGTACAATTCCGCCCTGGTACTGAGTAGCGCCGCGTAGATGCTTTCGTCGGTGTACTCCTCGGCCGTTGAGGCCGTCGGTGTGGGTAGCTTCAGAAAGGAGCTACGGCCTAGCCGAAAGGAGACCTCCCAGGTGAGCGGGATGAGAAGGTCGCGGACGCGGGCCCGGCGGCGGACGTTTGTTGGTGGGCGGGGGTTGGGCTCGCGGGAGCGGCTGAGGCCTTCGACCAGGGATATCTCGTCGGCGAGGTTGACGGCGTGGCCGAGGAGGCGCCTTTGGACCGGGAAGGAGCTGTCAGAGGGTTGACTAGAGGAGACGAAGAGGGAAGCTTACCAAGATGTGGCATTTATGCGGCGGGCGAGCATGTAGGCCTTATGCGTCTCGTCATCTGCAAGGCTTCTTTAGTGTTTGTTCAACAGATGGTCATATAGCCCCTGTATTCAAGTGGAGGTGAGCAACAATACCTATGACCGAATTCTGGGCGGTCCCCGGATCTCCAGGATCTACGCCAAACATGTAGGCAGTGCCCGCAACCATGCCCTTGTTGGGCATGACGTCCATAGGCCGTGGCCGCTGGAGGCAACATCAGTAACCGTTAGACATATACACAGCAGGACTTACCCATTCAACTAACAAAAGAATGCTCTCGATGATGGACAGCATGCGGCTTTCACGCCCAACATCATTCTCAACGCCCCACAATGACTGGTGGATGCTCTGCTGCGCCTGCTTAAACAGCATGCTGTGGATTTCATGTGCGCGAGAGCTCGCAGGCGTGCCATCAAGCCAAGCGTACCGCGAGGCAACGGTGAGGATGGCGGTACACAGCACCGGCTCGTTGACAACCAGGACGTGTCGGCGCTCGCTGTCTTGGTACGTTTCATCCACGACAGGGTAGAGCGGCTGCATGCGGTCGAAGTAGCTGTCGAATGGTTAGACAAATGGCCATGCCGTAAAGCCCGATTGGCCAAGTATTCCAAGAAGGGTAAGACGAACCATTGCAGCAGAAACTCAGCCTCCTGCGGGCTCATCCAGCCGTCCCTGCACAGCGGGAATTGCGCCCAGGGAGAGAGGTCTCGTGACCGCAGCGTGCCTGAGATAGCAGCGGCATCCCAGGGACTCGATGATGCGGTGTGATGATCGCGAAATGTCGCCGTGCTCGTAGAAGAAGCGGTTGCAGCGTTCGCCGCCGTTGGTTGTTGCTGGCCGCGTCCCGGCACAGGCCGAGCCTGCCCGTCCCCAGGCACCGCAGCGCTACCATTCGCCGCCGCCGCCGCCTCTCCCGCCGCCGAAGCATGCACGCCCACCGACGGCACGTCACTCGGCACGGGATCGCCGCGCGGCCCGAGAGGGTTACCGCCGTCCGCTACTGTTGCCGGCAGTGATGTGCCGGGCCCATCAGCAAATCAATTTCAAGACTCCCCCATTCCCCATCTCGGAAGCAGATTTTCAGACGGGTTACAACGCACCCTCATCATCCCCCCCTCCCCCTCCTCCCCTCCCCCTCCGCCTCCTCACCCCCCGCGTAGCACCTCCCGTCCTCGGCGGCCCGAAAACACAATCCAACCTCGACCGCCTGCACCGCGCACACGGCGGCTGCGGGTCGTCCGGCGAGCCCAGTTGGCAGCGGATCTTCTGCTCTTTGCAGGCGAGGCAGGCCTGGTAGTTGCGGCGTGGGCGCCGGCGGACGGGGCCGGTGGAGCCGGAGCCGGAGGCGGGTGAGGGTTGTTGGTCGGCAGCAGCACCAGGGCCGGCTGATGACGTAGTGGGCGGCGATGGCGGCGACGGCATGGCGAATGAGGTGTGGCGTGGATTTCTCGCACAGAGTCGGGTGGGTGGGAAGTCGTGGTGCGTGGGTGGGTGCGAGGGCTGGTGTGCGGTTCCGATGGGAGCCGAGCCGAGCCGCGCCGGTGGTGGGAGGCGGGGATGATGGGGTGGCCGGTGTTGGTGCGGGGTGGTGCGGAGGATGGCGGCCAGGACTTGTGCGGGGTGTATCATCATTACGCGTTTGAGGTTGTCTTGCACAATGATCGCTTGTACGCCTTATTGGACGTTACGCTGATTTTCACAACTTTCTAGAGTGCAGGGACAATCTAAAGCGGGAAGCCTTTTTTTTTTTTTTTTTTTGCGAAGACTACAGATTGTACGACATTGTTCTCCGTGATATAGATATTCCCCATTTAGCCAATATGAGGGAAGTAATGCGTCCATTGAGGTTGTTCAAAAGCAGAATTGGGTAGGTATGCAAAGGATATAAAGGACTCCACTATAAGATAGATCCTTGAAAACGCAAATAGCAAGCCGTATGCGCCTAGAAAGCACCAAAATATTGCCGATAAGAAATCATCTAGGTGAAGATTGTCAAATAACATGAAAACTTGTACAACAAGGAATAAATACAGATTTAGAAGAAAAATTGCTGGCCCCGAGACACCAATTGTTACCCCGGATATCTGCCACAGCAAGTGTTCTGCATGAGAGGCGAAAGGATACTTCCAGGCTAGAAGGTGAAGGACACCATACGAAAGACCAGCAAGAGTGAATGCTAGCAGCACTTCTTTTGGCACGTCGTCGTTTGAAGACGCAAAATCGAAAAGACGGTCGTTGATTCCAGACGGCCAATTTGAGGTGCGATCAGCAAGAGTATCCTCAGGGAGTCTCACCGCAGCCTTTCGCGTATGTGATTCTAAAGTCAGGTCCGAACTTGAGCCATTCACACAAGAAACAAGTGACCACCGTAACCTGTCTCGGAGCGTGTAGATCCAATATTCTTGACTTTTGTACCTTCGTTCGGAAGGTTCGGGTGGCCTGAAGCATTTCGAATTGCCAAGTGTCTCTCCAGAGCGCAAGTGAAGTTCGGCATCCGTGTTCTCTAGCTGATCCACAGCTTGGTCTTCGGGAGTGACAGGCTGTAAAAAGCTCGAGTCTCTTGTGTGGCCTCTGCAAAGCTTTGAATGAAAACACAAGGCCGCCCATAATTCTCGAGATTCTCCAACAGATATGAGAGTTGGCTCTGCAACTTCGAGCGGTTTTTCCCACCAGAAGGCGTAGCTGATGAGTGCACATAAAGTGTGTGCAAACGTGTTCAGCTCTAAGAGACTTATGGAAAGATGCTGGATAAGGCGATAAAGGCACTGGATGATGAAGAAAATCGCTTGTACGGTGACGATCGATTTAGCAAACGTGTCGGCCTTGCTTTTGTCTTGAATCTCTGCTTTTGACACACGAGGAATGAGATCCGGTCTCTGCTCTGCAAGGAACTGCAGACCAGCTGGTGTCAAGGCAAGCCGGTCACGCCTGCCTGGTAGAAACTTTTGGTTTTCAGGGACGACGCTGGTGTCAATAGCGTAGCCACCCATAACAGCGTAAAAGCTGTGCGTTATGGTCCAAGGATTGTGTTCAAAGTAGGCCATCGCTTCCTGAATAGAATTTGCCATTCCAGCTTCGTCGCACGCTGGCGGTTGTGTTTGATTGGGATGTCCCATCTCAATATCATAGTTTGTTGTTGGTCGTTCTTGATTGGAATCCGCCATCTCAATGTTACCATCCGTTAGCGGTTGGGTTTCGTTGGGATGCCCCATCTCAAGGTCATCGTCCGTTGACGATTGTGTTCTTGATAGTTGCTTCACCATCGCATCCGAGAGCTTTTTAGCTTCCCGCTTTTGTGACCATGCAGCGAATGTAACCTGAAAAGTACCAGTCAGCCTCATTGCTTGCCAAGAAACTAGAAACATAATGTCATGCATCGGAGAGAAAAGGGTGGGCGGAGTATGAAGAGGAAATAAAAAGAAAGGGCGCCGGTAACTTCAGTATGCAGCCATGCATGAATATGGTGACAGAGGTTTTGGAACTACTGACCATCTCTGGCGCGAATATTCCAAGAATCAACCAGCCTACTTTCCGCCATGTCTGGAGAGTAACCCATCGCGTCACCCAGTACATAAGGTCCGTCCATTTTCGCTGGGGATAGCAACTCTTATGCTCTGGAAGGTTAAGGTGCACGGCCTTCCACACACAGAGTATGAGGGTAATAATGCAACTGGACAAGATGCTGAACGAGCCACGAGTCGTCGGCTCAGGATGCCAGGACGCAGTGAAATTGCCCGAGGAATTTCCTGAGAAGTCCATGGTATCATGCGCAAGTTTCGCTTCGAACGGATGAGAGATCTTTCACAAGAATTTGTGCGTTCGGCAGCAGGCAAGGCTGAGTTTCTGCGTGTCGAGTTTGAGCGCGGGGGATGTGCGATAGATAAGCCTTTAATGACACCCAACTAATTCTTCGCCTGGAGTGCCACCTCTGCTGCTGACGGCGCAGCAGCGTCGTTAGTCTCAGCTTTTTAGCTGATAGCGTTGGAATCTCGTAGCTCCCCCCCAGTACAAGGGAGTTAGTCAAGCCGTAAGCTGAAGCCTCCACGAAAATCGCGCTCGTAGGAACTTGGGACTGCATGGGAAGACTGACGAGTTAGCAAGTCTATACGAGAAGATGACCAATAAGATCGGGATACGAGCAGCCACAGTTCAGAAACTAAGTCTGCAAGGAGCGTGCAAGTAAGGGCGGGGCTGCGCCTCCGATTGGGATGGTAAGTGCGTGGATGAGATTAATATTGCCAAGTTCAGCGCTGGGCAAACTGTGGGAGCTGAGCCACAATTTATGGGCACAGCCATCATTTACGGCGCGCGGTAATCTTGGACGATACTTGCTACAACTCTTGCTTGTAAACTTCAACAGTCGTCTTGATGGACGCCAAAATATTCTCTTTAACTGTTTGATAAGAGCTGCGCTTGTCACTCCGCTGGGACAAGCATGTCCGACACCTTCTCGCATATTGATCAAGGCAACTTCGCACCAGCCGTCATCTTTTAGGGAGTAGGCAGGCGGCCTGGGCGTGGCAGTGAGACTAGCAGCAAACTCAGCCACCCGTGCCATCCAACGGTCTCCCCGCCGGAACTTGCCGACTAAGCATGTGAAATGAACGATGATTCGCCTGCCAACATCAGCCTCAATCCTTTTCCAGACCAAGCACAAGACTCTCGGAGTTGACTTTGCACTCTTTTGCATCCGATGCTCCATAGAGACTTGTGAATACTCCGCTGCACCTGCTTGGATGGTCCTTATTTTAGGGCATAAACATCGAGACGCTGCCGCACAGTCAACACCGTTCGTTATTTGCTTAACGTCATGAATTCGAGGAAAATACCCGAGGTTGCCGAGAACCCCAACCAGGCAGGTACTATGAAATTATACAAGTTATCTTTCTCCTATCAAGAACGTGTGCTATTTTCATCATAATTTAAGTTGGTGGAGTAAATTCAATAACTCGTTGGACATTGTGAGTGAAGAGTGAGTCTATAGATGCTGCTGAAGGATGAGGCCAGTGATAAGGAGAGTCTTCTTGAGCTGCAGCGCTTGACAGATAGGCCGCTGGTAAGGCTATAAGGCATAAGGCTTGAAATTCGTCACCTACCACTGTCTCCAGGGAACGAGTAGCGTAAACAGCCGGCATTCAGACATTCAACACGAGACATGGCAATGCTCTGATGTAGGGCTTGGTCGGCGCAGAACAGCAATTCGTTATTATTCGAGACGAACTCCAGCTGCCGAGCAGCTTAGCTGATGTTCTTGCAGTATCCCTGGAGGCCCTTTAGTCCACAGTAGTAGTCAAACTCATCACCACCCATGTGCCATGCAACCGAGAAGCATGCAGGCACGTTGGCTTGTCCGTCAAAGTGCTGCGTGTCCATCTGGCCTGTATACATAGTCAGTCACCATTCCCCGAAAATGCAAGATATCAACATACAATCCGGGCACTTGTCCCACTTCTTGTTGCCAGTGTTCCTGTTCCTGTACCGCGTGCAGGCGTACTTGGTCGCCTCCTCGTTGAAGGTCCACTGCAATCTCGAGTCAGCTGGACGGTCACGCGCATGTGCACTGTTGTACGCACGTATGCGTCCTGGACCGCATTTCTTCCGGTGCGGTGACCACAACCGCAGAAGTTGTGCATGTCAGCCAACACTGCGCCTGCGTTGAGCCTGTGTCGGGATGTTTAGTGGAAGTTACATAATTAAGTATGGGGCTGGTAGAGTCGTACAGGGCAATCGTGACAAAGGCAGTGGAGAACTTCATCTTTGAGGAAGGCACTTGAAGAAAGCGAGTGTGGTGATTGACTGAGAGAGCGAATGTGCGGCTGAATGAAGATGAGACGACAAGCTGCGGACTGTACATATACCCCTATGAAGTGACTTATCAGTAAGGCATCCTGCTCACCGGCTGTTGTATCTGCATGATGATCTCATGGCTAACGCCCACACATCATAAGTCGTATAGCGAGATGATGCCTCCATAGGACTCAGTGCTGCTCCGTCATCTCGTCACATCCAGATCCCGCTGCCGGCGTTCGCGGAACGTTGGAAAATGAGGATACGGCGTCTTGGCACGAACCACCGTTTTTCTGGTGGGGAGAGCTAATGGCGTTGTCATGACTTATAGGGCCGAATAGACTGGATTCGCCGTCTGATAGAGCAGGCGGTGATGAATAAGCCGATTCAGTCGGGTGATTTCATTGGACGATCTACTATAGCAATTTCGCTAAGCCGCGTATTGTGACTTGGCAACAGGTTAGCGTCGTCTTGTTATTGTTTAGCAGTCCTTCTAGGAAACCTGCGGAAGAACTTACTATTTCCGTCCGTTTGAGGTGTTGGCGCTACAGCCTACCTTAGTCAAGTAGTGCAACAACACTGACAATGAAGCGAGGAAGTACCACTTGTAAGGCCGCCAAATACGGCGTTCCTGCTCAACCACCGGTGACGGATCTCCGAAGGTTCCGAAACCCCATGGAGGAGGTTTGTCAGGATGTACTCTGGAAGACTTCAGGGTATTGATTTCGTGATGGTATAAGTACGGCTGCATCCGCATAGAAGTTGAGACTCAGCACCACACAGTCTCTCATTCAAATCAAACCACTCCCTTACACACAATCTTTACCTCTTCCAATCACCAACATGCGTTTCCTCCCAGTTGCCGTTGTCGCCCTCGCCGCTGGCGTCCAGGCCAGCCCTGTGCCTCAGGGCACCACCGGCTCGCAGATCAGCAATGCGCAGTACGGCCAAGCCATCGGCTACGCCGTCCAGGGCGCCATTGATGCCGTCAAGGGTATCAAGAACTGGAACAAGGTCAGCTCGCACAACAATCACTCTCAGTGATTGCTCTAACACCTGTAATAGAAGCGCGAGTCCTTCGTCAAGGCTGTCGTTCAGGGCATGTGGGAGCGCAACCCGGACAGGAACAGGGCTCCTGCTGCCATCTGCTACAACAATGGCTACGACCTGAAGGTGCCCACTGGAATGTTCGGCCTTCGTGACCAGGAGGTCTCGTCCGGTCCCCTGAAGACCGAGTGAGTGGCACCACATGAGTTAAAAAGGATATGAGCACAGCTGACTCGCCATGTAGTTATGATTGCTTCTACATGACCGGCAACAACGCTTTCTGGTCGCGTGGCGATGGCGGTAGCGTCAACGTAAGCTAACGAATTCTCCATATTCAACTGCATGAGCGCCTGCTAACCTTTTATTTTCAGCTGTGGACCATGTACGATGGTAACCGCTGCCGCTTCGATGGCAACTCGGATCTTTACTGCGACTAAATCTGGTCTCCGACACATGTTGCACGAGTAACGTTATCGCGTGCTTTTTCGACCTTCCGCTCCCCGAAGAAGCGTCCACTTCTACCCGCATGTCAACGCGCATTTATTTGGCTGCCTTGAACATAAGGCAATCCTCAGAACAGCAACTTTGGGGTCTTTTATTTTTAATTGTAGCTCTATTGATAGTTTCAAATCATTCCCCAAGACAAATTTCCACATGCCGTGCAGAGTACCATATGAAAATCCCACAAGCTACGCTGCGCAAAGTCTGATTAATTAGCTGTGTTACTGAAGCCATAATTACACGATTTGTAAATAGATGTCCCGCCCAAAATGCAATAATCGAGTGCTCTGTTTTTAACAATTGATAGAGGACAGGCCTGGTGAAGACTAAGGACGGTATCTTGGAACAAAAACCCGGCTATGATCCAGTACGCTTCTGCCCATCTGAAAACTGCGCAAAATTAACGACTTGACTCAAACCCAGATCTAAAGGGGGAGGTGCACCCACGTGACTGTGCCGCGCTGTGATCCAGTGATCCCCTCCGCAAAGCAATACAACATAGATATCAATGACCTCTACACAACATAGTTCACCTCTCGATATGCTTAAATTCGTCCGATCTCAGCCCTACGAGTTTAAAACCCTAATAATGCCTGCCTGAATCAGGCACAAGAATTACTAGAAGCGGTATAGTTTACGAAGGGCTTGGCACCCCGGATCCCAGCGCCACCCGGCCGCAATTTACCGAACCGAGCCGATGTAGAGCGAACCAAATGCTCCGGTTGCCAATGTCAGCCTCAATCCTATTTCTAGGCAATGGGTTGCCTCCTGGACAGTATTGCACTGCATAAATTCCTCTGACCTCTCTTGAATTCTGCTTCCGTCTGACCTTTTTCTCGGATTTCCCCTCTTTTCGAGCGAACCAGTTTTACTCGTTTTATCCTGCAATCATGGGCGGCGGAGGCTACGGCGGCACTAACTCCCGGCGTCTGAACAATGTGTACGAACAACAACTACCACAACCTTCCATCGGTCTCAGCTGACTGTCCTCCTATAGCTACGTCAAAGACCCTCACTGGGGCGGCCCGCACTGGTACAGTTTAGAAAACCGCATCGCTAAAGAGTAAAGCAACCCGCATCCCGAACCGATCCCGTACCAAAAGCACCCATCACTGACATCTCTTTCCTACCAAAGATACCCGAAGCTCACGCAATGGGGTGACCCCGTCTGGGGCACGGCTGAGCGGGGCATCACGACATACCGGCTGTCGTGGAACCGTCAGCGCGCCATGGGCGGCGCCGGCCACGCCGCCATCTTCAACACTTGGCGGCGGTCGAAAGCACAGATCCTCTATTGGGCACCGCCGCTGATTGGCGCTTACTATCTGATGACTTGGGCGAATGAGCAGTATGTTTTCCTGATTTCTGTTTTGGTTGCGGAGGAGTTCGGGTGGATGGGAGTGCTGACTGTGGGTTGCAGGAATGAGTGGGTCAATTCGAAGGAGGGGAGGCTTGCTACCGCCGGTGATGAGGAGTAGAAACTTTTCGGAAGAATGATACAGAACTTTCAAGATACTTGTGCGGCCCGGGGTTAAGGGCAGCTGCCTTGTGCTACCGTGGCTGGGCCGGGCCGGATCGGATGCGGGAAAGCTTCCATGGCCTTCTCGAGAACACACACTCTTTTCCACAGCAGTCGGATCCGGCAAGCGTGCATGCGCAGACACCCTAAAAAGTGACACCACGCCATGCACAATAAGCAAGACCGGTGTCTCGATGGTCTGATTATTTCATTTGTTTCAGTTTCGTTGTATTTGGAAGTTAAACAGAAAAGACTAAATTAAGCATAGAGATTCGAACGAAGAAATGAATAAATCAAGAAAATAAAAACTTAGTTTGAGGTGACCCTATAAGCAAATGCTTTTAGCACATTGTAAAGTACGCGTTATCCCAATACCGCAATGTCTCAATTATTTTACAGCTGGAAGAGAGAAAGAGTGTGTTGCAACGGAACGTTTGATCCCTTTTGCCGCTTCGCTTATGCAAAAGCCCACATATTAATACAGTCAGTTTTCCCCGTTCATAGTACCTCGGGCAACCTTTTCCCTTCGCACCGGTATGAAACTACTCTTTCTTCACGGCACCCTTCGACTTGGGCGATGCCTCTTGCTTGGCTAACGCCTCGAATGCGCCCTGACACGCCGCAAAACTTCTCCAGATCAAGACTACTGTATGTCAGTACAAACTGGCTACTTCAAACCATGGTGAAAACTTACTCGAGGGAATGAAAATCCAGATGGCGTTAAAGAAGAAATAGTAGAACCAATAATAGTACGCGCCCGGGCGACAGTAAGTCACTCCCAGAATTGTTTCATCGAAGAAGTTTGTTGCAAAATAGAGAATATCACCGTAGATTTGGCCCAACGAAATGACGATTTGAAGTGGGTGGCGAAGCGGAGAGTTGGTGATCATCATGTAGGCAAGCACCATGCACAGCGGGCCCCAGCAAATCTGAACGGGTGTCAACTGTCAACTGCTTGAATTCGGCTGAAAAGGTGAATCAACATACAGCCGTGACTGCCTCCATGCAGAGAACAAAGGGGTCCGACGTCAAGTAGCGCGAGTCCGAGAGGGAGTACTCCTTCCAAAGTTGGCCGAACAAATGCTGGGAGCTGGCCAAGTCCCGGAAATTGTAGACATAAAATCCTGGTATACATGCATTAGATGAGAGCATTCGGAGTAGACAGAATTGGTATCACCTTCGAAAAACAAATGAATAGAGCCGGCTGTGTCCTCGTCAGTGGGGATAGCAATTTTGAGATTGGTTCTGTAGCGACTTACACAAAACAAACCACATGAACGTGAGAACTTCGGACAATGGCATGGTAGGTTGCTTTTTAGCCACAACAAAATATGCCACACCGAGAACGGTAGACCATGCTACGGCGAAAGCGCCAAGCAGCAAAAGCAATGACCACTGATTCGCAGCATACCCGACGACTGCAACGCCGAGGGGATAGTAAGGGTGTTGCGCAAACTCAACTTGCGTGAAGTTCAAGCCAATTTCGGAAGCCATTTTTGTCTCAGTTGATATCTGCCGCTCGATAATTGGAGGAATGGAGGGGATATGCCGAGGAGTTGTGGGCATCGTTCGTTGGTTTAATGGAGTGCGCGGGCTCCGCGGACGCCGCGGATTTCCCCAGGTTTTCACGCATCGTATGAGGTTTCAACACAATTACCAGCAAAGAATCCTTCACGGGTCTTGTCAATTCCGAAGCACACCCCACATTGGGCAGCAATTGCGACAGAAGGAAGGGAGATGGAGAGAGCGTGTGGAAGAAGTTCATTCATTGGGTGAAAAAAAAAGCGAAAGGATGAAAGATGGATTTTCAGGACATCACAGCTGTTGATTTGGTGCTGTGGAATCTCCGGGTAGAAGCAGACTACAGGGTGCAGTTCAGGAACTCACCGCTTTCCTTATTAGGTTTCTTTTCGACGCTAGCGAAATATCCCAAGCTCCTGAGCCAACCGATAAGCTCGATAAGGGCTCGAGATAATCTGAATTATACAACTGGCTGGAAATCAGCAGCACCTCGCACGAGATTCGCTTCCAGCCATTGGAGCAGCCAAATTTCTTGGCCGTATCACCTCAAGGCCCAAGAGCAGCTGCAGTGAGCTGGATGAAGCTGCGGCCACATCCCCGTTATTAGATTGACGATCGGCAATCGTCGCGGCGGCGATCAGTCAGCGGCGGCAGCGCGGGAAGGAGGTGCCCGGGCCGGCCGCCCGCGCATCCAGGCACCGCGGCAGGGAGAAGGACGTACGTATTCTCACGATTGCACCGCTCTCACCCTTCTCCTCGCAGCATGCCGAACGGCACCTACAACTACCCCAAAATCCGCTCGCCCCGGACCATCCATGTGCCGCCGTCCAGCTACCACCAGCACCACCACCAATGGAGCCCGCGCGGCGGGCCGCGCTCGTGGCGACGCTCCCGCTGCTTGACGCTCGTCGCCGTCGCACTCATCCTCCTGCTCTGGTACAACCATGGCAGCTCTAAGACCGATCCCAACGCCGCACAGCGCCTGCCGAACGGCCTCCTCCCCGACGCCGCCGTCGACTGGTCGCGCTTCGCATACTCGCAGTACGCCACCAACGGCGCGTACCTGTGCAACTCGGTGATGCTGTTCTCGCAGCTCGCCGCGCTGGGCAGCCGCGCCGACCGCGTGCTGTTCTACCCGGAAGAATGGGACCTGACAGTCGAAAGCACGCGCGACCGCGACAGCCAGCTGCTCGTGATGGCGCGGGACCAGCTGCGCGTCAAGCTGATCCCGATGAACATGCAGAGCGTGCGCGCCAGCCGCCTTTCCACCACCGACGACCAAGACGACGAGGAGGAAGAAACCTGGGACTTCAGCATCAACAAGTTCCTCGCGTGGAACCTGACGCAGTACTCCCGCGTCCTCCACCTCGACTCGGACGTCACGCTCCGCAACGCGCACCTCGACGACCTCTTCTTCCTCCCCCCCGCCCCCGCCGCCATGCCGCGCGCCTACTGGGAGCTGCCGCACACGCGCAAACTCACCTCCCTCCTCGTCCTCCTCACGCCATCGCAAACAGAATTCGAAGCCCTCATGCACGCCGCCTTCACGTCCGAGGGCGCGCGGCACCGCTTCGACATGGAGTTGCTGAACGAGCGCTACGCCGACTCCGCCCTCGTGCTGCCGCACCGCCGGCTGGCCATGCTGACGGGCGAGTTCCGCCGCGACGACCATACCATGTATTTGGGGGCCGAGGACGAGTTCTGGGATACGGAGAAGGTGCTGGCGGAGACGCGGGTCGTGCATTTCTCCGACTGGCCGCTGCCGAAGCCGTGGATCATGTGGCCGAATAAGTTGCTTGCGGAGATGCTGCCGAAGTGCAGGATTCGCCCCGGGACGGCGGCGGAGAGCGGGTGTCAGGATAGAGAGGTTTGGAGGGCGTTGTATGAGGATTTTAGGGAGAGGAGGAAGGTATGGTCATCGCTGCTGTCCCCCGCTCCCAGCCGCTCGGTGGTTGTTGGATGGAGTGAGAGTTTTGCTGACATGAGATTGTGCGTGTAGGATGTTTGCAAGTTGCTCAGCGTTCCTGCCCCGCAGTGGCCCCCGCCACCAAAGATGAGCAAGCCCAAGGCTAAACCCCAAGACGATGGCGCGAAGACAAAAGACGCACCCGACACTCGAGCTACGCCGTAGACTTTTCCCGCTGTGTGGATACAAGACTGTGTTTATTTGGGCAATATCGTTAGAGGACAAAAGAAGGGCGTTACGGCGTTGTATTGATAGAAACGGGTCCGAGGGACCTCGAAAAACGAGAAGACAGAGGACATTGAATTCGAAAGGCTTGGAATGTACAAAATTCGGATAGCTGTACATGTATAATTTGGGATGATTGTGCAGTGGATGAATCAGATTCAGAGCACTAGAGCAGGTCTGGTTTGTAGGTAAAGAGTCTATCCCGTCTCGTCAGTTTTGTGATGGATTAATAATGCAATAGACTGTTGGATCATTATTTGCGGGCATGCATTCAAAGTACCAGTGAGTATCCTTGTGGCGCTTTTTCCGGCAGGTTGACGTATCTGTTTTGCCGTTGCACCGCAAAGTGGTTTGCATCTATGCAGCGCGTCACGACCGGTCCGCAACCAAGCAACGGTCCGCAAAATTTTCATCCGCCGATTGTGTTGGTATCTCAAGCCTTCTTTGAACGTCCGATGTTATTTCCATGTCTCATTTACCTTGTTCACCATCGCCCGGGAATAAATCTCTATGGAGTCGAGGATGATGAGGGCCAATAACGGGAAGTGTCCAATGCTCTTGCGGGTCCCACAGTAATACTGTCCACGTGAGATGTGGGGTGGTAATCGCTGACGTGGTACCTTCAAATCTTGTCCTTCCATTCCTCAGCTATACACCTCCGACAACTTCTCTGAGGCTCCCTTGCCGTTGGGTAGACCATTCGTCTTCAGTTTGCTCTTCGAGCGCTTGTCCTGCTTTGAAACATAGCTCGTTTGTTCAAGAACACGTCCTACATCCGTCGATCCGGTGGCAGGGCCCCATTTAAGCGACAACACGACCGACTCAACATTAACTCGGACAACCATCTGGAGAAGCCTAAGGTAGCGATACACCGTCTGACTAGGAAAATGCGCACGTCACTAGTCACAATAGAGGGCTCTTTGTGCCAGAGTTGCTCAAGTCTTGACGTCGGAGGATATCTCGGCTCTAGGTCTGAAAATCCGTTCGATAAATTCGAATTTAAGTTTATCATCGACGTTGCCGCCTCTTCTTTGACTTGCCCGTTGTGTGGCCTCACAAGACGCCTTGTTCGAGAGAAATCGGTTGTCTTTGGCCTTTTCCGCGGCGACAATATCACTTCGACGGAAACTGTGACAATCAAAAAGTCCCACTTAGGCCGGACCAAGCTTTCGTGCCGTTGGAATAAGGACTTTAAGGAGATATCTACATCGCTCCACGACTGGCAAAAGGACCCGACGCAGGTCGATTTCGGTCCGCTGAAGCAGAAGTTTGTTCAATGTGAAACTGAACATGGACCAACCTGCAGAACAAAGAATCGCATGCCAACAGAAGGACTTCGAGTATACAATTGTCTCACAAACAAGCTTGAGGAAGCTACAATACACACGAAGTACGTCGCATTGAGCTATGTATGGGGCTCTGATCCGGAAAGTTCTTCCCAAAAACCCCCAGAGCAATGTAGAACAATCCGCGATGCGATACAAGTGGTCCTCAACTTAGGATACAAGTACCTTTGGGTCGATCAGCTGTGCATCGATCAAAGCGGTGCACACAAGCTGCAGCAGATTCAGCAAATGAACCGCATATATCAAAATGCAGAGTTGACCATCGTTGCCGCGGCGGGCAACAATTCCGATTTCGGCATCCCCGGAGTACAGGATAGACATCAACTCGGCAGAGAATGTTTCAAAATTGGAAATCTCCAGTTTATTGAAACGTTACCTAACACTCACTACCTCCTTAATCGGACGACCTGGAGCTCTAGAGCATGGACCTTTCAAGAGGAAAAGCTGTCACACCGGCTCCTTGTTTTCACCAACCGCGCCGCCTGGTTCTCCTGCTATCTCACGGGCGCAGATAGAGATTACAAAGCCATAATGAAACAGAAGCAGATACCTCGACCTCCCTGCGGTCTCAAAATGCAGCCTCGTTTCGACACTCTGATCTCAGAGTACTCGAAAAGATTCCTGACATACCCATCTGATGCCGTCAGTGCATTTTCTGGGATTTTGACAGCGCTGAAGGAGGCAAACTTTATCAATTCCCACGTGTGGGGCACTCCAATCATGCCAGCGATGCAGATTCTATTACATCCTCCCCGTCTCCTTGAGTCTGGATTTGCGCGTGTCGAGAGAAAGACCGTTGATGGATTCATCAATGGTCTGCTATGGGAAACCTTTGATCCAGAAGATTTCAAACCAAGGCACGGAATCCCAAGCTGGTCGTGGGCTGGCTGGCAAGGGAAAATTAGGTTTCGTAACCTCTTTCGGGAAGGAAATGTCGGTTTCGGCATTGAAGTCTTCATCGAGCGTACGGATGGTCGGATTTTATCTTGGTCCGAATTTGAAGGCCTGTCATACCTCGAGAACCAGTCCCATCTCATCTCCCGGTTCATCCGTCTCAAAGCTTGGACTATGGATGTCAGGCTTGAATACCATGAGCTCCCGAATGGAGCCCACAAGGCTTTAACCTCTATAAATGAGCCGTCAAGATACGCAGTGGTGCGGATGTTGAACGGAGACGAGATACGATCAGAAGCCGTTCTATTGGGTGCACCTCTGAATCCTTCGACCTGGGAGCAGTTTGATGAGTTGAAGTACGGGGAATGCACTGGAGTCTGTCTCTTTCCAATCGATGGATTCTCCAAGTCATCACGATATGTCATGCTTTTGCACAAGGTGAACGGAAACCTTGAACGAATTGGGTTTTTCATGCTAGGCATGTTCATCTCCGATAAAGTGACGACGGCTTCTGGCGAAGTAATTGATTACCTCTGGAAGGAGGACAATGGCGAGACTAGTAAGCTGGACATAAGCAATTACAGAGCGTTTGGCTTGAATACGCGAATGGAGCAAATTCGTATTGCATAAGGGGAAAACATGTAAGGCAGTTGATTTATGTCCACCAGAATCCCGTTATTTCTCAGGCAGCACTTGTTCAATTATTCAGAGACTATAACCTTCCGAAGATTCCACTGAAGAAGAGGAGCGCGGTCATATATCTTTTCCGCCCATAGTCGGCTAATTGCTCGAGGAAGGAAGTCCTTACGACTGAAAACTGGGACTGGTTTATGTCTACTGTTAAAGGTAGTCTTTCTCGCTACAACTCTGCCTTCATCAAGATCTACCATCTACTTCATTTGCTGTTGACCTCATCCAGCCTTCTCCAGAAATCGCCAATAAACCCAGCAACCTCGGGCACCCTCTCCCTAACCACCCCATGCCCAACCTGCGGCATAACATTCACATCCTCAAACCCCAACCCCTTCAGCTCCTCCACCGTACACAAATCATCCAACCCCCCCAACACCACCACCGCCGGCACCCCCGTCCCCACCGCCCTCACAAACTCCTCATCCCGATCCATAACCCCGCCGTCCCTAAAAACCGCAACAACCGACGCCGTATGCCCCGGGTGCTCCCGCATCTGCCACCCGCGCACCGCCTCCGCCACGACTTCCCCCCTCCCCACCCTCTCCTCCCAATCCCCCGGCACCCGCAGCTCCCCGCCCTCCAGCACCCGCAGCACCCAGTCCCGCGCCGCTGCCTCGTCGACCTCGTCTTCTCCCTCTTGCCCCTCGCCACGGCGCTGCAGATACCGCCGCTCCTCGCTGCTGAACCCCGCCGCGCGAATCAGTCCCGCCGGCGCGACAAGCGCGTAGCTGCGCACGCGCGTGGGCCGCGTGCCGACGTAGCCGACCGTCAGCGCGGCGCCGAAGGAGTAGCCGACGAGGTGCGCGGATGGCCAGGCGAGGGCGTCGAGGACGGCGTCAATCAGCCCGTGGAAGAGCGCGGGGACGTGCGGGACGATGGGCGTGTCGCTCAGCCCGTGGCCCCAGAGGTCGAGGAGGGCGAGGTGTGCGTGCGGGAAGGATGCGTGGAGCGCGCGGGCGAGCGGGAGCATGCCGAGGGCGGGGGTTTGGACGCCGTGGATGAGGAGGACGCGGGAGGGGGTGGTGGTGGTGGTGGTGGTGGTGGTGGAGGGGCTGGAAGAGGGGGGGATTTCGTAGTATGCGGCTTTGCCGGTGGGCGTGGTGAGGAATTTGGCGGGGGGGAGGAGCGCGCCGAAGGTGGTGGTGAAGGCGGTTTCGGTCGGGCCGGGGATCGGGGGTTGTGGTGGCCTCGGCGCGGCGCCGGGGCGCGGGAGGACGAGGTCGAGCGGGGTGGGAGACATTGTTGTGGTGGTGGAGGGTGTTTGTGGTGGGAGGAGGGGGAGACGGATGGATGCTCGTGATGGGGCGTTTTTATGGCGTTGAAGGATCGGATACACGCGATAACGTGCGCGTTTTACGTCAGGTTCGGCTTACTGCTTATTTTTGTTGATGGCGTGGCGCATGTAACGGATTTAAGGCGAACAAACAGTTGGGTCCGTGCGGGATGGTAAACTGCGCTTCTGGCGGAATAATTGTCTACGTATATCTACCATACGCTGGAGCTATGGATGCAGGGTTTAACTGGTTTGGGAGACGCTCGTTTGGGTAAAGCTATTCCATGTAGTCGCTTTTCGGACCCTTCCTTCGACTTTGGTCCAACCGAATAAATTTTCAACCATTACGTTGCACACTATAAGTAGTGAGGGAAGCAACGGCAGCCGTGTCGCACTTTCCCACGCAGCGGTCATGAAGCGGCAGGCGAAACCCAGCATCGCAGGCAACAACATCGATTCCGATATCCCTGACTCTGATCCTGTCAACACCGACCTGCTATGGTCCACTGTCAGAATGGCCACGTCAAATACTTCCAGCGATTCATCGACTACCCAGACAACTACGGACCCAGAGCCTGCTCCAAAAAGGCAAAAACGGAGCTCTGATACTGAAGCAAGCATCGATGACGCAGACTTCGAAACGACGGTTCTAATTCCGCGTGGTGTCAAAATCCTTAAGGGTACAGACGCTTACGACTTTCCGCACACCCATTTCAAAACGAAAAAGGCCCCTGAGTCTGGAAAGAAGGCCTATTATCATAGGCTCCTTGGTGGACAGCCAATGGAAATCTTTATTGACGGAGGACCCGATTTTGTGCAACGGGTGGCGAAGCAGTACCGCACTTTCCACTCCTGGAGATTGAACGAGCGGGGATGGTCGAACCTTGCGTTGAAATACTTCCTTGAGCAGGAAATAATGGACATGAACCCCAAGGAAACCCACCAGTTTCGAGCCGAACGACGAGATGAGGAATCGATTCAACTAGACGATTATAACTCAAGCTGGAAGGCTCCACCACTGCTTGCAGAAGACGAATCAACAAAGAGATACTCGTTTCAAATATCACCAGCCGCCATGTATTGGCTTTCTTCAGAAGCATTGAGGCGGAACTGGAAGTTCGTTGCTGATAGATACACACATCATCGGCACCGAGTTTTGTGTCCATATCTCTCTGTCTACTTTAAGGAGGATCCGCATGATGCCGACGCTATGCGTAAAAGCGTCAATCAGATGACCTTTGCGGCTGTACTTGGCCTTTACAATCGATGGAGGCTTCGATGCGATGCCGTAAAACTGCGTGAGGATTCCTCTTGGACTGCAGCAGACCATGAAGCCGTACGGCATTACGGAGTAATTATGGCCGGCGTAGACTTCCAGGTCTGGATTGCAGACGCGAAAGTTGATAAGTCTGGGCAGTGGCTGGGGAGTAGAGTCCGCCGATT
Organism: Lasiodiplodia sp. KE8368; assembly: GCA_023087525.1. Classification (NCBI taxonomy): domain Eukaryota; kingdom Fungi; phylum Ascomycota; class Dothideomycetes; order Botryosphaeriales; family Botryosphaeriaceae; genus Lasiodiplodia; species Lasiodiplodia sp. KE8368. The sequence goes on from JAJMYN010000030.1 coordinate 130,576, forward strand.
GAACGAAGGTGGACTCACGGTAGCGGGCTACGTCTGCCATTTTGTTACCTAGGTGAATGAGATTCACCACTGGGGCCTGGGAAAATACGCTGAAGGGGTGAAGAATGATATTTGGGCGCTTGCGAAGAAGGATGACCATGAGGCTGGTTTGAGGACCAAAATAAAATAACACATGGGTAGTTGAAGCTATCGTCCGGACGAATTTGTCGAATTAAAAAATCGACATATACGTGCAGACGATAGCTTCAGATACCCATGACATGGCGAAAAACAAGTTAAAGCCAGCCTTCGGATGTAATACCCTTCTGTAGATTCTTGGTTGCTCTTCCTTAGCCGATATTGTAGACTCGGCATGTTCCTGTCCTTTCCACATGCACATAATCAGCAATCTAACTCCACCAGCTCTCCAATTGATCCGTTCGGTAATTCATGAGTGGCTTCAAAACTCGAGACTCGGCTGGTACGATAAATCGCCATCATCCCTTGCTGACAGAGTAGCTACCGGCGATTTTCGGCTTGGTACCCACCATCGACCCTAAAAATCCATATATCACGCCAAGGGGATTTATTGCATTGTCATTGAAACACTACTTCCACATATGACTAATTGAACACCTGGAAATCGGACGCATGCTCTGACAAATAATTCAGCAGGCGCATGCTGTAAGACATGCTACAGTAGTTTAAATGGAAGGCGCCACCCTGACCAGCCAAATTGGATGTTCTCCGCCGCATTTTCTCTTCGAGAAGAACGCTGGAGCTGCGAAGGTTGAAGTTGGGGAAGAGCGAATAGCTGTGAAATGGGGAACTGGGCTAGTCTAAAGACAAAAGCGGACCCCCTCCAATTAGTGTTGTGGTGAGTTAATGGCAATTTACTATCAATCGTTCCACATCCATGTATCTCACGTTCTACTTCCTTTCTTCTTTTGGTATTCTGGTGGAAGCGGTTGCCTGAACCATGAAAGTTGTGCGATTGAGATAGAGCATTTGATCCGGCAGCTGTGCCGTTTTACCGTGAGGCGGGAACTTACCGTGGCGGAAAGGGAGAGACAGAGGAGCTTTCCGGTACCCAAAAGGGACTCAAATCACGGGAATTTCATACTGTGGTGGAACAGGGGATAATAAAGTCTTGTTGGGAATCACAGTCACCGAAGATTCACAGACACTAGTATGAGAAGACATTCACGTCACGAGCAATCATTCTGGTGGTCCGGATGCCGGTTAGTTCCAACAGCCCACTCCAATTGATACACTGGCCTAGCTCTGCGACTGCTTGAATTATGCGGAGAGCATTCCGAAATCAATTGAATATGCACATCATCATCAGAAGAGTCCTCCTTCTGCCAGCAAGAGTGCTGTGGTTATCGGACTACGTAGCTTGGCAGGATTGTCTTACTAGATATTAAATCTTTGTTGAGGGCGTCCGTTGGGTCACTCAAGTTGCCAGGAGCCAACGAGCTCGCGGGCCTTGCTACGCCACCTCCACAGCAGCGTCATTTTCCTGTCACTCTCCACCAGAGTCACCACCAGGGCACTTTGAAATTAAGGAGGCTTTTGGCGAGCTGAAACAATCATAACAGGGCTAAATGCTTGTTGTGACACAATTCATATTGATCTGTTGTCTCGGAGTCCTGGGATCCGCAATTGGTTGATAATGAATCTGTTCACATCAGTGTAGAATATTCTTTCAGCTGCCCCACTGTGATCGGCAGAAATGCGAACATGGCACATGTTCAGCTCTAAGCCCACTCTCGCGAAAGAAACATGCATCAAGACAGGACCAGAAAAAGAAAAAGAAAGGTTCCACAAGCCTCAGCCGCACTTCGCGGACCGTCTACGACTTTTTCCCATGAGGTGTGGCCAATGCAAAATTGACCGATTTTGAGAAGGACTTAGCCAAATACAAGTCAAAACTCATGTGTTTTTGGTGTATTTCATAAGGCAGAAATATATTGAGAAGGCATTTGTTCGTCAAAAGGCCTGTGCTCTGAACCAAAGGCTGACATTGCACAGGACTTGGCCTTGGCGATATTGCATGGCGGTGTGGAATATTGATATTTTCTTTTTTGAATGGCTGAACGGAATAGGTCGGAAATGATTTATGAACTAATATAATCAATTGACGTGGCAAGTGCCTTTTGCTTGAAACAACCCGATATTTTCAGCAGTGCACATTCGTTAAACTAGCAGCTCGCTCGCCTCTGCTAATAAACACCGGAGCACGGCAGGAAGTTGAACCACAAACGGTAGCACTCCACCCTCTGTTACGAAAGTCTTTTATCGTTTGAGCACACTTTGACTTTTTATTCAGCCATAATCCGAGGTCCATTTCCTCGGCGAATTTACCAAGGGAACCGCCTACTGTCACCCTGAACACAACCATGAATCCGCAGTCCCCCGGACCGGAACTGGGACCAGGCCTGGAAACTCCAACGCAAGGCTCTTCACCACATCCTCAGGAGAACCAAGAAGTACGAGAATCTGCAGAGCAGCAACAACGCCAAGAACAAGACAATTCTTCCATGGATACACCACATCGTACAGACGCTACACAATCCGAATTGCCACAGGAAGAGTGCAAAAGGCAAAAGCTCTTGGAGAGTGAGTTATCATATTAGTCCTTTGGCCAATAAATATATTGACAGCGATGATCAGGGTTGCACATCGAGCCGCCATTACCGTCCAATCGACTGACAACTGCTCCAAGCACTTCCAAGGAAGTTGAAGCACGCAAAAGTTACACTTCTTTTGGCGACAATGGTACAACTGCAAGTGTGAGCGCATATGGCGATCTTTTGCAGATTTCGCAATATTTCGGCATTGGTCACTCCGGCTTCTTTTGTGCGGACCTCCCTGACACTGAAAGACCTTGGGCCTCCAATCATCGCTTGAGAGATCTTCTGAAAAGCGCGCAGAACAATACTACCGCTATCGGCATTAACTGGAAAAAGGCGTTTACCGATTCATGGGACTTCGATGATTTTCTCCCTTGTCTAGAGTTTGTTGACGACCGCTGGCCCCGCTTCGTCAGTCCTGTGTCAGATCAGTGTGTCAATGACATGGTGCGAAATAGCCAGGACCAAATGCAAACAGAAGCCAAACCGACGTCATGTGAACCGCGCTCCGTTTCAGCTTTGTCAGAAAATTTCACTTTTTCGATTCAGTACTTCTGCCACGATGGAACCATTTTTCAGAAATGCACGCTAAAAAGAAGATCCAACGCGACGGCGGACCTGCGAATCACAGAATTGGAGTTACAAGCAGATTTGCTCATTCGAAATCTCGACTTCACGGAAAATTGTCGCTTCAACGAGCGCTGCGGAGGTTACGGAAATGTTCGACGACGCGAAATCTTCGAAAATGTCGAACTTCCGGAAACCTCCACAGAAACCGAAACCCCCTTTTACGACTATCGACTTGGTTACAATGAGAGAAGCCTTGAAATTGTTCATCACATCACGCAGGAGAGCGACGCGGGAGTGGGCCCCAGCGACGACGGACATGAAAACGCTGTCGTTCTGACGATCACACCTTACGTCAGTGGTGCGCTCCAGTCACTAAACCTAAAGGGTAAAGCTGCTACTATGGATTTGAGTAATCCGATACAACATGAAGTCAATAAATTTGGGGTGTTGGATGTGGTTCTTGCCTACAAGCTCCAGTTCGGGGATGGGATTGACAACAAACCTGTTGATTTTGAAACCAGTATCAGTAAATGTCTAATGGATGGGTACGAAAGCTATGAGAAGATACCCTTCTCAAAGAATCCGCACCTGGACTTCATCATTAGGCGCAATCTGGAACACATACTATCTGTTTGTAGTGTTCCTTTGCCTTCACCTACACTAGGCTCCTCTGACGGAGTGGTTGCCACTTCGCCAATCGCTTTGACGTGCGGAGACATTTCTGGTCATTATGTTGGATTGGCAGCAAGCTTGTAAGTAATCCGCTGGAATGGTGGGAATTCTACTAACCGTTTTCACTTAGTTATGCCTTCCAGTTCCTATGCGAAATAGGGCAATATCTCGAGACAAAGTCCTCTGCGTATGCCAAGATCTTGAGAAAACGAATTCAGACAACCTGCAATAGACACCTGAAATGGGTTTTCGAGTCGACTGAGCTTCCTGAGGGGACTGATCAGCCAAAGCAGTTCGCTCCGCACTACTGGGTCAGCGGTGAAATGATCCCCAGAATACCGTGGCTATCAGGACCATCTCGAGCAGACACCCCCTTGCAGATACTGAAGCTCTCTGACAACATCATCAGCAAAAGCAAAAGCGAGCTACTCGACAATTACATGAAAAATCCACACGAAGTCCCCGTTTTGTCACACAAGGCATGGGAAACACTACCCGTAAGAGCCAAAGCCTGGCTTCAAGACCTTGACCAGAATGATGAACGGAAAAGATACGCGTTTGAACGTACACCGCCAACAGACAAGCCAAAGTTCCATTTAGTGGATCACGTTTGGATATCACAGGCCTTGAAAGCGCTGCAGAGGGTTTACCAGAACAGCAAAAATGAAGTCACAGACGCCTTAAAGAGATTCCAACCTGAACTCGTCGAGAGACATATTGTCAAGCGATTCATCACGGAAAATCCAATTTCAAAACAACGCATGATCGCCACGTCCCGCACAGCATCCGAGACCCGGTTTATTTTCCATTCCAAGGATACTGCACTCTTTCACGCTATGGATTCTGGGTTCTTTTCTAAGGAACAACTGAAATCTGATGGAAAACACGATAGTTGGAAATACCTCATGGACGAGTGGAGGAATACAATCGAGTGTCAAGCCGAACATGAAGAGACACAAGAACTAAAGTGGAGGAAACCACTTTGGTATGCTCTGTCGTTCATCCTTGCTTCCAAGGAGCGCTCGATCAACAAGACGCCACCAGATATCATCTTGAATGCCACAGGGAGGATCCTCTTTGGTATGGCTTCATCAAGCGGGCTTTTCCCTGGGTACTTGACCAGTAGTCAAGCTCCAATGGAGTTCGAGGATGAGACTTATCGTGACAGTTACTGGCAGACATCCTTTGAGATCCCTTATATCCTATGGAAGTATGGCAAATACGAGACGTCGAAATTTGGTTCCATGGATGATTCTCAGTTTCCAAGCGTTGATGAAAAGGACCGACAGATCAGCACCTCGAAGAAAGAACACGGGTTACTGGCAAAGAAAATGCAATTTGCCATCTCAAACAAACTCATCGACCCAAGAGGTCTTGTCGAAATATCGGATGATTGGCTTCAACAAGCACCTGAAGCGTTAATATTTGGGTCCGATCCAGGATTTCTCCAGTCCCAAAATTCTTGTGGATCTACTCCAGTGATAAAGCAAGTGGTCGGCTTTCCCAATAGCTCTGAAGAGGTGGCGTCAGCCGGCTGGGATACCTATCACTCGAAAGCGGAGGGCAAGAATGCAGACTCATTCACGGATGAGGAGGGGGAAAAGGGTCTAGTTGTGGATGTTCCTCGGGGCCAGGACTCCCAGAGTGAAGACCTGGAGAAGAAAACCCTCCAAGACAACAAAGCACTCATGGAGCTCCTCGGCCGACCACGTGACATACAGTCAGCGAAGAAACGTTTGATATGGTTGCCAAAGGCCGACAAAGAGACTGCAATGGTTTGTTGCCTTGCGTCTCCTCCTGAAGAACGGTACGACTTATCGGCCTTCTTCGATCGACATGCGTTCTACGACAAGTACTTCTCCGATGATACATCAGCAACATTGAACGAATGGAAGACCGAGTTCCAGCTTTCCTTCTACCGCCTTGCGCAATCTACCAAACTAAACGACTTTCGTGGACAAGAAGGAATCCCAAAATTCAGTTACGTCGTTCCTCAACCCGAGGGTTTGCGGGGGAGAGCAATGAATCGAAAGGAAAATACAAATATGGCCACAGGCATTGTTCGTGCAGCTATGGGCTTCAGGTTTGTGGGCGACTTCTTTGATCGATATTGGACCTGTCACTTTCTGGAATATCTCCCGGAAAACCCAACGAAAACGAACCTGGACGAAAACATCATCGGAGAGGCAGTCAAAGTCATTAATCCCGACGAACAAGGTGATTCTCAGAGCAATCAAGGAGCTGCTTCAACAACCGAGGAACGAGGTGATTCTCAGAGCAATCAAGGAGCTGCTTCAACGACCGAGGAACAAATAGCGGATCAGGATTCTGGCGACTTGAAGACACTGGGTAAGCGGTTGTCAAGTCTGAAATATATACAAGATCACCTGCAAGATCCTCACACCGGGAAGAAGAAGTATCCATGGCAACAGCGGAAGGTCCTTGAGCTCCTTCTGTTTGATCAGATCCTTCTGCACATTGAAGAGGAAACGAAAGATATATTCGACTGGGCTCGAGGTAGCGTTTTGAAGGTCTCCGAAAGCGCAGAAGGAGACGGATTATCATCCGAGTATTCAAGATTGGAGGCACAACAGAGTGTACTTGGCTTACAGGGAGTCGGCGACAATGGTCAGCTTTACAAGATGGCCGCATCTGATCCTCTAAACCCTCTCTCCGAGGCTATCGATAGCGCTTACCAGTTCGTAGAACTGGGCGACAGTGAAGGATATTTCAACATTATCGGCCGCTGGCGACTGTTCGAAGAGATACTCCAAACTTTGGGAGAGGATCTTAACGAAAATTTAGAGCGGATCGAAGAGTGGAGTAGCCGTGAGAGGGACCGCGAGCCAGAAAGCCCAAGGTGGACGCGAAATGATGAACGACTTTATCGAAACACATTGATCAAGCTTCGTGTTCAAAATCAGAGAAAAGTAAGGAATCTGGAAAGACTGAATACAAACATTCAAACATTTCGGGATTCATTGACTGGACGTTTGGAGTCTATCCGAGAAGATGTAAGTCCATCCTTCCGACTTATTTCTAGACATTAACCATATTGCAGATGAGTTTCAGGGGTTCGGAGAATATGTCATTGTTTACATATGTCACCGTCATCTTTCTTCCTCTTGGATTTGCTACTGGTATCTTCAGCATGAGCGAGGCTCCGGGGAGACTCACCCTTGCCTTCATGGTAGCAACGGCCGTCACCTCGCTATCCATTACCGTGCTCGCGCTGATCAATGCCAAATCCTTGCTCGGTCTCGCTAAAAGACACGGGAAGCCGGTGGTGGTATTCGGTCTTTTCGCCCTTTATTCGTGCCTCTTCGCGGTATACGCCGTTGGAGCAGTACTTCGTCCACTCATTCGGCCAATCTACGATCACGCATTCAAGCCCATATTGAAGTTCCTTGGAACAGAAGAACATCTCGAGCGATACAAAAAGAAGCTCGACCCGATACGGGAGTTCAATTTGACCAATAAAGTATCTGAATGGGTTGAAAGGGGGAAGGGCCATGGTCGTGCGCGGCGGCAGGGCTCCCGTGGAATGGTTTAGGAGCTCACTGTTCGTTGCCCATGTATGAAAGACTATGTTCTCACTCAGTTCTGCAGTTTTTCCTTTCTTCCTATGATTGCAATGTCTCTTATTGCTGGGGTTTTGCACTTAAAGCGCAACTCGGGGACATCCTGATAGCTTATATATTGTGTGACTTACTTGCCCTCCTTGCTTTTGGGGTCTCCGGCAGACACATCTCATCATGTGGACAAGACCATTGACAAGAGTGACATCATTATCGGAAATATTCTCCTAAGGAATCGTCCAACAGGAAATTCATGCGGTTGCAAGATGCGGGGTAAGTTTAGCTCGATGTGCATCACTAATCAAGCTACTGGGTGGCGCGCCCTGCGACATGGTTACTAAGTTCACGCCCTACGACAAGCGCGGCCCACTTTTGTATGTTTGTCTTTACCCTCACTGATGGTTACAACATTAGCGTGCCTGGCCCCCTACCGCCGCATACTACTCCCTAAGTATTGAGAACTCATGCGATTACCCATTTCCGATTGCTTTTTCACATGAGCTGTTGTGTAGTGAAAATATTCGAATTGAGCCAAATCGTTCTGTTGAATAAGTCGGGATCGAGGGTAATGAATGACCCGACGGTACCAACAGATGAGTCAGTGCGTCGTATACAATCCTAGAGTCAGGGACTGTGCATGCCAATCGGTTGCAGCCGCCCCTAAAGAGACGGCGGGGTTTTGAATTACCCCTTGTGGTAACAAGCACGGCTCTTGTAACTTCAAGTGCAAGATGCGGGGTATCTTGAAGTTGATTATGTGATTTAGCTTATTTTGTGGATTTTACTCGGCGCGAATCATACTTCGGCTTTCTCATTGGGTTTCACGATGCTTGGTACCGTCAGACCAGAAGGCCGTAGGGCACGAAACTTGATTTGAAATACACTCTTGTCAGAGTGGTCCATCATAGCCAAGCAGCTTGATTTGATGGGTCCCGAATCACGTTGGAAGATGCATGTACCAGTATCCAGAAACGGTAGTAATCGAGCTGCCCCACAAGGCCGTTGGTTAGCTGGACACGAGCCCGCAGCGCAGGGTTTCCAGTGAGTAAATCAAAATTTCAATCTGAAACAATTTCGTAATTCAAACCACATCAATCCTCGATTTACCAAATCGTCAGGTTTGTAAGTAAATAAAATAAGTTTTTTACGCATTTATAAAAAGAACGTGATAGTATTAAAGCGCGTAATAGTCTCTTTCTATAAGTAATAAAGACCTATCTAACTAAGAATACTTATAAAAGAGCGAATAAGAGAGCTAGAAAGAGTACTTTATATTAAGTATGCATGGTATACGTCACCATGTACGCCACATGTACACCACCCGAAAATTGACCATCTAATAATAATCCTTGTCGGATCCTTGTAGAGTCTTTATCAGTCACGTGTAAATCATTTGGTTAAACTAGTATTAAATTAATTTAAGATCCAGAAATTGCAAACCGAGATTCGGAATGGCTTGAACTGTTTGTATTTACTCACTTGAAACGCTGCCGCAGCGCTAGCGGCGCCGTGATCCTGGCATTACCCGAGCGCTGAGTTACGAAAACGGGACATGTTGAGGGACCTTACTCCGCATATCAGTAATCAGCCGGCAAGTAGCCAAGCCTGCCGACATTCGAGGTCGCAAGGATCCAACATCATGGCCCTCCCAAATCGAGCATAAATAACTGCATCTATGAGACGACGGACTTCACACCGCACAGTAACAATGTCCTCCCCCAAGAACCCAGCTTCTGCTACGCCCAACACGGCGGTTGTCCTCGTTGACCCCTACAATGACTTCCTTCATCCGGACGGCAAGTTCTACAGCCGCGTCTGCGAGTCACTCACAGCAACGGACACCGTAACCCACATGAAGGAACTCGTGAGCACCGCGCGCAAAACGCACCTCCCCATCTACTACGCCTTGCACAAGACGTGGAAAGAGGGAAACTACCAAGGGTGGCGACACATGAACACTTCGACGACGCGGATCGACAACATGCGGGCTTTTGAAGAGGGCAGTTGGGGAGCCGAGATTCATGAGGGCCTCGAGCCGGATGTTCTGGAGAATGGCGATGTCGTTGTCAGCAAGCATTGGAACAGCAGGTGAGCGACGAGCAAGGTCTGCGAAGTGCCGAAACATGGCGAAGGAGCCGATCTGCGTGGCGCGGCTGGTCATGACTTTTTTTTGCTGATACAGCGGTGATCAGTGGATTTGCCAATACCGACCTGGATTACCAGCTCCGTCAGCGTGAGATCACCCACTTGGTGATTGCTGGGATGGTCGCCAATACTTGCATGGAGTCCACAGCAAGATATGCGAGAGAATTGTAAGGAAACATGCCTTCACGAAATTACGTTTCCGACGGCTAGGCAGGAACTAATCAGTTGAGATACCTGCTATAGGGGCTACCATACGACTATGCTGTACGTGAAGCTTGTTCCTCATAGCATAATTGCTTTGTACTAACTCGATGAGCTTCTCGCCACAGAACTGATGCAACTGCCGGTTTTAGCACAGCCGGTAAGGATGCTGCGACGAAATTGGTCTGGCCAATCATAGCAGATGAGGTGAAGACGGTGAAGGAATGGATTGCGGCACTCAAGGATGTACATGAGCCTTCAAGGCTGTGAGTTGGACTAAGCGAGATGGATGTAGCACAGAATCTTCCAGTATTTATGAAACAAACATGAGATCTGAAGAAAACAAATTGATTTACTCTTCTATTGAAAACCATGCTCCCCTCCTGTAGGTGCCGTCCCCTACTGGGGGTCAACACTCAGAAGTTATGGGTCCAGACTTACTTATCAAGGCTCATTCTCATTGGTCGACACATGCATGGGTCCTCTTCGCCGCGCTAAGACGGCGAAAGGTAGTTCCGTGATCCGTTGCTCGCTCGCAAAAAAGATCGTCTACCCGCACGACCACCGCCTCAACGACGACAACTCCTCACCACCAGGAACAATGCCTACCCGCCTTTCGAAGACCAGGAAGCACCGCGGCCACGTCTCGGCCGGTCACGGCCGTATCGGCAAGCACCGCAAGCACCCCGTACGTTCCACCCTATCTGCGGGCGCTGTCCAGCTACCTACACTGCAGAGCTAACATGTGCATTAGGGTGGTCGCGGTCTCGCCGGTGGTCAGCACCACCACCGCACCAACATGGACAAGTACCACCCCGGTTACTGTAAGTGCCAGCTCACCTCCCGAAAAATTAAACTAACGCATTACAGTCGGTAAGGTCGGTATGAGGTACTTCCACAAGGTCCAAAGCCAGTTCTTCAAGCCCGTCATCAACCTCGACAAGGTACGCATATCGCACCACGTAACAACGCGTCGCCCTTACTCACACCATTGCCCAGCTCTGGACCCTTGTTCCTGAGGAGAAGCGCCAGGAGTACCTCAACGCCAAGTCCGCGGACAAGGCGCCCGTGATCGACCTTCTCAGCTTCGGCTACGCCAAGCTTCTCGGTAAGGGCCGCCTCCCCGAGGTGCCTATTATCGTCAAGGCCCGCTACGTCAGCGCCGAGGCCGAGCGTAAGATCAAGGAGGCTGGTGGTGTTATCCAGCTCGTCGCTTAGACGAGACAACCAGAGGGAGGCACAAAAGGTTTTCAGTGTGGTAGCTGGGTAAAGTCTTGGTTACTTTACCGAACCGGCCGTTTCAGCGTGGTGGCTGGGTGAAGTCTTAGATACTTTGCCGAACAGACCTTTTCAGCGTGGTGGCTGGGTAAAGATCGTTCCGGCGTAATAGCTGAACTCGATTCTCTACCGAACAAACCCCTTCAACCTATCAGCGTGAGCTGCCCCTGCGATTGAAAATGACTAACTACAGGACACATACCCTGGGTAAGTCTTGTCTTTGAGAAATTACGTGAACGAGAATGATGCGAAATGATGTAAAAAGTGATCATGCCGACATTCCTCGAATGTCACCAGTCTAGTGTGCCGTGTTATGTAGTAAGATAAATGTAATATTTGTCAACAAGTACTTTGATGTTCAAGACTCGCCTTAAGTGCCAGTATTTTCAATTGGCAATTTCAACTTCTGAGCGAGCGAGACTGTCGTGAACCTTGGAGATTATGTTAAAAAGTCCGAAGCATCAAGTCTACTACGTACTGCGCGACCTTTCGTTTACTAGCTTGAAGCTTGCCCCTTTGTGAAGATGCGGTCTTAGTAGAGCTGAATAGATTTACTATGGTAAGCAAATCAAATACTCTTGTAGATGCCGTCCACTACTGGAAATCACGCTCAGAAATTATCAAAATTTAGACTTGTTCACTACAATAATCTAATGAACAAATGCTCAATTAAAGAGATACTCTATCAAAATGTCTGGAATAGATACTTTATGTCTTCGACATAAGTTTCTAAAAGGGCACATTCGTGAAACATAATACTCTTACCCAATCTGATAGTGTTGGGATTAGTCTTCCCAAACTCGGCACATCGAATTTTCCAACAGTTCTTCGCAAGCTCAAGCCCTTGCTCTACCTTTCCCAGTCCATGATAGAAATCTGCTATTTGTTGTATGCAAGTGAGTGTGTTTAGGTGTCTAGCACCAAATGTCCTCTTCGATGCCTCTAGGTACCTTTCTCCAAACCGGAAAACTTCTTCGGTACTCTTGAATCCTTTTGAATAGACACGGAAAAGGCGACCCATTATTGGAACAGTATCTTCGTGCTCCTCCCCCAGTAGTGTCTTCTGGAGGTCCCAGACCGACTCCAGGAGATCTTTTGCATCTGAAATTTGGCCAAGTGCAAAGTAACAATCCGCCATGTCTGCTTTTGAACGAAGTGTAGTTCGGTGACCTTCCCCAAGGAGTCTTTTGCTCAATTGTAGGTAATCTTCGGCGAGTTTCGTGGCTTGAGCAACGTTCCCAACATTGAGGTAAGAATTCACGAGGCAGCTCATCGGCTTGAATAAAATTTCATCTTCCTCTCCAACGAGATTCCTAAGCTCTTTGACAGCTATTTCCCCGAATGATATAACCTTTTCGTGTTCTCCAAGTTCACTATATGCAGCTATAAGCGAACTTGCTGTCAGATGCGTTAATAGATGCTTTTCTCCAATGGCTTTTCGTCTTGATTGGAAACACATTTCCAGAAGCTGGACAGATTTTTGAAAGTCTCCAAGTCCCAGGTATATCATACCAAGCCTATCCATTGACTCATGCGTCCAGTAGTCATTGTCGCCAAGGTATCTTTTTGCCATTCCCCAACATCGCTCTGCAATCTTCAACGAGTCCTTGACGTGGTAGAGACTTGAGAGATCAACCATCACTTGAATAGTGTGACGGTGCTCTTCTCCCCATTTCGAGTCTGTGGTGGCTTTATAAAGTCGCGTCAATAGTTTTTTAGCGAGCTCTTTTCTCCCGCTTCGCTCACAATTGAAGGAGAATCGGGTGGACGTTTTCACTACCACGCTGCTCTTTTGAGCAATTTCAACAAAATCATCCTCATGCCCATTGAGACACGAATTGACGTGCACAGATATCCGTCTGTGGTACAAAGCTACTGTGTGGTTGGTTATCCCATACATGCTCGTGCCAAGTATCCAGACAGCCGAGAAGAAAGCATCGCGCGACTGTGCATTGTCCATCCTATCTTTCATCCACATGTGGATGACAGGGTGGACTGAGATGCTTTCGTAGGAACCATTTTCGATTGAAACGAGTGAATATGAGCTCAGGAGCGCGAATGTTTCCCTGATTGCTTGGTTGTCCCAGTTTTGTGGGAGCTGTTTGAATGGTAAATCGCCTGGGGTATCCGCAGTTGGTGATAAAGAGGCCGCGTCATCAAACGATTTCATTTTTGGGAATTCGTATCCAAGTAGGAATGACATCTGATCTCTCTCTGGTTGTACTGATGTAAATAGAGCTGGATTGGCTCCGATAAAGCTAAGCAGCTTCATCTCCAGTGGCGAAGCGTTGAAAGGATTTGCGTTTACGCCAATGTATGAGCGTTCGAATATCTCTTCTGAAATGCTTTCGAAATGCCAAAATGCAATGATGTGAAGCAGCTGGAGAGCATGCGCTGCGACAGAACTGGTTTTGGCCCATGACTGGATGTGGGCCGCCGACAGTTCCAAGGAAGCATATGTGTCGAGTGGATAGCTTGCTGCTCCCTGGTCCTTCTGGTAATTCAGAACTGCACTCCGTTTCTTTGCCAATTTCTCGGGATATTCTCTCATTGTGCAAAGTCCCTTTCTCAAATAGGCTGCGGCATGTGTAATTGGAAGAGCAAGATATCCAACTGCTCTGACGACGAGCAAAGCTTCGGAGGCGTCGTCTTGGCGGCCTACCAATTTCAAGAGCAGGTCGCAGGCTTCATTCTCTTGCATCTCCCTGAGCATTTGGCTACCCAAAGTTGAGTTGATTGCAGAGTTGGGATTTCGTGACGTGATGATGACGAGTCCTCGGTCACTGGCGGGTAGGTAGAATGACAGATCCAGATTCGGGTCGTCGGCATTGTCATAGATCAACAGCCATGGCATCTGTAGGTTCGACAGCCACTTAATAGTGAGTCGGTAGTCATTGTATTTCTCTGGTGAGTAGGTCTTGCCGATCTCTTGAAGGCCTATCTGAACTGAAGTGTCCGAGTTGGCGTGAACCCAGAAGACAGCCCAGAATCTGTCGAGGAGGTCAGGGAGGGAATCGAAACCGATCACTTGGTGACTTACTTTTCACGGAATTCCCACGCAAATTTGACACACAAGGAAGTCTTCCCTGCGCCCGGAAGTCCATATAGCACGAAGACTCTGTTCCCCGTTGTGCCTCGATCTGAGTCGTCAAAGCAGCTTTCTTTCAAGTGGTTGTATATACCACTCCGTCCGACGTACACAGGTGGCGGGCTGAATGGGACTGTCCAGATCTCGTTTGTGTATTCTTTGGCCAATGTATCAGAACATGTATTGAAGGAGAGTATGAAGTAGTTATTGCTTTATCTCAGGGTAACTCACGCGAGTTTAGAGCTTTCTCAGCCTTTGGAATGCACTCAGTCTGCTTCACTGGTAGAGCCAGCAGCAGTTCCTTCATGTATGCGGCTGCAGTTGCAGCAGCATAAGGCTGCCAAATCTTGTTCTTGTGAGAATCTGCGTAGTCACAAATACCACGGATAACAAGGCATTGAAACTCGTCCATCAGACCTGCCGCTTCCATCTCCACGCAGACAACGTCAAGATCTTCCCTCAATTTCTCCCGTGTCTTCGCATCCTTTATGACAGCATTCCCAGATCCAATCGTGCCGTAGAAGACCTTTGGGTTGTTGTCATACCTGGGGAATCGATCGACGATCTGGTCTTGGCTGCACTTCCGGCAAGTGGCTCCGCCGGGGTGATCGTATGTTGGCTCGAAGAGCTGGTCGTATTGTGCCCCCGGAAAGACAAACCCGTTGGCTTTCATTGCCGGCCACCTTTTGTCCATTTCCTCCAGGAACATTGCCACCTTGCTACCACACTGCAGGTGTTCGGCCTGGAGATTTCCGATTGTCGTTAGAAGCAAGGTTGGAGGCTTCTTAAGTGTGCCAGTCCGTTCGAACCGCCCAGAGGTTCGAAATTTGCCCATATCGTATTGGACTACTCCTCCATGTTCGCCACTTGGCTTACTGACGACAACGTCACCAAGTCGAATATCATTGTCGTCACTCGGGACGCCGCCTCCGATGCCGACCAACAAGCCGAATCTGATCTGAGTGAAGTCGTTCAGAAGCTGGAGGGCGACCTGTGCAGCACGATTGTTTCCGATCTCAGGAAGAACAGCAATGACGATATTGTGTCCTCCAATATGGCCTAGGGTGTAGTTGATCATGTCGCGACTCGAAAGGAGGGCTGGGTGTGTGTCGTCGAGCATTGCTTTGACGGCGGCAAGCTCCACCCCCATGGGGCAGATGATTCCGACCGTATAGTCATCGTGCTTGTGGGGAACCCCGGGGTTCGCCATCTCATCTCACGCAGCCAGAATCAATCGCAAAGCGAAGGCTGTGCTGTCCAGAGTTACACGTTTGAATGCATCAAAGATTTGTGGGAAAAAGGCTGATCCCAGGATCGAAAATGAAAGCAGGCGAAGAGGGATGGAAGGATGCAAGCGCACAAGTGACCATCCAAGTGGTTATGTATGCTTGAAAATTTCAGCCTTGCATGTGTCTGCTATACGCGCGAATGAGAATCCTCGTCTCCAAAGGCGGTGTGATAGAATAATTGGGGACGCAGGCTTATGAAGCATCTCATTGGGGAAGACACGTGGCTGGACGCGTTTTGCTCGATCGCATGCACGTTTGATTAGCCTCCAGGAGCTGCGCCTCTTTGCTGACACAGTCGACCCTCGATAGAGCTATTACGCCGTATAACAATTATCGGGGTATACCGATCGAATCTCCTCTCGCCGATTGTTGTTAGGGACATAGCGACTCTTTGGTATACCGTAATGGCTACGGTCCACCTCTTAAATCGTTCTGACCAGAAAGAATTTTTTCCACGTAAAAAACGGAGGGCTTGGCCTAGGAATTTCCGGGTCTCTGCCTGATGATTAGGTACCCCTTTTATCCCACCTGGCGATTGTCTTGATTGGTCAGGTGATTTATTATAACAATTCTCTCGGTACGATGAGTCAAACCCCACAACCGGGCCGGTCGCTCTAGCCAGGGTCGTCTGTATAGTCCGGGGTGTTGAAGTTAAGTCACGTGATTTAAGCTGCACTACTGTCTATATATTCGACCCTATCCTATATGTTGGCATAGTTAAATAATTTACTCTTTTCCTCACCTAATCCACGCTTTAGATCGATCCTTAGCACGGGGAAGTAAGCCGAGTATCCGAATCCTTGCAGCCTCGCCTTACGAACAGCATGATGTTATACTTACTCAGTCAGTAGGGTGACCGATTCAAAAGACAGAGAACTAAATAGTGCAGCCTTCAAGTGCGAGGGCAAAGACCATTGCTTACCTCCTTATAGGGCTTCTAAAGCTCCCGTCCTTTCTTCAAGTCATTTTATTCGCGGCCATGCAAATGGCGTCTCATAGTAAAATCCCATTTCGTGCCAGTGAACCCTCCCGTATGTGGCAACGAACTTGGCACATGAATCGCCTCGTTGTTGCCTAAAGATTCCACCTCAGATGCATGCATGTTGTTTGGCGCCGTAAATAAGACTTTGAAAAGTGGTCCATCACATGATTTCGAGTTGACAAGCCGTAGAAGCTCCTTCACAAGCCTCTTCGCATCATGTGCTGTGATGAAAGTGTCGACGTAGAACGAAAGTCCATCCAGAATGCAGAAAACCGTAGTCGACCGTGGTAGCTGGGCGAGGACATACTTGAACCTCCTGAGCACGGGCTTCAGCCTGCTCGAGTCGAATGCTCCGCATCCGATGGCGGTATTGAGATTGACATCCTTGAAATGAGTCAAGAGCTGCGCTAGCAGACTATTGACTATACCGGTTAGCGTTTCTCGTGTATCACGGGCTCTTGCGTGCTCTCCACAAAAGAAGTGCAGCGCAATTGCATTGGTGCGAACCTTTCCACGTCCATCGCTCTTCTGTCTGGTTTCATCTAACGCATGTACGAGTCGCGCGCATACAAAACTCAAAGCCGACTGCCGTGCTACCGTTAGTGCATTCCCTTGTATGATGAGCGGTGCGGAGGTCTTTGTGGTAACCCAGGATGCTAGCTTCGGTGACTTGATCACATACAGGCTGCGCTCCTGGTCTTCCCAGTCGAGTCTTGTCGCTAATTTGTAGTTCACAATTACATCTGTTCCTGCGGCTTCAGGATCGTATTTGAGTCTTGAGAGTAACGTATGACGAACCTCCCTCCACACCACAGAAGCATAATCCGTTTACTTCTCAGCCATAACAAACGCCTCAGGCGTCCTCGCAATAAACGCATCCACACTCTCCACACCGGCGCCGCCACCAACGAACTCTCCAAAAAAGCTCAGCAACAACCCCGTCACCACCTCCGTCACCCTCTTCCCAGCGATGGTCCCCAACGCCCCCAACGCCGCCGGCGGCACGACGCCGCCCTCCCTCGCCCCCAGCAGGTCGAACCCCAGCGGCGTATCCATGTAGTCCAGATGCGCCGTGCCGTTCACCTGCACATCGCGCAGCCAGCCCGTCTGATTCTTATTGAACCGCGCCCACGACGCATCCGCGTCCTCGACGCCGTGGAACCGCGCCTCGCTCGCGAGCTCGACGAACGGCGTGCGCAGGTCCGGATTCGGCGCGTCGGGGTCGGGCACTTGCACCGCCGTGGCGTTCGTGGGGTCCGGCTTGACCAGGTGCTGGAAGGTGCCGTCGAGGTTCGCCCCGGCGCGGTAGAGGCCGGGCGCCGCGATTATCGCGCCCGCCGCCGCCGCGCCGCCCATGCTGTGGCCGAGCACGGCGTAGTGCGTCGTGTTGAACGGCGCGCCGTGCTGCGCGATGAGCGCCGGGAGGAGGCCGCCGCCGCCGGAGGAGGGGTTGAGGACGGCGGCGAGGTCGGCGAGCCGGTACTCGTACATGTGGTGGATGTCGACGGAGGTTAGAGAGCTGAGGTCGCGGATGCCGTCGACGCCGGAAGCGCCGTGGGGGAGGGATGTGTAGGGCGCCTCGCCTGGGTGGTCGATGCCGACGACGGCGTAGCCGTGCGAGGCGAACTCGCTTAGGTAGGCCTGGTAGCCGCTGATGGTGCCGCCGGCGCCGGGGGTGAAGAGGAGGGTAGGGTAGGGGGAGGTGCCGTTGCCGAAGGCGGGGTGGGTGCCGAGGAGGGTAGGGGCCTGGAATTGGAGGTTCGTTGTGAGGAGCGAGAGCGTGCCGTTGGGTACGCCAAGTGCTTGCTCGTAGGCGCGCGCGGTTTTCGCGTCGAGGTAGGGGACGGGCCCGGCGGGGACTTGCATAGTGGGATAGTAGATTGTCAACAGCAGGATGCCGGGGTTCGGGGTTGGGTCATCTGGAGTCGTTGTGTGGTTCAAGACGTGCTGGGTGTAGCCGACTTGGTATATCCCGGTTGTGTTCCATAACGAAATAGCACTGATGACTGGCGCAAGTTGCGCGAGGGTGAAAAAGAGCGACCGCATGTTGACGGGGTTTGTTATTTGGTTGTTTTGCTGGTCTTTTCGCCTTTAAGTACTCACCGATTCTCGTGTTCGCTGTAAGAAGTTAATTGATCCTTCCGAATCCTTCCTTGCGCAGTCCATCCGGTCTCGGAGCTTCTGTTATGATTCATTGTGAAATGTTGCACAATGGGAATGAAGTGCTTCGCGTATTTGACTGCGTTGCGGCTGAGCGGGTTCTGGGATGTCGTGGAACACTGGCTGGATAAGCCACGTTCCTGACGGCACCGGCTTTAACGGCACTAAAAAGTGGCTAACCGGAAGGCGGCTGTGAACAGCCCCCTCGTGGCTAGCGCGAAGAAAAGCAGGGGCTTAAAACAGGGACCCATGCAAATGATGTGATCGGTTAAGCAGAGAACGATACGAAATCGACTGATGGAATTGGCAATGGTGGGGACCCTGAACCAGAAGACCATGTCCCCCTTTCAGATCGATTGTTCCATTCGAGCAGAAGTTCCGCGAACTCCACAAAGAAATGGAGAGAGAATTTGAAAAGCTGGCCTCCGCATACCCTGACGACCCGGCCGTCCAGCGCAGCAAACAATGGGTTCCGGATGTGTTTGCGTACAATCTACAATCAGTTAGTCGTGAGGGGCCACATTCAGCAAACGATACGGCAAGAGTTCTTCTGGACGGACTCAGGGCCCTTGTTTACCTTTTGGACAATGATCTCGCACATCTTGTCGAAGCACACAGGAAAATCGAGGCTGGCACTGTTGAGAAGCTCCCTTTTGCCTACTTGTGGCATCTATTTCAACCGGGCCAAGAGATCGTGTCCAAGAGTCCGAAGCATGAAGTCTACCGCGTACTGCAAGTCAGTGGCGGGAGGAGATCTCTTAGAGGAAGGAGTCACGGCGCAAAGAGATCTATTCGCAAAACCCCTTCGAATCTTAATATCGACTGTTTCTACCTGGACTTTGATGGTAAGCATTTCAAAGCAGTGCCAACAACAATTTCCATCTCGCCATACGATGACGTGTTGCCCATCCAATCTTTGGAAGCCTATCCGATGATGTATGATCATGGCAAATTGGAAGAAGCCTTGCTTGAAAGAGGGAAGAAGTTCACGGAACTGGTAAAAGTTCGACACCAAAGATACAACGGTCTCAGTCTCAAAGAAGGTGATGTTTATGACCACGACGAACCGTGTTGGCGATTTTGATGAGGCTGTCAAGTCTCGTGTACATTGCGCACTGTACTACCCGCCACTTGATCGCAGAAACGCCAAGAAAATCTGGAAGATGACCCTGGATCTCCTTCAAAAGCAGAATGAGAGCCCAGACTGCCATACGCCTGTTCGTTTCGACCGAAAGGAAATCCTGGAATTTGCAGACAGCCACTGGAAAGACGGAAACCGTTGGAACGGGAGGCAGATCAAGAACGCCTTCCAAACTGCCGTCGCATTGGCTGACTGGGACAGTCTGAAGGGGTCATCTGGAGGTGACTCTAGACTCTTCGAGCCGCAGCTGGAACGCAGGCATTTCGAACCTGTTTCCATGGCCAGCACCCACTTCGACACGTATCTTAGCGAAGTTCGGGGAGATGACGAGACACGGGCGAGGATGAATGAGGTTAGGGAGGATGAGTATGAACTTCCGAGAGGGCATAACCGCAAGTCCAAGCCTGCAAGAGGGAAGAATACATACAGCGGGAAGGCTAGACACTTCGAATACTCGGAGTCAGACAGGGGTCCCACTCGGTAAGTCAAAATTGCAGTCTTGAATCAATTTCGCAGTTCAAGCAACATCTTGCTTTTACTTATACCAATTTGGAAGCCGGTTTGTAATTCAAGTTTAGACCTTCTAAAAAGCAAGTAATTTAAGTAAATATGCCAAGGATTAGTAATCTTATATTTTTATATAAGAACGTAGTAATAGCGGACATATAGATAGATAATAAGAATAAATAACGCGTATAAGAATATAAGAACGCGTAAAAAATATATAAACGCGTAGAAAACGCGGGTAGAAAATATAGATAAATCACGTGGCGGACAGATAATACGAGTAGGCACCACTGTAATGTAAGGACGCGTAAGTACTAACCCCTTTAGGAAGTCATGTGACTACTGGTGAACCAATGGGATGTGTATAAAACGCTACACTATACCAAGAATCGTAAACCAATTTACCTAGTTAAACTGGTATCAAACCAGTTCGAAATGCCAAGAATCATGAGTAAGTCGAGTCGCCGCCTGGCGAATTGCAATTTGATACCAAGAAATGATTAAATTGTTTATATTTACCAAGTGGGACCCCTGGAGTCAGATACGTCGGAGAGCTCGAGCTTAGAAGAAGCAGAGTCTTCCGACGGCACCGACTCAGAATCTGTCAAAACTGCTGTGCCGATGAGGAAGAAGGGGGCGAAAAGGTCTGATAAGCGTAAAGGGCGGAAAGACTACTAGTTTCTGGGTCAATGAATCCAAGCTTAAATCACTCCGGTCATGCCTTTGTTAGATCGGAGCTTAGATGTACGCGTACCGAGCCATTCCGACTTCGCCTCGCTGGTTTGTGGACAAAAACCTTGCTTCATACTCCGCCTAGTATAAAGTTCATTCTTTTTTTTTTCTTGGCTTGATAGTGGTATCACGAGTGTTTCACACGGTGCAGCTCTTCACGACAGAGGAACCATAGTAGCGTTTCAAAACATTATTTGTCGCAATAATCATGGCTAATCATACAATTGACATTCCCAACCCTTCCAAAGCCGGTGTTGGGCAATAAGCCGCGACGCTGGGTGAGCCAATTTACTGGAGCTCGACCGAGAGTTCGCTGACCTGGGAGCAGACGAAGTCGTTCTGGCCGTTACCGCCAGCGTGGCAGTAGACGGGGGCCTTGCCACCACCGTTGAGGCCGCGGCTATTTTCAATCCATCGTCAGCAAAAATCACTCATTACAAAACGAGAGCAGGGTGAAAAGAAGGCAACTTACACAGAGCCGTCGACGTTCTTGTGCAGCCAGAGCTGGTAGTCGGAAGCACCGTTCTTCTCAACGGAGAAGGTGAAGACGGGCGGGTTGCCGTTGCCGCAGGCGTTGGCACCGTTGCCAGCGAGGGTGGTGGGGTCGGTGGAGCTGCAGTCGGTGCCGTCGACCTTGAAGGAGACGGACTGGAGGCCGTTGTTGTCGCGGATGGACAGGTCGGTGACCTGGACGGCGGCGGCGGCGGCGAGGCCGGCGAAGAGAGCGGTGGCGAAGAACTTCATTTTGGAGTTGGTGGTGGTTGGGTTGGGTTCGGAGGTGAACGAGAGACTTTGTTGTGTTGAGTGATTGAAGCTGTGGATGGTTGATTGAGAGGACTACTGGGACATGTTTATATATCTCTCGTCGACGCCCCTTTTAGATGGTTGTTGGTATGGCTGCCAGCGTGATGGGTAACGGTCACTTCGGAGAGACCGTAGTATACGAGTTGATCGGCAGTATACGTCATAGTCCATAGTCCGGCTCGGAATGCGAATACGAGCTTCTGGAATGGTGGTGATACAACCTTTCTACAAGAACGTGGGGAGCTTCTACAACTCAATGGATGGTATCTCATTGAAAATGGTTGGAATTATTATTTTCATGATAGGTAATGTACAAAGTGCAAAAGTAACGGTAGGGCTGAGAGAATGTTGCAGGTATCTGGAAAAGGGGCGCAGAGGAGAAGCCCGGACTGGGGCGGGGACAGCCAAGACATGCGGGGCAGCCCTACGTGCAACTCTTGCACCGGTGTAGCTAGTGGCCTCACACGTACATGAACCAGCAAACTGCCCGACTCTGGTCTGACCGTTGTGCCGGCCCCCTATCTGCCAAAAGCTCACCGATGTTTGGACGTGCCTCGATGTCCTAATTTAGAACGGCAAAAAGCGCCCGAGGACAACAGAGTCATGCCACATCACTATTCGTTCAATGGGCTTCGTTCACAACCCCTACCTGTATTGCTTAAATCGATGCTCAAAGCATTTGTGGTGATGCTTTAGGCCCCCTACCCAAGCTACTCCGGGAACTCGGGCGCAGTTCGGTTTCAGCCGAGCTGCTGACAGTTTAGGTACCCAGTGCTTCTGTAATCATCCAGAAGGCCCGCAATATTGCGGCGCTTCGGAGGTTTCATGGCCGTAGGATGGCCCTGGCATAAGAGCGTGACCTGAACAACACGCAAGGACCACGGTTCAACAAAATGGAGAGCACATTGGCCTTTGCTCGTATGATGGTAGCAGTCGTGTACATTTTGATGATTTCTTGGTCATACCTTTACGTTCTTCAAACCGCCGGAAAGGGTCTCGGGCGTCTTCACCTCAATGTAGCCCAATGTGGTATAACTGCACGGTTGTTTTTAGTTCGGCTTATCTCCGAGAATTCGGATGGAACACCACCTGATTGGTCAGAACTGACTTTACGACCGGCATCTATAATCTGCGGATTGGGATTGGTTCTTAGGCTCCATGGTGCCCACTTCAGTTTCAAAGCTCTGATATTTGGACAAAGGGCTTGCATCCAGCACATAAGAGCCATCACCTCCGGCATTCCATATCTCTGAGCCTTCTTGTTTGCATGTACTATCTTCTTCAAACACCAGTAATGGAGAGGGAACCCTCAACATGTGAAGGATGGGCAGTAAAAGTAATGGCTGGAAAGGACGTCGAAAGGTAACTTACTAAAACTCCTTATCCGCTATCCTAGACATTCTACCAGTAGCTAAACAGCATCCTCTCCTGTGGCGTAGTTGTCGGCTTCCTTCCGGACACCTCAGTACAACTGAAACGCTGATCGACGAATACAAAAGCACAAATCATCAACGATTTCCGTGGCTACCGTACCCTCGTCACTTTCCGGATTCCTATACTTTGCTCTGAACATTCACGGGCATGGGCTGGGGTGATATATAGTCTGATGGATATCGTGACGTGGGACATATTCAAATGCCGACGCCGCAAAATCGGCATTTGGTATGCCTGCCGACTCCATATTGAGACGAGCTGCCATGGTAGTAGCCCCTAAGTTTGGTCGTGATGTGGCCTCGTCGCTCTTATGTCCGAGGATCTCCGAACCCTAAGCCCTTCCACATCGGTGTCTATTTAGACGCTACTTACATGTCCGACACGTGAATCTTCGTATCTCCGATCTTGTTTGCGCCGCATTGCGGAGACGATCCCGTGGGGTGCAGTAGCGCGCCACTTTTCATCAAGGAAATGTGGCACAAACAAGCTTATTTGTAAGCCGATGGCGGTACCTTCTCGCGTCCTCTCAAGGAAGACGTGCGATGTTTAGTATTTCACATACGCGTCCTCGCTTGGATCTACCCTGATGCGGACGATGCACCGCTGCTATAGTATCCGCTGTTTGAGCCTTCCAGATCCGGAAAACAGCAGTGATCGGTGCAGTGTCGTCGTACCACCATTGAAACATGATTATAAGAAGTAACGAAGCCTCGAATCAGAATCAGCACCACCACCATTCGTTTCAAAACATTTTCAATTGAACATGAAGCCCCAAACGGTCTTGGGCTCTCTGGCGCTGGCAAGAGCTGCGTCGGCGCTGAACTGCAGCATTGATGCCTTCCAGTCTTTCTTGAACTCGAATGGCACCACTGCCAACGTCACATTCGCCGCCGCGCACACGGTAAACAGCACAATGGTCCTTCCGGCTGACGCTGATGCCACCCTTGCCAGCGACCTTCCCAATCTCTGCGCGGTTGAGGTCAACGTCACCGGCCCAGTGGCAGGTTCTCACTACAGCTTTGGCCTTTTCCTACCCGAGGATTGGAATGGACGCCTTATGTATGCACTTCCATTCCCTGATAGTACGTATCACTGACGGATTGCAGCGCTGCCGCACCTGGAGGGGGAATCAATTGGCGTGATATTGTAACAGGAAACCTTACCCAACTCTCAGAAATCATGCTGATGGCAACATAGGGTGCATCTGTGCGATATGGCTTTGCTGCTGTGTCCTCCGACAGCGGCCACTCTGGAATGGACGGAGTGCCGGGATGGCAGACTCCCGAATCCCTGATCGATTGGGGCTATCGTGGCGTGCACGGTTGCACTGTTGTGGCCAAGAACATCATCGAGGCTTGGTACGGCAAGGCCTCCAGCTACAACTACTTCACTGGCTGTTCTGTCGGTGGAAGGCATGCCTTGAAGCAGCTCCAAACCTATCCGGAGGACTACGATGGCGTGCTTGCCGGAGCACCAGCATGGTGGACCACTCACCAGCAGCTTTGGAACTTGAAGGTACCATGACTTGACCCCTTTGTGTATATCGTGCTGACCTCTGGTACAGCAAACCACGTACAATGCTCCGGCAAACTCCTCCCACACTATCCCGACAGCCATGTACGACGTCATCGGCGCCGAGGTCCTCCGCCAATGCGACCCCCAGGACGGGCTGACCGACCAAGTCATCTCTGACCCCCTCGGCTGCAACTTCAACCCGACCACACTCCTCTGCGGCGCCGCCAACAGCACAACCTCCTGCCTCAACCCCGCCCAACTCGACACGCTCTACAAAATATACAACGACTGGGTCGACGTCAACCAAACCTTCGTCTACCCGCACGTCGCGCTGGGCAGCGAAGCCATGTTCGCGAGCCAACTCGGCGACGGCAGCGACAGCAGCATCGCCGGCCAGCTGTGGTACATGCAGAACATCATGGGGCTGACCAACTTCACCTGGCCGGACCTCGACTACGCCTTCCTGCAGTACGCCGAGCGCACCAACCCCGGCAACGCCACCGCCGACGACTTCGACCTCTCGCCCTTCTACGCCCGCGGCGGCAAGCTCATCCACTGGCACGGCTTCTCCGACGCCACCGTCGCGCCCGGCGCCAGCATCTACTACCACGACCACGTGCAGCGCGCGCTCGCGCCGCAGGGCATCGACGTCGATGACTTCTACAAGCTCTTCCTGGTCCCCGGCCTCGAGTGCGTTCTCCTCCTCCCCCCTCCCCCGCAACCGCTAACCCGCCCCCAACAGACACTGCACCGGCACTCCCGCCTCCATGAACGCCGCCTGGTACATCGGCGGGCCCACGCAAGCCGGCGAGTTCGACGTGCCGCCCTCGGGCATCGCTGCCGACGCGCAGCACGACCCGCTGCTGGCCGTCATGGCGTGGGTGGAGAACGGCACCGCGCCATTCAGCCTCGTCGCGTCGAAGTTCGCGAACGACTCGGACCCGGTCAGCGGCGTTGCGCTGCAAAGGCCGATCTGTCCGTATCCGCAGCAGGCGAGGTATGAGGGGAGTGGGGAGGTGGGGGAGGCGGGGGGGTGGGTGTGTGGGGGGGCGGGGTTGTATTGAGGGGGGCTGGGGGTGGGAGTGGATTCGAATGATCTCGCCGCGGAACCAATGGCAATATGCTCGCGTAGGTTTTGGACGGTACAGTAACGAGATAGTAAGTGCGGGCGCGGGAGGAGGCTTTCAAGGTTGTTGTTGATCGGGAATAATTGTTAAGGATTATGATTGATCACGGAGGCCTTCCCTCCCACAAAGGAACGTACTTGACGTAAGTAGTCGATTGGGACTTGTAAAGTCTTGAGTCGAGGCGCTGGCGGCGCCAGTTGGTAGAGCCTGTTAGTAGACGAAGAAGAATCTAGCCTCCCTACTGTATGATACACGCGTTGTATAGCTTTCCAGAGCGAATGAAATGCACAAACTCGGACCCGCCGCAGACTGGAGATCCGCTTCCTCTGTTTTAACTACATCTCGTTCGTCTTTCGTTCTTTTCAGCTTAATACTTCAATACATTATATTTAGTTTAAAGGTTCATGTAGAACTAGGTGTCATAGTTAATCTTAGCCTCCAACACAGATGCGTCAGACGGCTTATAGAATACCTGCAGGCAGCGTAGAACATGTGCGTTGCCGGATGATTCACTACCAGCAACCTTCAGCGAACGGACGAGGCGCCGACGTCCGACAGTCTACCAGCCACCCGGTCAAATACCATACCCATGGTCCGTCTCAACCCCATCAATCGCAACAATCTCGCAACCGTCGACATCGCCATTCGCCATCCGTGCGATCGCCGGTTCGCCGCTCTCCAGCGTCTCGATGGCCTTATTGACATCGTAGGCGATGAACACCTTATTCACCGCAACACCCTTGGACGAGACAGCACACGAGATGGTTCCAAACGCATTACCCTCCGTATCCTCGGGCTCGAAAACCCAGTCGTCGTCGTCTCTAGTCTCGCCGCGGACGAGGATGGGCACCAGCGCGACGGCCTTGTCGCTGCCGCCGCGCCGGATATCCTTCTCATCGACGAAGCTGAGCGGCGAGACGTCCCACGTGTCCATGGCGCCGCGGTCGTAGTGCAGCAGGCGGTCTTGCGCGTCGGCCACGACGACGTCGTGCATGTGCGCGAACGCCTGCTGCGCGTACGCCGGCTTGTTCGCGTCGGATCCTTCGGGCGCTGCTACTAGTTCCACGCTGCCTGTCGCGCCGGCGAAGAGGTACCACGCGCCGCCGCCTGCTGTGACTGTGTCGAAGTAGAATTCGCCGGCGGCTTTGGCGGACGCGAAGGCGGAGCGCGCGGTGGCGTAGACGGAGCTGCTGTTGAGTTGGGGGGGGCCCGCGTCTTCGGGGTCGGTGAATTGCTCGATGAGGCCTGAGGGCATGTAGTCGGCGATGGCGGATGGGATGCTGTCGGGGGGAGGAAGGTTAGCATGGTGGGTTTGTGGTGGTGGTAAAAATCAAAAGGAAAAAAACGGGGGAACCTACGGTACACAGCCCGTGGCCATGGGTGGCGCTTCGTCCTTTCGTATATCGAAGGTCTTTAACTTTAGCACGTCGACGTAGATGTCGTTGCCGGCGTTCATCTTGTAGTCGATTCCCCTGGTGCAGTTCTTGGTGTCACCGTAGCTCGCCACGGCCTGGAGGTACGGCTCGCTCGTAATGACGAGGCCCACTTCCTTTTCGATCATTGGGAGGTTCAGGGTGACGCCGATGCTGAACGGGGAGCCAAGTCGCACTCCGGCCCGGATCGACCCGAAGGCCTCGAGCCGTGGCGTCCACTTCGGGACGAATCCCTCGAAAGAAGAGACGGGATCCTTGCGGTCGGCCAGGTCGATGGTAGCCTTGAAGTCAGAGAAGGTGGCCTCGCCGCCGGCCAGCACGTTGCCCTCGGCCTCGAGCTTGAGCGATGCCCGTATGTCCCACCGCACGGCAGGCCCTAGCGTGATGATCTTGGGGATGGAGAAGCCTGGAGGGATGGCGACTTCGGCGACGTTCTTCTGCCATGACCACGGCGTGGCCTCGAAAAAGGCGTCCAGCCCGAGTATGAGCTTCGCCGCCAGATCGCTGCCCTCGACGGTAATGGACCCCTTGGTCATCGCCGGCTGGCTCACGCTGAAACTGATATGGCCCTCGACGTAGATTGTCGCCGTGAAGCCGCAGTCGACGCAGTACAGCTTGAACAGTGTGCTGACATTTCCTTTTTCAAACTCCGTTTTGTTCTCATAGAGAAGCACCTGCGAACCCCACGGACTGTTGTCATCCACCTTGGGAAAAGGTGCAAGCCCGAGCCCCTGCTGGGCCTTTATCGTACTCGCGAGCGAATAGTCAACCATGATGTTGAAATCCGGCTTGATATTGGACAGCGTCTCTGAGGCCTGTCGGAAAACCTTGACCAACTTCTTGTACGCCGACCTGATATACCCGCGGAGGCCTTTTGCCGTCTTCTGCGCGTTTCGGTGGACTTGCGGGTCTTCCTCAAGATTGGAAATGGTGCTCTGGGCCACCATTTCGGCGACCGCCATCGGGTTGGCCTTTCCGATCTTCTTCTTCGAGCCGACCTTGCCGTCCTGGGCTTCCTCGAGAGACAGCAGCCTCGCCGCCTTCCGCTTCGCCGCTCGCTCCGCAATCGCTTCGGACCGTGCAATGTCTGAAGCCTGTTTTGCTGCCTTGTTCGCTGTTGCAAGCTCGGCTTTGGCCGTCCTCAACTTCTGGGCCATCGCCCAGTTGGCTGTATTTTGCCTGGAGTCGAATCGACGGTGGTAGTAATTGGCCCGGGCCTTTTCGGCGGCTTTCCTGGCATCCTGGAGATTTTTCTGCGCGATGCTGTACGCCTTTTGCGTTCCCTTGGCGCCCTCTTTGGCCACGACGGCGTCCTGGGCTACTTGTTCCTTCGGTCGCCTCGGTGGACCGTAGGGCTTGTTGGCCGGCTCCGGAAATGGATAATCGTCGGGGTTCTGGGACTTCTGCTTCTGTTTTTGACCGTAGGGCTTCTTGGCTGGCTCTGGGATTGGATAGTCTTGGGCATTCTTGGCCGCCTTCTGTGCCGGCTTGGGCTCCGGCGGGTCGTAGGGCTTCCGGGCTGGCGCTGGGAGCGGATAGTCCTGACGCTTCTGGATCGGTTCGTCGGGTGGCTGCGCGCCTTCGGTGTCGATGATGCCGCTGTTCCAGATGTCGTAGTCCGGGTCGCCGGCCGTCCCATTGGCCGGGCTGTCCTCGTCCTCGTAGTCCTCCTCGGCGTAAGTAGACAGCCCAGGGGCGAAGTCGTGGAGTGCGTCGGCGAAGTCCTCGTCAAAGTCGAGGGCCCCTCCCTCAACATCGCTGTCGTCATCATCGCTGTCGTGATCATCGCTGTCGTCATCGCTCTCGTCATCACTGTGATCGTC
The DNA here is from genome assembly GCA_023087525.1 of Lasiodiplodia sp. KE8368. Lineage (NCBI taxonomy): Eukaryota > Fungi > Ascomycota > Dothideomycetes > Botryosphaeriales > Botryosphaeriaceae > Lasiodiplodia > Lasiodiplodia sp. KE8368. Next base: position 159,670 of record JAJMYN010000030.1, read on the forward strand.
GTCGTCCGTCTGGCTCGGTGAAGGAGCACCGGGCGTGGTACTCTGGGGCACGTTGGCGCCCCAGACCAGGTCGACGTGGTCGAAAAAGTCTTGGACGTTGATCTCCACGGCGTCAAGGAGGGCCGTGAGCGTGGCATCCGGGTACGTCACGGCCGTCACGTTCCAGTAGCTGTGCTGGCCGCTGGCTGGCGTGCCGCCGCAATCGGCACTCGAAGTGATGGCGACGAAGTTCTCGTCCCATGCGGACCGGGCGAAATCCACAGCTTCCTCAGTCGACAGATCAACCTTGAGGCCCTGCGGAGCGCAGCTGACGGTTACGATTTGCGCCGAGTGCTCCAGAACGACGGCCGGGGTGGTGTGGTTTGCCGTCATTTCGGCGACCAGGTGTTTGGTCGAGAGATCCGAGTTGCCGTCCAGGGTAAACGTCAACTTGGAGCTGTTTGTCGGAGTCAGGCTGTCAAGGCCCTCCGCAGGCTGGTTTCCGGGCACTGCGGGCAGCAATGTCGGCCAGCTGGACGCGTCCAGGGTGGAAGTCGAAGTCTGGTCATCGCTTGCTGGAGCTGAGGCAGTATCCGGAGCTTGAGAAGGCTCTTCAGGAATCGGTGTGCTTTCCGGAGAGCTCTCGTCGCCTTCGTCCACAGCCGGTCGGGTGGCTGTGACATATGCAGTCTGGGTGGCGGTGGTGGTGGCGGTAGTGACTGTGGTCGAGGTTGCAGTTAATGTAGTGGCCGGAGTGCCAGCATCGTCATCATACGGGGCAGTTACTGGAGTGGCCGGAGAGCCATCGTCGTCATCATACGGGATACTCGTGGTAATGAGATTGGTCACTTCAATAGTGCTGTGTACGGTGCTATCGAGAGGGGCATCATCAGCCTCAAGCTCTGGCAGGGCGAAGCCCAGAACGGACCCTGCAAGGGAGGCGATGAGGAGAGGTCGATGCATGACCATGAAGGATTGACGCTGCGAAAGCTGGCTGCGACTCACGGGATGAGGCCAAAAGAGGTCATCTGCAAGAGCTCATGTTGCTTCTCACCGAGGCGGAGAGCGTAAATATATGTCTGCATTGATAGGAATTTCACAAGAGTTGAACGACACTCTGGTTCAACTCGGTTTTCACATGCACTACCCGCTGATCAGGGCTTTTAGCGAAAAGTTTAATTCCATGACAACTGTTAAACGCGTGTTAGTGGATTTGAGCCTACCAAAGATGGCATAGCGCTTCGCCGATATCGCCAGTCTGGGTTCAGGGTACCTCACGATAGAGATCTTAGGTGATGATTCTTACAGCTGATTAGGGTACACTCTGCGTCATTCAATTGGAACAACCTCGGTAGTGCCCCCTTGTTCAATATTCTGCGGCGGTACCGCTTCGATGAACTTTTCAACGGCTTGTAGTGCTTCTTTTCTCCGTGTGCTTTCTCCCGTGTTCAGGATATGTTCACCGGGAACAGAGTGTCCTTATGTCCGTGGACAGCGGTGAGCTGCTCTCCTTGGACATGTGTCGTTAGCTGATGTCTTAGCCCTCAAACCCCTCGATATGCCAAGACATTGACCCCGTAGCGCTAGGCCTATGAGAGCAGCCATCTATCCCTTATTCCACTTGTTTGACGCTTGCAATTGAGCGAGCAAATTTATATGTCGCACACAGCTGAGTGGGTGGAGAGCTGAGGTGCGGTGCGGTGCCAGTGCAACGGCTAGCGCATTGCGGCTGAAAAAACGGCCCCGTTGCGGCTGACACCATCCCTGGTTTCCAGATCGATCGTTTTTTGAGCCGCTTGCGCTGGTGAAGAGAATAAAATTATACCATACCAGAGGATAGAGTACAAAAACAGGGAACTGAGCATTGTGAGTGGGTAACACATCGGCGGTTGCTATGAGGTGAGCGCGGTGCAGTCAAGTGCCACCAGCACCGATCGCTCCTCGCCGCCAGAGGAAATCCCTCGTTACGACGGGAAGAGTGCAAGCTGTCCTCCTCTTTGGTTGGTTTCGTTTGAGCAAATTCAAAGACTACTCTTCAGGCGTGGTACACTTGGATAAATCATCGACTTAGCAAGGTTTCCCGCAACATAAACTTCACTACAGCCATCGTGCGTCATCGAAGTCTGATTAGTCGTATTTATTTGAGGATCTACCTATCTGGCAAGACCTCAGTCTATTTGCATTTATTTCAGCTAACTGTACACAGCAAGCGACGAAGCCAGGGTTTTCGAAAGCGCGACAGCACAGTCGGGATCGGAGAAGGTCTACAGAGGTACATATTCACGTCCAAGCGAATTTTATCTGGGGATTACCGACGTAGGCATATTGGCATTCCGCAGATGCTCGAGTTTGGAGATCACCTACGCGAAAATATTCCACGCCCCGGGGGATCCTTTACTCGGACCCGAAGGCCCACAGAGATTGTCTACACTGTGGTCTTAAAACTTGTAATATCTATACACGGGGCTAGTGCATTTGAAAAATGGTCAAGGTAAATTTTACCTTAAGCATTCGGAGTTTCATACTGTTAAACAATTCCTATGTGCTGGCCATAATCTGCCTACACCGAACGAATTATACGCATCAGCTTGTAGAGAACATGGTGTGTCCACTTTCAGCCCTGAGAGTGGCGAGTGGCGATCAAAGCGAGCACTCTCGCGCTTTGGGCCAGATCTGCTGGGGATTCCTCTCGCCTTCGGCGTCTCGGACGATTTTTGGAGCTGGCGCAGGCTTGGTTTCCACGACATGTTTTGCACACGGACTACATTGGTTTTGTTCTTCTCGAGCTTTCTACATCATCGTTTGCCATCTATTTTGTTTACCTCCTCAGCCGAGTTTTCATTTTGGGCGCCCATCACATTTGACTCCTAGCAATCCAGATTGTCAACCGGAATTGACGGAACCCTTTGTACCCCGCGAAATCCCCAGAATCGCCCGTTTGTATGAACTCTCTGCCGTTTGAGATGGAATCCCTTCGCGACTGCACCACGCGCCTTAAGAACGGTATCGCTTTTTGTTCGAGCCGCTTGTGCAGTCACCGGGCCTCTTCTGGCTACCCCGACTATGGTGGCCGCTCATGAAGCCAGCATCAGCAGAGTCTGATGTGCGCGGGTACGTCATCTCGTTTGACGTGGTGACTGGCTCCGCGTCTGGTGCTTGTGGAGGGTGGACATCGGGCAGAGGTGGCGCCACATCACTGGCTTGGGGCAGGCGATTGTCGGTGGTACCGTGCTGGCCAGGCGTCGCACTGCGGCTCTCCGGATGGACAGACCCTAGATTGGGACTACTACCCTGCTGGGCTGAAGGCGTGCGTGCCTGCTGCTGCATCTGTTGATTTAGATGCTGCCGCATGTACTGCTGATATAATGCCTGTTGCTGCGGGTTGCGGATCGGAGGGCTTGAGCTGCCACCCGGGTTAATGGCGATGGTACCAGCATCCCGCACGGCAGCCGGGCGAATTCGGCGCCTCACTTCCTCTCTCGTCATCGCCCTGATTGCGCTCTCGGATTCGTTCAGCCATTCTTGAACGTACTGCTTTGTCAGATCTTCAATGTAGGCCTTTGTGGAGTCTTCGTCGAGGATTGCCTTGACCGCCTCGTGGAGAGCACCCTGGTCGTGAGATGGCGAGGTTGGGCGCGTCTCGGGGTTGAGGATTGCCTTCATGGCCTCGCGGACTTCATCCTCGCTGTAGGACGGTAAGATAGGGCGCACCTCTGGGTTGTGGATGGTGTAGCCGCGCTCGGAGGCGGCTGGAGGACCATTTTGGGGTCCAGCCTCAGTCGTAGGCTTCGAGGAATGAGAATTGCCGTCGTTCTGAACCATGGGCGCTTGCGTTTGGCTCGTGTTCTAAGTCGGCGTCATGGTGTTTTGCTTGGTCGGTGGAATTGAATCATCGCGTGAGGTACCCGTGTGGCTCGGAGTAGGATCAGGGACTTGTGTCACGGAGGTGTGGGCGCCTTGACCAGACTCGGGAGTGACCTGGGTGTTGCGAGAGTCTTGTTGAAGGTCGTCCGTAACGTCGAGCTGCTGTATGCATGTAGAAGCTTCGCCTCGTTGCCGCAGTGCTAAGGCAGGGTGCTGAGACGGTTTTGGAGGGCCATCGGCGGTTGGCAGCCACGGTGGAGCCATGGCGTCAAGGTGAGGTGGTCAGTAGAAGGCGAGTGGTGGAGCGCGCGGATTAAGTCCTAGAATAAAGCAGCCAGCCCTGTTTGCAATTAATGGACCAACCGAGTTAGCGCCAGACACACGGACCTAGCTCGTCTGCAATGCGGAACTATGCATATTCCGCCTTGTTCTCTCTTTTCTTCCTTTCGGTGACGTTGTCTATGTATTCGTCGGGCGCTTGCGGCGTGCGGAGGTTCTGATTGGTCAGAAATAACCCTCTATCGAGCTTTGGAACATCAAGCCCGCACATTAGCAATGGCGGAATAAAAAAGAAATTCGGATGAGCAAAAAAACTCACCCTACTCCCCGACAGACTTGAACCCAGAGGGCCCGGTCGGCTCAGCAGGAGTTGGGGGGAGAAAAACCCACCACGTAGTAGATTTTTGCTACCAGCCTATACCACCACATCAGCTGACTCGAACAGCCCTTCGAGGCACGGGTCCGTCCCCACGATGCCCGATGTAGTGGCGCGATGAAGGAAGGACCGAGTCTTTAATATATATAGTAAAGATATGGCTTCGCCCACCTGGCGGAGATATGGGAAGCACAGCCGGCGTATGGTACCACTAGTCTCCCAGCGCTGCCAAAGCCGCTGCGCCGAATATCCATCATCCTGTCCCCATTGTCCATTAGACCCTTCCTGCGGTAACACGGACGTTTTCCTACCGAGGCTCTCCTTGACTCCTTCCTGCAGATGTCGTGGTGTGGTGGCACAACATATTGGAAAAGCAATTCCGACTCTACAACAAGCTTAAAAGCACTTCCCCGCCTACGAAGCCTACCGCATCACTTCACCAAGAAACCCACCAAACACGACGCCAAACACCATGCCCCGCCTCACCCTCACCACCACACTCACCCTCCTCCTCGCCCCCCTCACCACCGCACAATTCACCCCCATCACAGACTTCTTCAACGCAACCACCTTCCCCAACGTCCAACCCGCCAACGTCTCGCACCACCTCACCACCGCCCTCTCCCTCGCCAGCACCTCCGGCCCGCTCTACACCTTCTTCCTATCCCTCTGCATCGCGCAGCCCGTCTACCCCGCCCTCTTCACCCCGCCATCCGGCTTCGTCGAGCCTTTCTCCCCCTTCCCCTCCCTCTTCTTCGTCGGCCACAGCTTCGTCTCCGCCTGGGCCTACGACACCGGCGCGGGACTCGTCCTCATCGACGCGCTCTCCTCCCCCGCCGAGGTCGACGCCGTCCTCCTCCCCGGCCTCGCGCACTTCGGGTATAGTGGGGAGGACGTCAAGCATGTGGTGCTCACGCACGAGCATTTCGACCACTATGGCGGCGCGCGCGTGCTGCAGGAAAGGTTTGGTGCGGTGGTCTACGCGTCGGCGAGGGCGTGGGAGGGGATGGAGGCGCTGGGGGCAGATGCCGGGCTGCCGGCGCCGCCGACCAGGGACAGGACGGTGGTGGATAGCGAGGTGCTGAGCGTGGGCGATGTGGCGTTCGAGGTCGTGTTGACGCCGGGGCATACGCCGGGGACGCTGTCGCTGATCTTCCCGGTCTGGGACGACGAGGATGGCTACGAGGGGGAGGAGGAGGACACGGGCGGCGCGAAGAAGGGCGGGCGGGTCAAGCACATGGCGGGGTTGTCGGGCGGGACGGCGACGCCGGCGGGGCGGGCGCCGCGGGAGGAGAAGGTCAGGTCGCAGGAGCGGTTTTGGATGTGTAAAAATTCGACATTCCCGTCCGGACGATAGCTTCGACTACCCGCATATGTTAATTATTCTTCGGCTGCGATACCCTCTGTGTTAACCTTCTCACGTGTTGTTTCATTGCTGCTGGGAGTTGGCCCGCTGGCAGGCTTGTGGTGTTTCTTGGGTGTAAATTCTGTGGGTTGGTAGAAGTTGTTGTGGTTGGGGAAACATCATTTGGGTAGTATGTTGCTCTGACATTTATCGAAACGAGACCAGATAGGGACTATATTCGGGGCCTCATTTCAAAGCGTTAGATGGAATAAGGTTGAGAGTTATCCAGCAGTTGAATCATTAGATCATTGCAAGACTGCTACGTCTTACGATTGGGGTTTGAGAAGCCGTGGGAAGCCATCAGCCAATAGTTGGAACCAAAAGAATGTTTTCAATTTCATGCAGCCAAAAGATCCCAGTAATCAAATATCCAGCATTTGAACCCCAATTAACAGCGTCTAGGGAATGAACTGTTGAGCCTATGCAACAACGAGGCGTCCCTGCGGGTGCTGAAGGCTCAAGCAAACCACCTCTTCCAATCTCCACCTCTGAAAAGAAACGGGGGGGAAGTAGCGTTTGAGACAAACCCCTAAGTGTCCTTCTCGCACCAGTTGAAGTTCGACCCGCCGAGACCGCGGTGAGACATGACGCCGCAGAATATGACAGTATTGCCATTCTTGTCAGGAGCATACATAATGATGCGGTCTGTGTCTGGGTTCACTCTGCCCGCCCAGATATCGCCGCTTGCCATGATTGGCCACTCGGCGAGCATGCTCCCTTTGGCGTTGGGGTCGCACTCTTTGGGCAGCTTTGAACGGACATTTCCGCCGTTGGCCTTGTACTCCTTTGGGTAGCAATTGTTGTTGTAGCAGTGGCCTTGAATTTTGTCTCATGTCAGCATGTGCAGTAGAACAGGCGCTGGTGCACAAGGTTGGCTTACTGTAATCATCATCCTTCCAGTACTTCTTGCCCTTGTCGTAGGCCTTCTTGACTGCGTCCTTGGTGTACTTCTGTTGGTTGTTAGAGGCTGGAATAGAAATTAGCCACATGAACATTCTTTTCAAAGAGTGACTGTACGTACGACCGCAAATGACTGCTTGAGGACTAGGATTGGCCCGTTCAATGAGCACATCTCGAGATGCTGGGACAGCCGCAGAACTGACTTGGCCGGCTGCCAGGAGGGCGATAGTAAAGATCTGGGTGAAGTGCATCTCGGGAGTGTCTCAAATGGATGTACTGGATTGGGATGATGGATTACTGTGCTCATTCTGGAGACTTTAGCAGCCTTATATACCTACGACAACATTCGAAGGATGCGGTTATGACGGCAAAAGCACCCCTTCAATGTTTGATTCAATCAACGAGCTGTGTCTGGTTCTGTTGGTAGTGTCGGGAATTGCGGCAGCTTACGCCGATGTTGCAACACAACATTCCATTAAATTGGCGTTTTCTGATCGATTAATCAGTTTCCATTGCCTTGATGACGTTTGCATGAATAGTGCGGCTGAGGTATGTAGCACAATATTCAGCTTCAAGCGTGGTGTTGATGGGCCGAGCCCTAATCCTTCGTGATCGACGTCGGAGGGAGCAGTGGATGCAAGGGCGGTGGGGGGCGATTGGCCGAGCAGGCTGACACACACCGCCGTGTGCGGCGTAGTATCAGCACTAGTTTCGGTACTGCTGCCTGTGCCCCTTGCTGAAAATATAGACGGCAAGTCCACGTCGGACCTGTGACGTCATTCCGTCAATGCGCCTTCCATACATCGGCCCCGATCCATGAAGTGAGCATCACCTCGACAAACTACAAGTCCGCCTTTCATCTTGCATCAACACTCCATATCCATACCCTGCATCAAGAAAGAACAATATGGCCGACGCGTGGGCTGAGACAACGCTTGCGAACCTACCAGTCGACGATGGGCCCGATAGCCGCAGAGTCGTCGAGCTTCTTCAGTCCTTACTCAATCGGACAACGTCACCCCAGGAAACGGCCGAGTCGCTGGCCTCACTCTACGACCCGCACATCAAGACTGGCAAGACGAACACAGCGGCCCTATGGAGCATCTACTGCACGGCGATCTCCGATATCGAGCATGATGAGTCCAGCTTCACCCTGCTCATAGAGACGCTGCTGAGCCTTGCCCGGCTGCCTGACGTCGTCGCCGACAACGGCCAGCCTGTCATGGAAAACGGCAATATTTTCTGGCGCGAGCTCCCCGAATTCCCTTTCTGGCTCAGCCAGGGCCCCGCAAGTGAGTCGTTGCTGAAAGTAATACTAAGCAAATGATACTAACAACACGTAAAGGCACCGTCTCGCCAAGGGGCATGCGCAGCAACCCCCAAAAGCTCACGCGATCCATGAGAGCAGCCAAGTTCGGCGCACTGTTCCTGCGCGAACTCGACCGCCAGCCGATCGAGCACACGCCCCGCGGCCCGCGCGATGGCATGCGGGATGTCGGCCTGAACACCATCGTTGACGCCATCCGCTGGGAGGTTGAGAGCGAAAGCGACGTGGAGCAGGCGCGGCTGGTGGTGCCGCAGGCGGCGACGTGGATCGTGACGGCGGGGCGGAGCATGTTTCAAGCGGCCAAGGAGCGGTTTTCTATTGGGCCTGATTGCACTCTTGACATGGATATGTGGAATCAATGGAGGGGACGGTTTGCTTCGCTGGCTGGGTTTGAGAACGCTGATGCGGAGCTGAGGCGGGTTGTGGGAGAGGCGGTGGATGAGATGACGAAGATTGAACGGGAGGATTAGCTAGATAGCGGAGGCATGGCTTGATGATAGCTTTCGAGGGTTTGAATTCTCATTTCTTCTAAGCTCAAGTTCTCTATCTAGTGAAATGTGCCCGACCTTCAACCGGTCTTGCCAGACACGATCAGATACTCCTGGATTCCTTTCCGTTTAACACTTTCAATCCTCCTCTACACCGCCCCTCGTCATCGCGAGATAATCAAAGACCACGTAATGATGGAAAAAGCCCGAGGGAAACAGCGAGAGCAAGTACTAAAGCATTCAATATGAAGAAAAGAAGGCCACAAGAACACACCGAAACCAATATCAAAACATCCTTGTTGATAACAACCGTGGATTTCTGAATCTCAAAAAACCTTGGAGAGTTTTTCCTACCTGTATTTGCGAATGGCAGGTTATCATAGTCAGGATCTTCGTTCTTCGAAGTCCAACGTCTTGAGGCTGAGTTGGTGTGATTCCGATCATCCTTTCGAGAATACATGGGGAATAGAGACTCTGGTGTCTGCCGTCGGTCGACAATGGTCTTTGAGCTGGCCGCCATTGCTAGGCTTTCGGGATAGTGCGGGAAGTCCGATGTATCAAGGTCATAACTGTCACCCTGGCTTCTCTTCTTGTCCTCTTGAGTTCCGTCTCTTTGTCCTCTTTCACGTCGTTCTCTCTCAAGTCGCCCCCTCCGTTCATTCTCTGCTAGAATCTGATATCTCCGTCTTGCGTCTCTTTCTTGCTCTCGTTTTATATCTTCTATTTCCCTGTCTTCCTCTATCTTCTCTCTCCTTACCCTCTCATCTCGTTCCGTCCTTTCATCTTGTGCCTCGGTTTGATGCCTCCGTCTTTCGTCTCTCCTCTGTTGTAGATTTTCCGCTTCATTGGCTTCTCTTTTAGTCATTTCCTCTCGGGTTATCTCTCTTCCATCAAGCTCCTTGGAAAACTCTAGCATGCCGCAAAAAGATGTGACAATATTCCCCTGTGCGATATGGCGCTGCATGTAGAGATCCTCTCGGAGTTCACGCAGATAGAGTAAATTGTTTTCCTTTCCAAGAGTGGGACGAGAGGTAACGGCTTTACAAAGTACGGTGAGTAGTTCATTCCGGCCGTCAATGGCGGCTTGCTCCACTTGTCGACGTTCGGGAACAGTGCCTATGGAGGTGAGGATTTCAACGCAGGCAATGTCATCCATCTCGATTACTTCCTTGAGTTGGAGAGGAAAGATGTTGCTGTAGTCTGTAGTGGAGTATTTCCACTTTTGTCTATACCAGGGTTGGCTCCGCGCTGTGTTGGAGAAGAGAGAGGATGATACTCCGCCGTACCCTATGCTGACGCCGCTATATTGCATAGAGGATATTGCTTGAGCAAAGGCGGCTGGCTTTTTTGAAGACAATAGGGCGTTGATCTCCTCGAGCGGAACTACCCATCCTTGTGCTTTGATAGCACTAGCCACGAGGTTTGTGTTGAGACTACAAAGGCTCGAGGCTGCCCTTCTCAGGATTTGGCGGCTTGGAAGAGTACTTTGGGACTCAAAGCGGATGTACTCATGGATTCCCATATGATGATACTCACGTATCATTAGCAAGAGACCAGCAGCGCCTTCGTCGATCGACCAGCGAAAAGCAGCCAATGCAGGTGGTGGCGGATTTCTCTTGAGTGAAGGGAACTGTGTTGGAGAGAGATCGGAATACTCTGGTATGTCCCAAGGTCGAGAACGGAAGGTGAACTGTTTCTCGAACGCGATTCTATGGGCCAACTCAGCTATGCCACTGCTATACGGAGCTTCAGGTAGGTGATATGGCCAATTGCCCGTGATATAGTCCAGCATGTGGTATTTCTGCTCCAATGGATTGTGCTCTCGTTTCTGTGGAAACTTCAAAGTTATGTCGCGTGTTCTGTGGGTCGATCGGAAGAAGCAGTCTGCGACCGTTCTGGCAATCGGAGAGAGATGTTGTGGGACAATAGCCTCGATGAATCCTTCATTGAAAGGAACGGCAGTTTGAGATTCGGACCGTAATGTAATCTGACTTTCGAAGTCGCTGAAGTGCAGATACTGCAGACAAAGTCGTGCAATTTTGAAATTCGCATCTGGTAGGATGCTGTGGTTCTGGGCAACGTCCTTGTCAGTCGAGTTAACGATTATGCTGAGCTCCCAGTGTCTCCGGATGAAAAATTCTCGGACGGTGTGGTGTGCGAATTTGACAGTTCCGTCCTCTGGATCAATGACAACTAAGTTACCACAGTCTTGTAGAAGTTGATTTCCATCCTGCACGATCCGATCTCGAACGAGGCAAGCGTCATCTTCCCTAATCGCCAATGCCTCTGATAGCTCCTCGATGGTCAATGGTCGGCGAGCGCACATCAGCCAGCAGATTATCAACTCAACTCTTTCTGTTGAGAATGCTGTTTTTGAACCGAAGATGCGGGTTACGATTCGCAGATAAGTCTTCGAAAGGTCTCTTGGTAGGTCTACCAAGGCTCGTCGTATTTCATCCTCGCTTCTGGCTTCGCAGAGCTCCGCAATCTGGAAATGTACCCACAGAAACCTGGGGACTGTTAGCACAACAGTATTGGTGGTAAAATGAAAGGGATCTTTCATACATAGCTTGCGCACCATCAGTCAGCTTTGCAACAACTTCCTGTTTTAGAAGCACGTCGTTCAGATTTAGCTCTCCATCTTGGATCTTTTTGTCGATGAAATGTTCCACGAAGACTTCCATGTCCCCGCCGAGTTGCTGTGGCGACATGGTAACATAGAATCCTGAATACCAAAACGTTTTGCGCTTCATTGACTCTCCTCGACAAGACACAACAATTTTCACCTGACAAGGTTTGGCCTGCAATAGCCTCGCCATGGTCGTGGCTAGGATAACTTGCTCGTCGTCATCCAGCTCGTCGAGGCCGTCCAATACAAGGCACACTTCAGTCGATTCTGCCAAGATCTCTAAGACCTTAGAGATGAGATCGTCGATTGGTGGTCGAAATTGCTGTTCATGGAACTGATCGATGATCCATTCTTGCAGTCCTACTTTCTGCCCAATGGGGTGGCCAAGCCATTGACGGAGTATTGTGGCAATGATGGTGTACGCTGATAACGTTCGGCGGTCTGCATAGTCGCAGTAGTAGTAACATAAATTCGCTTCCCCGTCGTAAGAAGATGACAGGGTATCAATGACTTGTGAAGCGAGAACAGATTTACCCGACCCTGGTATGCCGAAGATGCCGAGCAGTGCTGATTCCGCCTGCGCAAACCAGCGCAGGTAATTGTCGTTGTCGAATATCCAAGTGGCTGTACTAGCACATCTCGCTTGTCGAAGCTTGCCGTGCTGTATTTGATAATTCACGGGTGACATTTTGTCCAATGCCTGCCGGAGCTTACTCTCCCTTCTGGTCCGCTCAATCAATGCTCTTGCATTTTCCTGGAGGATCCGCTCCTTCTTTGCTTCTGTCATGTGGGAAATGTCGACTTCGAGAATGATTTGTTTGTGCTGTTGTTGGAATTCCTCCAAGAAGTGCGCGAACTTGTCCGTGAATGGTGGCCACAATGATTTGCAAGAAAGAGTAAAGCTGAGCTTAGAAACTTTGCAAAGTTAGTCGACCATCTTCTTGAATGATATCAAATGATTACCCTTTCGGCCTTTGGCAGTCTTAAATAAACACTTCACTTCCTTGCAGAATCGGACCATGTTCAGGTACGCGTCAGAAAGCCTGAGTAGTAACCTGTCATGATTCGAAAACAGCCTCTCGTAGTCCTGGAACTGGGGGAGGCAGTTCCCAATCTGAAGTAGCATGTCGATGAGTTTTTCGAAAAATTCGTACGTCTGTTGAGCCATCTATCGCGAACCGAATATCTTAAGTAAGCCTCAGGTTCATTTGAATGACAGGTAAGAAAGACATACGTAGAGCACCACCCGCACACTACCCCATAAAGGTGCCATGATAGCGCTCACTGTAGACACATTTGAGATGACATCAAGCCCTTTGCCGTATCCATCAAGAGCGTTTACCAACGGCTTGAGCTTCTGCCGTAGTCTGTTAAGGGTGTCCGTCTGGTTGAACCTTTGGTGCGATTCATTTGCTTCATTAAGGATGGTCTCCATTGAAGCATCTTCGTATAACCGTCTTTCGGTTGGGGACAAGTCGCGCAGAAATTCCTTTTTTTCCTCAAGAAAGCGACTCCTTGCCAAATCCCACGCGTTCGTCGCTTGCGTCGTATTAGCAGTCATAATAAACGATAAGAACGTAGTTCTCTGGCATTTGTAGGTAGGGCTGGATGAAATCAGGGCGGAAACATCAGAAATCGGATGACAGAGGTTATAAGCTGAGCGCCTCTCGGATGCGCAAGGCTGAGCCCACGCCTTCGCTACGTTTATTGGATCACAGTCTGCCTTGCTTTGCATCAAGCTATGGCTGCACGTCGCCGGAATTTGCGAGAGGCTGATACGGCCCCCGTGCCATGATTGGATGAGTTTCAGCTGTATGCAGGGCTAATTTTGTGACGGGGGTGGCTAACGCTGCGCCTCATAGCGCTAAGAAAGGTGGGGTTGTTTCCAGCGCGCCGTTTCAGACGAGCTGAGATTGAAACAGCTTCTATTCGACGAGGTGTTACTGTTTTCACTAAACGTGATTTCATGGATGGGAAAGCCATGAGCACAGTATCATATGGCTCGCAGTGTTAACGAGTACGCTTTGACGCACTGATGCGGGGTCACCACAGCCTCTTTCTGTGTAACGAGGCTGAAGGATCATCTTAGGCTGCAAAGCCTCGGTGGACAAACGAATTTCCTCGAATCCCTGTCATGCACGATTTGGCCCCCAAGAAGCTCGCTTGCAGCAGCCCCAGCCACTATGGCCATCGCCCCCTCCACACTTGGTATATGTTCAAGCGGATCAGGTAGAACATAGCAGAAGATCATCTCAGTCATAATGAATCACCTCATACGCAGCAACATACATCTACATCGATGCACCCACCCGTTTCTGCCGTGACTACCAACTCCGACTTGAAGCACCAGTTGCAATACATCAATGGCCGAAAGAGATGCCTGCCTTGAACTATTACACCCAATGGGGCTTTCAATGATTAGAGCTCGATAAGAATGTCTAATCATACATATCTCATACACTAAGCTTGAGGTCAGGTTCTTCTGACCTTTTTAACTCAATACGGTGACATGGGGAAAAGCAGGCACGGCAACAGCTGGGGAATAGCTGGGAAATCGTAGCAAGCCATGTTCAAATCCTGACGGTATAGCTCGATTGGGTCCAGTGTGGCCACTGGTACTGCAATGTTCGATCAAAGACACTCATCTCATTGCTAGCCTAGGTAGAGTATCTGTTGGGGCCTCGAGGCGGGACCTCGAACCTACTCGGTAGAGAGCTCCAGGGCCCAACCGTTGTCCTTCTTCACGATGGTGAAGTTCTCCATACCCATGAAGTTGAGCTTGGTGGCGAGGCCCTCAATGGCCTGAAAGTTGTCGGAACCGTTGTTGTGGCCGAAATCATCTCCCTCGAACCATCCCTCGATGACGGTCGAGTAGCCCTTGTGCCAGTTGTTCCTGGCGCGCTCAAACTGCTTGATCTTCCTTTCTGCGGCATTGTCTGCCGGCAGCCAGTACTGCAGGCTGCTCGCAGCACCGTTCAGCCATTCCCTAGCGCTGGAATAGAAGTCATCGACGGCGTTAGTAACGCCAATGAAGGTGTTGTTGGCAGAGGACGTGGCCTGGCGGGCCAGGTTGGCCTCGGTGAGCTTCTTGGTGCCAAACTGCCTTAGATCCCCAACTTGCTGGAGGGAATGCTTCGCCAGAGAGCCGGTCGCTTCGATGAGCAACTGCTGCCACTCCCGCTCGTTGTTGCTCTCGTTCTCATTCGCCAGGTTTTCCATCCTTTTCTGGATTCTGTTTGTTTCGTCCAAAATCTGGTCCAAGGCATCTTTGGTGCGGTTGCGAAAGGCGTCCATAACTTTGCGGGGATCGTCGGAGTAGGGCTTTGCCCCCGAGAGGGACGCGGGGACAAAAGTAGAGTTTCCGGGCATTTTTCTATTCTATACCGTTAATATCACGGGCTGTGGCAATCATAATGGAGGCGGACTCTTACGTGGGGTGTTGGTTGTTTTTGGGTGTGAGGTAGAAAGCGTGTTGGATGGATTGAAGATGATGGCAGCGATGGGGGAGGATACAAGCTCACATTTATACACCTGCTAATATTATCTTGAGGAATTTGCTGTAGGTTGCAAGGGACAACCCACTCTGGCAAACTAAAGTTGAGGGAATTAATGATGCAGAGTGCGTATGCCCGAAAACAACCATTGCGATCAAAGATGATTGGAACACAAGAGGATCGCCATAGGCTGTTGCGCTAGTCTAGAATATGAGCACATGCGAAAACGGATGAAAACAGACAGGAAACATTTTCAAAGAGGAAATTGAGGAAAAGTTTCACATGTGTGAGTTGCTAACATGGAACCCAGTAAGGAACGAAAACAGAAAGAGAAGATGGGGATGGAATCTGAAGTGTAGACAATGCGGGGTGAGACCCCTGGTTGGGGGCAGAGCGTGGTATATTTGCGGGGTATTTCACGTGTAAAGGGCTGTAAAAGTGCTCAACACAACCTGGATTACGTACTTTGGCACGGGCACTGGGGAAGGAGGCTACGCTAAGACGCTTAGCCCCTTCCCTAAAACAAGTGCCCGCAACCTTATTGCCGAATCATGTTATGAGGACTTTCATTTTTCTTCAGTGGAATGCTGCTGCAACATATTCGAAAGGCTTGTCGATTTCCATGGTGTTCTCCCAAATGCGGTGGTCTAGGCTACCATGGGTAAACACGAAAACGATGGAGCTAAAACTTCAACTTCAAATAGCGGCTTAAACTATTCTGACGCTCAGCGCTGCCACTGTCCATCTATTGCATATTTTCACAACGAACACAGCAAGCATAGACAGGTTACGCGGAAGCTTGCAGACTGTATAGGCCATCAGAACGGATCATACATACGTAAACGCACTACATACATCCCACTCACCCCTCTCACGGCAGCCCCAAAAAGATTTCCCTCAGCTTCTCATACTTCGGCGTGCCTAACCCGGTAACCGGATCCCAACCCGGCTGCGCAGCGAAACCCTCTGTCCCACACCCAGGGTTACCTCCCTCCGTGACATCATTAAACGCCTCCGGATGCTTATAAAACACTGGATTCAAAAACCCCACCGGCCCCTTCCCGCGCTGCATCCTCTCCTCATTCAGCAAGTTCACGAGCGAGGCCACGATGGGCGTGCTGGCAGACGTCCCGCCCACGCCGTACGTCGCGTTCAGGTAGACGGTGGTGATGTTGAGCCCCAAAGCAGAGACGTCCGGGTACGCGCGAGACGTGCCGCTGTTGTTGTAGGTTTGGGCGGAGTAGGGCGGCGGGTACGTCGAGAGGTAGTTGTTTACGGCGGACTTTTGGTAGTCCGGGACGGTGAAGATGTTCGAGAAGCCGCCGCCGCTGTAGTAGTCCAGCTTGTGGTTGGTGTTGTTGGGCTTCGCGACGGCGACTTCGCCGCCGGTGATGGAGGAGGTGGCGAGTTGCGTGGCGCCGACTGTGGGGAGGTTAGCGGGGGGCTGGAGGTTAGGTGGGGGATATACGGACCGACGGTGACGTAGGGGCAGTTGCACGGGAACGACGGGGAGAACCGCGTGCCGTTGACATCGACGAACGGCTCGTCGGCGTCCAAGCAGCTGTTCTCGTAGCCGGCGTTGTACCTATTCGCGACGCCGGAGTCGCCGCTGGCGAAGAGCACGCTGACGCCCTGCAGCCCCAGCTTCATCCACTCGTGGCACTGCCGCCGCTGGTAGAACTCGGGCAGCGCGGCCTCGATCTGGTTGTACGAGAACGAAAACACGTTGGAGATGGGCGCGCCGCCGCATTGCAGCGGCCCCGTGTAGCCGCCGAGGTTGGGATCGGGGTAGGCGGGGTCGACGTAAGGTGCGTCGCCGCCTTTGTACGTGCAGTAGCTGGCGTCGAGCGCGTCGAGGAAGATGTTGAAGGTGCCGACGCTGTCGACGTTGACCCCGTCGCCGACTTGGTAGAGGCGCAGCTTCTGCGGCCAGATGATGGAGTAGGCGGTTTGGAAGTCGAGCGCGGACTCGATGACGTTGCCTGCTTCGGCCTGCGTGGCGTTGGAGGCCTTGCCGCCGTCGATGCTGATGAATTCGGGGAGCGTGTTGCTGGGGATCCGGGGAGATGTCCAGTTCTGGAAGAAGGGGACGAGGTCGGGGTCGTAGAGGTAGTCGGCCCATTCGGCGATGCCCATTTCGTTGCCGGGGAGGCTGGAGTTGAGGAAGCTGAAGTTGTAGAGGGCGCGCAGGCAGTCGATGGTGATTAGCTCGTTGCAGTTTTTCGTGCCTGTAAGGCCGGTGAGAGGGCTTGGCGCGGTCAGGGCAGGATTGAGGTTGGCGATGGGACGGAGGCCGTCAAGTTGGACGGTCGGCATTGCAAAATCGACATGGTTGCTGACGTGCATTGGGAGATGGTACTCATCGCAAGCAATGCGGAAACCACCAGTTTGCTTGTGCTCGAAGAAATGGTACTCGGTGTTGAACAAACGCTCCGCCTCCTCGACGGTACCGTTAAACTGGATCCAGTTGCGGCCTTCGAAAGTGCATCAGCATGAATCCATAAATACGTTTTCCTGACACCCACCAGTTGAGTATGTCAAACGAGAGGCGTCGATGCCAGAGTCCAATAGCCAATTGGTAACAGTGTCCGTGGCCTCTCGGGATGGTGCAAAAGTATTTGCGATCTTTTCGGCACTCCAGTGCTTGCCAAAGTTTGGCGATGCAGGGTCGGAGATATCCATGATAAATTCATCGGCAAGGTGGAGATTGCGCTGCTGGAGACCAATACGAATGGGAAGGATTTTGTGGCCGTGAGCGCGCGACCGCTTAGTCCACTCGTGGGGGTGGCCATTGCGCTTCTCATGCAAACGATGATTTGAAGGCGCCGGCGCCGCAGAAACAAGGACGCAGCATGCTGCGATGCTCAAGAAGCCAAAGAACCGCATCGTTACGTGTTTCTTGATGCTTTCCGCTGCGTCCGAAGCTGTATTTAAGTCTTCCCGACCGCTCATGTCAATCACGAATGCCAACAGTACCACCTGCCGTATCTGGTTGGGCGATGCCGCCTAGTGTCAGTCTAATCGAAACAAGCATGACAAGCTTCTGATCTTCGTGCTTGGTTCCACGCATGTGGCTTGGCCGACCCATTATTTCCACATCTCTCATTGGCACGGTGTTCCGAGCACAAATCCTTTTTATTCTTTCCACAAGCCGGGATACCCGTGCGGTCGCTTACTACGTCATGAGGAACAAGGATGTGACAAACAATTGCCGCAAGGGACGCGCCACCGACTTTTACCCCGCTTCTCATCACGCCTCATTAGCTTTTCCCCCATCGGCTACCTGATTGCAAGGTTACACCGCTTCCGAGCTCATGAATTTAATCTGCCTCTGCCGAGCAGCATAATTAAAAAAAAGCAGCCACAATCACCCCGTAGACTTGTGGTGTTTCTCCACTCGCTGATAAGCGACGTGGACATCTGTGCCTCGCTCTGCCTCTCCAGCGTCATTAACCAAGTTCTCACCGACCACTATTACATCTCGACTGGCTGTATATCCTCGGAGTCAGTTCCACAGTGATCTCAATATATGGTACGATATACATGAGATAACGGTATGATAATAATACTGGATAGTATAGCATGAAAGCGTAAGTCAAGAAGGGTTTAGCCGCAAAATATATATTGCAGGTTCTGCTCAGTGTTCGAACAAAACTACACTTCGATAGTTATTGCAGTCTACCTAGTGTTTTCAGGAAAGAGCTTTACAAATTCCGGCCGTGAAAAAGCTGCTAAGCTTCTTGCTGTGTCACCATCCGCGTCCTTGATATCAAAATCGACTCTTTCCCCGAGGCCAATGAGAAACTCCGCAATCTCATAATTCCCTTTTACTATAGCAAGATGCAGAGCCGTTCCGCGATCCGACATGCGCGCATTGACGTCTACCTTTTCTGGACCGAGACCACAAAGTGACTTGACGACGTTGACATGGCCTTTCCACACCGCCTCTAGCAGGGGTGTCCATTCACCATGACGAATCTTCTGGTTAAAGTTGATTCTGTCTTCACCTATGCGGATCAGCGCATCAACCACCGCATCATGCCCTCGCATTGCTGCCAGATACAATGGTGTGCGGCCGAATGCGTCTTGTGCATCGATGTCAACTCTGTCGATGTGTAGACTCCCAAGTGTCTCCACCATGGCAACATTCCCTTTGTATGCTGCGTGGTGCAGAGCTGTTTTACCATCACAATCGCGCGCGTTGCCGTTGACCTGCTCTGGACCGAGGTCTATGAGAAATTTCACAGCATCCGAGTGGCCTCTACTGACCGCCCTCATGAGTGGACTCTGGTGTTGAACGCCGCCAGCATCCGGGTCGATGGTAGGACAGGAGGAAAGTAGAAGTCGCATCATGTTGCAGTCGTTATTTTCTGCGGCACGCTGAAATGGATCTGTCAAGGACTTCTCATAGCCGCCATTTGGGTCCACTCTATCCGGTCCAAGGCCTATGAGTAACTTCACAATGTCGCTAAATCCGTTTTTGACCGCTAGACTAAGCGGTGAGAATTCCGGATAGAATGGATGTGCGCTGAGGTCCAATCTATCAGCAGGGAGTTCAGTGAACAGCTTCACTATTGCGTAGTTCCCCTTCTCGATTGCGCGGCCAACAGCTGTCGATTCATAACGTCTATAGTTGGCATTGACATCGCACGGTGAGCGCAAGTCAAGAAGGAAGCGAACAACCTCCACGCTGTCATACTCGACGGCTATGCATAGAGGACTTTCCGTGTGACTATCCGCGAAGTCAATGTCAGAGCTTGGAAAGTTGAGCCCAGCGTGATTTTTGACGATGTATTCGAAGATGTTGCTGAGCCCGAAGCTCGCAAGGTAGTGAGACCATCGCCAATTCTGCGAAAAACCCGGCGTCCATTCATTCTGATAACCGGCCCCAACAATGTGGTTCTTGCTTCCCAAGAACGTGAGCAGCAACTCCTCAAAGTCTTTCCAAGAGTCGTCACTGCAGCGTTTAACGTGGTGGCCCCAGTTCCGGTAAGCGTATTCGAAGAATGACCATCTCCTGGAGAAGCTCCATAAAATCATCGTGGTTTCCCAATCATAGTCCAATGGGCCGGTAACGGCAAATTGTCCAAAAGAGAGGTACGTAAGACAGGAGATTGCCATCTTTTCATGTGCTTTAAACATCCATTCAGGTCTGTTGTTCTCGAAAAATTCCTTCGTGGTATAGTGAACCAGTTGTACGGTGTTGGTCCCTTCATTGATGGTGACTAGCCCGGCACAGAGTGAAATGACGTCGGTGGGGTCTGCAAAGTCATCCTCATCAATTGAATCCTTTCCAGGTTTGATTGCAAGTGCGTGTTGCAGCTCCCATGGACTTAGAGGCCAAATAGCATAGACAACCCAAGTCAGAATTTTGTACGCCCATGTGCAGTCCTGGTCGCGCTGTTCGATGCGCTCGATCGCATTTCGGTAGGCCTTTTCCAGTTTGGACTGGCCCTGTGGAGCACTCCTAAAATTTCGAAGAGCTCTTCTGATATCACCAGGTGTGTGTGCTTGGCTCAAAGTGTCAAAATGTAGCCTTGCCAGAAGGAACCTGGTAATAACAATCATTAGAAAGCTGTTAGTTTGCTTTATAGGTAGACACTTACATTCCATCAACTCCTTCCGTGATGCCTTCTACAACCTCTTTCGTCAGAGATGAATTTTTGCGAAGAACTGCAATCTCTTGGATCCTCGTGTCAAGATACATTCTGATGTCTTCCTTGCTCGCTTCAATTCTCAGTTGGATGTCCCATTCCAAGAGCTGAGTAACCTCAGGAACATTCCGTGATGTTAGCATCAGGGAGACTGCGGCTCTCCCATAGAAATCCTGGATTGAGGATACCAGCTCAAGGAGGGCTTTATTGGAACATTCGTCAAGGGCGTCCACGACAAGAAATATACGGCGGTAGTCCTGTGCAACGTCTATAAGAGTATTGTTCAACTCGCTATAGGTAGGTAGGCGTTCCTCGCCCTGGCGAAATTTGCATTCTCGGGCAAGCTTTCTCAGCGCTGCAGGAAGCGAGGCTTTGTATGCTGATAGCTGTCTTAGTAGAGCTGCGACAAGACTGGTGCTGGTTTGCTCGGATTGCCTTGCGTATTCGCAGTATAGATAGATCACCGCCGTGTCTCTATCTTTGTCATGAACAAACAACAGTTCGTCAATGGCGCGGGATGCCACAAAGGTCTTTCCAGCACCCGGTTTTCCTGGACAGAAAAGCGTGCTCTTTGGTGATTTGAGCCATTCTTGAAACTCCCGAGAGTCTACGAACCACTGGCCAGCATTTCCCTTGCGCTCTCCATGCACGTTCTTGTGCTTTTCTCTGTGCGCTGATTTGCTGAGCCAGTCAAGGACCTTTTCATCTTCTTCACTCTGCCGGGCTGTAGATAGATTAGCAACGTCACAGCATACATCATAGTTCTCAGAGCAAGTTACCATTCAAAAGTGGATCCAGGCGATCTTCGATATCAGAGAGAACTTCATAAAAGGTTAGACATAATCTGAGGTACGGGGATGTGGCTCACTCACGCCGTTCGCAAAGCTTGTTCGCGAGGTCGGCGTTGTCGACCGCCGTTGGTGTTACCTTCCCCAGATATTCCTTTGCGTAGGCTGCTGCTACCATAGCAGCGTATAGCTGCCAGCGCTTGTTCTTGTGTGAATCTGCATAATCGCAAATCCCTCTGATCACAATGCACGGAAAATGATTCATGAGGCCAGCAGCCTCCATTTCGAAGCAAAGGACTCCAAACTCTTCCTTCAGACGGTCTCTGTTTGGCCCATTCTTCTGAACTTGATTTCCAGAAGCGATGAGCCCGTAATGGATAACAGGGTCAGTCCCAGGACGTTCTAATCTTTCGACAAGTCTACACTCTTCGCAGCTCTCACAGGTGTCCATGCCCTGGGGATGGTTGTAACTAGCCTCATAAAGCTTGTCTTTTGCCGGGTCGTATGAGATCTCCTCGGCCTTTCGCGGCCACCGCCGCCGAATACCAGCAAGGATATCCGGGAGTGCTCCAGATTCATTGAAAATACTTTCGGCCTCCATCTCTGCAAGAGCAGTCAAAAGCAGGTCTGGTGGTCTGTTGAGCATGCCTGTCCGCTCAAATCCCTGGGTTGTGTCCTTTCCAAGGTCGATTTGGATAACGCCGCCTTTATGATCAGGTCAACGTTATTTCATGACATTCAATTGAGTCTTACCGAACTCCCCTTGTGGTTTGCTAACGACCACGTCACCAAGCCGAACATCATGATGTTTACTTGGCACGCCTCCTCCAATGCCGACCATCAAGCCAAAACGAAGGTTGGGAAAGGTTCTCATCATGTGGGATGCAACAATGGCGGCGGAATTGGTGCCATATGATCCACTGGGCAGGCACGCAAGTGCAACGTTGTGGTCACCAACTCGCCCGAGGACATAAGTGTTTGTGTCTCCAGCAACTGCGTTCGGCTTGTTAGGGTGTATTTCGTCCATCATCACCTTTGCCGCAGCAAGCTCTATTGGAAGAGCAGAGATCCATCCAATGGTGTAGTCCTGGAGCGTCGTATCGCTCTTCTGAGCCTGTGCAGTCGCCATGGACACGTACACTCGAGACTTGAGTTTTGATGTGAGCTTTACCGCCTCGGCTGGTGGATTTTCGTGATCGTCGTTGGCGAATGTTCGTATTCTAGCTCTTGGTGTTGATTTAGCCGGCGCTTTTGACGGATCCGGCACCCTTCCGGGTCTGCTCGGCTCTTACAGCGCAGTAAGGCTGTCGGAATTGAAAGATGCTTTGTGGATGATGCAACACGGGATGTCCTTTGCAACAGCGAAAATGAGTAAATTATTATCAATTGGCTGGCAGTAATCTTACAGTGTTCATCAATAAAATCGACAAGATCACTTAGAAAAAGTTAAAAGTCAGGAAAAGAGTACTGCTGTTTGCAAGGCTAGCGCTTACCACACTCGTGATATGTGTGTTCAAACAACGGCGATCTGTGATTTGGGGAAAAGGACCATCCCCCAGCGATGTGAAGTAAATTACAGAGTTGAGCCAAAGGTGGGATGAGGTTTCAAAGCAGAGGGGAATTGGGCGCTTTAAGGTCAGCATTCAGGCAGCAGCGGCTCAGCACTTGGCAGCTGACAGCCGGGTTGCCGAAAGGATGTGCTTTCCTTCGGCACGGGATGCAAGAGCCCATATCCGAGCGAATCACTCTAGCGGGGTGGTCAGCTCAGCTGCAATAGCTTACCGCTTTCGATTATCTACATATATTGTCTTGGGGGCTGAAAAGACGCGCGCTATGTATGGACTAGCAAGCGAGGTTGGGCGCTTAGTGCAACAAATTGTGCAAACACCACCCTATCAAGTCCACCGCGAATGTGATGGTGGTAATCGGGCTTCGGGCTTGACGCACAAGCAATAGTGGTTGCCTGTACGCATTTTCCTCAAGAATTTCAGGAAAAATCGGATGGCTTCCTCTTGTCGTATTATCTCTTATTACTGATGCCGTTTTTCGTCACAATGAGAAGTGACAATTGCGGAGAGTCCTGACAAATGAATAGTGTCAACGGCGATATAGATATTTTTTCATTGTGAATGGTGTAAATGACTGGGTTGGTGGAAAAGGGTGACATACTATAGCTTGACAGAGCACTTCCTGATGCGTACAGTAATGGTTGGGATCTAGCTGAAATTATTAGATATGCTTTTGCATTGAGCGTTGCAAGTCTCGGGCGAGGAAGTGGGGTCAAAGTAAGGAAATAAGCATGCATGAAAGATGAATACTACATAGGATATTGAAGTCAGGGAAGAAATGAGAGCGGTTCTTGTCAATTTTCCGGGCTTTCGCGATGCCCTGCCGCCAATGAACAGCTCATCTCCAATCATACATACCGTATCAATGCCGGTAATGATCGTATTTCGCCACTTTCACTCGCAAAATGTGCACACAAAGTGATGACAATGTTGATACTATTGCTGTGGAAATCTGTTACTCAGTTTCGTACAATCGAGTCCGTGAAGCGCGAAAGAAACTATCAAGCCTCTAAACAACGTGCTCAGTTCAACAACGCTTCTTTGTGTTCCTCCAGCCACTCTCGAACAGTCGTCGGCTTCCTACCCAGGGTTATCTCAACGAACTTATTCGGAGCCCACACAACCTCATTCTGCTCCTCGTATTGGAAAAACTCCCACAGGTATCCAACTCGCTCACCCATATGCGGCCCATACTCATCGAAAAACGCCTCCTTACTCGACTCGTACGCAATCCTCTCCCCCCACACCTCGCTCATCAACTCCGCCACATCCGAAAACCTCAGCAAATCATGCCCATTATTCACCGTATGAAACTGCCCTATATGCCGCTGATTCGGGCTCAACAGCAACCGTCCAGCCACCTCGGCGATATCCCTCGGATCGATAAACGGGATCAGACGCTCCGGCCAGATGAGCTTGCGCTCCTCCTTCAGCCCGCGCTTCATCCAGAAGAAGTTGTCCATGAACGTCGCGCCGATGTTGAGGTACGTCACGGGCAGCCCGCTCTCGTCCAGCAGCCGCTTGGCCAGCGCGTGCTGCACGGGCAGGCTGAGCGAGTTGCGCAGGCTCTCCGGGATGCGGCGCGGGTTGGCTTCGGGCTGCAGGCCGACGAGCTTGAGGATGTGGATGGCGCGGTTGTGGGATTTGAGCGCGCTGATGATGTTGGTTGTCGCGGCGCCCTCGTCGGTGCCGCCGGGCGTGATGATGAAGACGCCTTCGATGCCGGCCGTGGCACGTTCTAGAGAGGGTACGTCGGAGAAGTTGGCTTCGACGACTTCGGCGGATGGGAAGGCGGCGCGCAGGGTTGAGACCTTTGCGGGACTGCTGGTTGCTAGACGGAGCTTGATGGAGGGGGCTTCGCGCTGGAGGAATTCGGCGAGTGGGCGGCCGATGTGGGCGGCGGCGCCGAAGATGAGGACGCTTTGGGGGATGGGCTTCGTGTTGGGAGGCATGGTGGGATGGATGTTGGCGTTGTGGGAAATCGGCTGGGATTTGTATGTTGTACCGAAAGACTGTGGTTAACTGTGAATTGCTTTGGATTTGTTACCGCTACTCATTTAGCTATCTTATATACAACCTTTTGATTTGTAATGTTCTCTGAGCAAAGTAAGAGGGCGGACATCCATTGGTCCGGATACGACCGGTTCCCGTCGGTTCTCTACGGATGGCGCACAGACTGAATGGACGCCTATTACCTGTTTCCTCATCTAGTAATAACAACTACTATTATTGCGGTGAAACACTGAGTCGTACGCCACTTGGCCCCGCGATCTTGGCAACATTTCCTTCTGGTGACGTATTCCGTCGTCTTGGTACTGGCTGATCCACTGCAGTGGAGTATTCACAGACCTTCGCTGCTTTACTTTTGACTTTAGCCGGCGCTTTCCGTTCTTTCACCCGTGAATAGGCGGCAACAAGCTAAGTTTTACTGTTGCCCACTCTCTTCCGCGCCTAAGATCTAACTTCGCCGCTTGCCCCTTCTATCGTCGGACATCAACAATGCCGACGCGGGTTGTGCAGCAGAAAGTATATAGCAATCGCAATTCAATGACGCCGCCTGGGGTGACCTCTTGCATTGGATTGACTCCTATGAGACAACATCAGATGGCCGCAAGTACCTGGCGATCGTTCACACTAAGCTGACCACTGCGTCGGAGCTACTCCATCCTTAATCCTCAGCCCAAACTACGAATTGTGGTAGTTGAGGCACGAGAGACGTGTTTGGAAGTAACCTGATACACTAGCGGCCATATAAAGGTGATGGGGTTCGGAATCTGAGAGGAGCGCACGCGGGCGTACAATCTTAAGGAAGCCATCCGCATCAACGCTTTCGGCACAGCCATCTGGACGCTGTGCGGCTGGCGAATGCTCGAATGCTGAGGAGGTGAACGGGTGATGTACAGCCCCCTCTCGCAGCCGATAGCTAGCGCGAAGAATAGCAGGGGTGTAGAATATAACGTAATTATGCCCCAGCTCTACCTTAGAAAAGTTAACATATGTGGGTAGTTGAAGCTATCCGGACGTGTATGTAGAATTTTTAATTCGACATTCTCATCCGGATGATAGCTTCACCTACCCATAACATGAGAGAAGAAAAAACAAATCCACGCTAGCCATCGGCCGCGAGAGGGGACTGTATTGAGCTACCCGAAAGAAAGCACTAAATACCCCCCTCGGCGATCGTTCCTGCCAACAACGCCATAGGAACAGCGATGCGGGAGAGCGGGTCACTCACCCAGTCATGCCAGATCTATGCAATAAAAACGAAACTAAGTCCCAATGCGCGAAGGAAAAGAAAGGGTGCCACTCAAAAGCACGAGAAGGATTCGGAACACTCACCACCTCTATCTTAGGTATGCACATACCTGAAAGGGCTTGGCGAGAAGAGGGTCCCTTCCCGATACAGGGATTTTAAGCGCTCGTGCCAACGTTGCTGCCTGGCGGTTGCCAAATTGGTTCAGCGACGTCATGTGAATACGCGACCCCGCCGAAAGGAAATACGCGTCAACCTCGCGCGTCAACCTCGCGCGTCGCCTCCTCACCCTCCGCACCCACCATCCGCACTCACAACCCTGCCAAGCGTCATATCACTCAGATCACAGCGTCTCGTACGTGCCACGACCCTCTTTCTTCTACACCAACTGCTAACGATACCTCAGTCTCAACCATGGGAACACGTAACCTCACTCTCGTCTACTACAAAGGCGCGTGGCACATTGCTCAGTACGGCCAATGGGACGGCTACCCGAAGGGCCAAGGCCTCACCGTCCTCCGCTTCGTCATGAATGCCGAGAACGTTTCCAAGCTGAAGGCCGTTATCGACGCCGGTAACATGTTCTACGAACCCACGGAGGAGCAGCTGATGGCCTGGGACGACGAAAGGGCCGATGCGAAGAGGGAATACTACAATCATCGCAGGTCGCGACTCTTCAGCAAAATAGAGGATCTCGAAGAGGAGGAGGCCAACGAGCCCAAAGTGGCGCCGTCCGTCAGCCGCGATACGTGTGCCGAGATCCTGGGCCTCGTTGCCAACGCCACCGAGCCGGTCCCGATCGTCAAGAACTTGAAGTTCATCGGCGACTTCCTCCAATGCGAGTGGGCTTACGTGGTTGACCTTGACGAGGGCGCCGTCGAGGTGTACGCTTACAACACGCCGAACTTGATCATGAGGGGCTCGAAAACCCGCTTCATGGAGGATGACAACTTCATGGACTGCACAGCTTTTCCGAATCTGGTTGGCAAGTGGATGCTCGACAATCTTCCTAGCGAGCATGAATTCCTGGGCTGGTTCGAAGAGGACAAACGCTGTGACATTCCGGGCGGCTGTGATGCTGGAGAGTACGAGGACTGAAGTGTCGCCTATAGAGGTGACCGAGGTATTCCAAATCTTCATTAACCATGACGCTGGTGAGGACGTGTCATGGGATCTCGGGTAGTTCTGGGTATTATGGCTTCACTACATGAGCCTCTAAGCTCAAGATGGTGATCAACTACTCCCATACCAATTCTTTACTTTCCGTAGCATTAAAAAACTCTTCTCTAGATCTCCACAAAATGAAAAGAGCCATGACATCATTCATCGTCCTGGTTCCTGTCAGTCAAATGCCAAACCCGCTTACCACACGCACACGCACACGCACCAAAGTCCACCGCCTCCAAAGCACCACGCCCACCCATCTATCCATCCCACCCTATGCCACTACTCTAAATGCGGCCGCAAAGGCAGAAGCATCGGAAGGCGGAATTCTGTAATTAAACGATACTTGGAGTCGAGAGAGTGTGTGAATTATTTTCCTTTGAAATTGCAAGCGGAGAAGGACAATCGGGCGAGAACAGCTACGAGTGAAATGAAGTCGGCAAAATCCGATTTGGTGACTGCTCTTAGAGTTCATGTGCTAAATATGACTTTTCAACGCAACCTTGTCCGTAATGCAAGCATCAGCCCAAGTTCGAAGTACCCACGTGATGTAAACCAGCGTGATGTCACAGCATGTCTTGAGTTGAAAGAAGCCACAAGATTGGATATGTGAGGTATGCATCGTAAGATGAATCAGTGAGGCGAGTGCGCCCCGAGAAAATCTATCGCAAGCTTGGCGAAGCGAGGGTCCTCTTTGTACTTTTCCCGATACAGCCCGTGTCCCACCATTGCTGCCTAGCTCAACATGCGGTTGCCTGAGCATCCCATTACATTGGGTCAGCGATATCATGTGAATACGCGACCTGCCGAAAAGATATACGCGTCAACGTCATGTGAAAGTGGCACGCGTTGAATATATATACCCGCCACCTCTTCACCCTTCCCACTTTCCATCCTATCAAGTTCCCAGCCACTTACAACTCCACATCGCCCAGCTTACAGCTTCTCGTACGTGCCATCCGCGCGCCATCCTTTTCCGCCACAAACTAAAGCCACCCCCAGACCCGCCAACCCACCCACCATGGGCACCCGCCACCTCACCCTCGTCTTCTACAACGGCACCTGGCACATAGCGCAATACGGCCAATGGGACGGGTACCCCTCCGGCCAAGGCGTCACCATCCTCCGCTTCCTCACCGACCCTACCAACCTCTCCAAACTACGCACCGTCCTCGACGACGCTGCAAACATGCTCTATACGCCGACGAAGGAACAGCTGGACGCGTGGCACGCGGCGATGGCGCGCGAGCGGCAGGCGCATTACGAGCGCGGCAGGGACCTCGTCGACGAGGCGGAGATCAAGCAGTGGGCGGCGATGGACTTTCCGGGCCGCGATGTGTGCCCGTCGATCTCGCGGGACACGGGGGCGGGGATCTTGGAGGTTGTTGCGAATGCGACGGAGCCGGTGCCGGTGGTGAGGGATCTGGAGTTTTTGGCTGATGGCTTGTTTTGTGAGTGGGCGTATGTGGTTGATTTGGATGAGGGGGTGGTGGAGGTGTATAGTAATTGGGATGGGCTGAAGGTGATTAAGTACGGCGGCGAGGTGAGGTTCGTGGGGGATGAGAGCTTCAAGGATATGGGGTCCTTTCCGGCTTTGGTGGGGAAGTGGAGCTTTTGTGAGCTTCCGGATGAGGCGACGTTCGTCGAGTCGTTGAAGAGGGTGGGGGATGATGAATGAACAATTCCCTAGCCATCACTTGCCGAGGGGTGACGAGGGAGATAGGGCTACTTTTCGGATATGTTATGGCAATGTTGGTGCGGCTTATTACGTTTAGGATAGGCTGTCTCTATCCAGCCGGTCCATTCTTTTGACTGAATCTTTGGGTTCCAGATTATTTCACCAGCTTTACCACACTAATGCAGAAAATGAGAGGCAATTTCTTAGTCTCTGTCATATTTCCTTTCTACAAAGCCAGTAATCTTCTCGTAGCTTCACAGTTCTCTCACCACGACGAGAAGCTAACAACCCTCATTACTCGCTTAAACTCAGCACCATTATCGTCATCGTCATCATACGTAACCACAGACTTCCAAGCCCCGACCATCCCCACACTAGCCCTCCCCTCCCTCTCACCCGTCCATACACATCTCACACAATATACCTAAACAACGGACTTTTATCCCCCATCCTCCTCAACTCCTCCTCCGTCCACCTCGCCCTCACCTCCTCCTCACTTCCCATCCCCTCCTTCTCCCTATTCAACCTCTCAAACGCCCCCTTCAGCACCACCGTCGCCGCAATCGCCGCCAGCGATATCCCCAACCCAAACCCAAACCCCAACCAATAATGCGGCGCCTGCGCCTCCAAGTACACATTACTCCCAATCGCGCCC
This sequence comes from Lasiodiplodia sp. KE8368, assembly GCA_023087525.1. Classification (NCBI taxonomy): domain Eukaryota; kingdom Fungi; phylum Ascomycota; class Dothideomycetes; order Botryosphaeriales; family Botryosphaeriaceae; genus Lasiodiplodia; species Lasiodiplodia sp. KE8368. The sequence continues at coordinate 189,171 of JAJMYN010000030.1, forward strand.
CCCAGATTCCCCATCGAAATCAGCAGCGCCATCCCCACCGCGCGCTTCCACGACGGCGCCAGGTTGTTCCCGATCCACGACAACACGCCTATCAGCGGCGGGTACACGCCCGCCGGGATGCAGAATAAGAAGGCGTAAGTCAGCCCAGGCAGCCGTGGGTGCGGGATGCAGAGCAAGCCAAGGAACCCGGCCGCAGCTAGACAGAAGGGGCCGATGATGAAAGGCCAGCGCGTCTGGTGCTTGTCGGCGTAGTACGAGACGAGGATGGTGGAGATGACGCCCAGGACGTAGATGGGGATGGTGAGGAGTTGGGCGTTGGCGGCGGAGTAGCCGAGGCCGAGGATGACGCTGGGCGCGGAGTAGGTGAAGCCGTAGAGGGAGATGGAGTTGCCCCAGTAGATGATGATGGCGAACCAGATCTTCCACTCCACCAGCGCTGCGCGGATCGTCGGCCAGTGGAACAAGTCCTCCGTCTCGACGTGGCCTGTCTTGGTGCCCGAGTCCGCTTGCAGCCGCCGCACGAGGAAGCGGCGCTCCGGGGGGCTGAGGAAGGACGCGGTTTCGGGGCTGTTGGGGAGGAGTGCGAGACACGACACGCCGATGACGACGGTCGCGATGCCTTCGAGGATGAAGATCCAGCGCCAGCCGCCGAGGCCGGCGATGCCGTCCATGTTCTGGATGGCGAAGGCGAGGAGTCCGGAGAAGGCGCCGGCGAGGGATGCGGCGCTGAAGAAGACGGCCATCCGCGTTTGCAGCTCGAAGCGCTTGTACCAGGTAGTGAGCAGGTATGTGCTCGCGGGGAAGAAGCCGGTTTCGGCGAAGCCGAGCTGGTTTGGTGGTGTCAGGGCTGAGATGGGGGGGATGTTGGGTCGAGAGGCTTACCGCGACACGGGCGCCAACGAGGCCGCCGTAGCTTTGGACGATGCCCATGAGGGTCATGACTGATGGTGTTAGTGGTCATTCTGGATGAGGAAATGATTCAAGGCGTACCTGTGCCCCACGCAATCATCATGGATGCAATCCAAATCGATGGCTTTACAAGCTTTAACACGACATTGCTGGGGACTTCAAACAAAGCGTAAGGGAAGAAGAACACGGTTAGGCTTCAGCACGATTAGCAAATGGTCAATGGCTGTTTGGAGCAACTTACGCGATGTTGTACTGAGAGCCTGTTAGACCGAGGTCTTTGTTCATCCCCGCTACTTTTGCGTTTCCAACTGCGGGGCTTTGGTCAGCCAATGCACATTGCATATGGTAGTAAACACGTACTATTGCTCCTGTCAATGAAAGACAGAACATACAGAAGAGTCAACATGGGCAGAAGCCGATAGTCAACTTTGCGGAGAATTCGTCGCGTCTCTTTTGCGTCAAATTCAGGTACGTCTACATGTTCATCGGATGTATTCGTTTCGACATCCTCAAGGTGGTGGGGCAGGTTGATTTTCTCACACTTGGCGCCGTCTGAAGCCATTTCGGAGCAAAGGGAACTCGAAGTCTGGGTTTCAACACAGGTGCGGAACGATGTCACTAATATAAAGTAGTAGTGATTCTGAATGCCGGCGATGACGCACTCGGCTGTTGCACGAGATGCGGGGAGCTTGGCAGCGAACCCGATCGGCAGACGAAACCCCGCAAATGCGAGATCCCCTTTCCTTCTCGCCGCAGCGGAGATTCGGGAGTGCGGGGTTGAGTGGCCCGGAATTTTTGGTCAGTTCGTCCAATAAGCTCTCGACATTGTTCGACGGTGGGTAACGCCGGTGTTCTCGGCGATTCCGAAAATCCCGAACATCGCATTCGGTCTTAAGACATATGACGGTTCATTGCAGGATATTCTTCTTGTTTTATTTACTGTTTGCCACCGTGTTTGCTTTTCTTTATTCTTTTTTGTTGCTAGTAATAACCACCCGGTTGCCTCTGGACTCTACGCTTCCTGCAGGTATTCTCTAGATCATCCGGCTCATCTTCTCCAATGTCCCATCAGGAATGTGGGCCAATATTTCCGCGCAGCTGACCTTCATGCAGGCTTTTCCGCTTCAACCATCTTCTCCAAACCATTCCTTCCCCCTCCTCCTCCTCCTCTCTCCCCTCCACCCATCCACCCCCGCTACTCCCACACCCCCCTCTCCCTCACCATCCCCGCAACCTTCCCCCCCACCTCCGTCCCCAGTGCCTCAAACCCATCCACCACACCCTGCCGATCCCCCACGCCCATCTCCTGACTCATCTTCCACTTGCCGCCCAAGTCCGTAATCTCAATCTCGATCCCGATAATCGCCTTCTTCAACGCATCCGTATACGCTTTCGGCGCATCATCCACCTTCCACGGTTTCTCGTACCCCATGATGCGCGTCTCGGACAGCTGCGACAGCTCCGCGACTTGCTTGGTCAGGAAGGCCTCCGTCGACGCGGCTTTGCTGTCGAAGTACACCGTCGCCCGGCCGTACGCCTGGACGGCGGCGTAGTTCCACGTCGGGACCACCTTGCCCGTCGCGGGCTTGGTGGTGGTGTAGAATTTGGGGGTGACGTAGTGGTGCGCCGGCGCGTTGAAGAGGACCATGACGTCCCGGGAGAGGGTTTGCGGGAGGCCTGCGGCGTCGGCGTCGCTGGGTGGTGAGGCAGCGGCGGACTTTAGGTGCTCCATCAAAGCCTTCGCTTGCGGGTTCGCCCGCGCCATGTGCCCGCGCAGCACGCCCAGTTCGGTCTCGCTGTCGTCGTCTTGCACGTCGAGGAGGAAGGGGATGTGGCTGGATTGGAGGAAAGGGAAGGAAGGCGAATCGATGGCTGTGGTGAAGATGCCGAGGGGGTTGTCGCGGATGAAGGCGCGGAGGGTGGGGATGTGGCGCTCGGCGTGGGCGGCGCGGAGGTACATGGTTGGAGGTGTTTGTGGACGGAGGACCGGGGGGTTGGGTTTGAGGGGAAATGCGGTGCTGGGGAAAAAGGCGATGCTGGCGGCGTGGTGGTTCTTATATCTCGTGGCCGGCCGGGCAGCTCGTGAGTCAACCGGAGGATTCGTAGACGTTGGAATTCCCCCCGCCACGTTCGGCTGCAGTTTCCGGAAGAGGGACAGCCGAGATCTGCGAGCTAATCGCTTGCAACCGTGCCACGCGGTACGACTCCGCGGGCCGCGCGTGGACCCTGGGTTACTGTGCTGTCATGCTGCTAATAACGCGGTTCTGATTGGTCGTGGTGACTAAACGCGTTTGAGCTCCGCTTTCATTGGCGCCGCTCTTGCCGCCAGGTACACCAAACTCCTGGCCGGCTTATCAACTACTTCTAGACTTTCCTTTTTCAGCTCTTTCCCCATCTTCGCCAACTTCTGACATTCCATGTTACTTTTCGACTACGTAAGCTGTAACGCTACTATTCGACCTTGACGCCAAACTTCCCAACATCCCTCAACCCCGCACACCCAATCCCCACGGACAAGATCATCGCCGCAAAGCACGCCCAGAACGACGCGCGGTACCCTTCCAGCAGCGCAGCCGGCGATGTTTTCACCGCGTAATCCGACTGCTCCGTCACATTGGACGAAATGACCGCCATTACCGCCAAACCCACCGCGCCGCCAAACTGGGCAACAGTGTTAAACACGGCCCCGGCGAGCGCCTGCGTCGACGGCGGGAAGATGTTGGTAATAACCAGCGTTGAAACAACAAATAGTACATCCACAGCGACGGCGGAAAGCAGCATCGCCCAGAATTGCGCGTACCAGTAGGACCAGGTCGGCTCCGCGATGGCGAACAGCATTGGCGAAAGCGCGCTGATGATGGAGGCGGCAAGAACGATCCAGTAGGCGGAGAACTTGTGCAGGATCATGCCCGTGCCGATGCTGAGGATTATGCCCGAGATGGCGTTGGGGAGGAAGCGGAGGGATGTTTGGAGGGCGGGGAGGGATTGGACGTCTTGGAAGCTGCGGGGGAGGTGGTTGTGAGTGGATGAATGACGGACGGGTTGGGAACAGAGGCTTACAAGAGGCTGGAGTAGAAGTTGACGGCGTTGAGGACGGCCCAGGTGAAGAAGACCATGACGCAGATGGTCGAGAAGGCCGTCTTCTTCCAGAGGGCGTTGGGGATCAGAGCCGTCATGTTCTTCTTCGTGCGTAGATCCATCCAGAAGATGAACGATGGCAGCAGCGCGCCGGCGATGCAGAGAAGCGCGATGTTCCTGCCCTGCTTGATCTGCGACGGGCCGTCTGAAATCATGGCCAGCACGTACGACAGGATGCCCAAGCAAGCGCTTGCAATGCCTGCCCCAACCACATCCAGCTGCTGGAACAGACCGTGCCAGGAAAACTTGACATCGGTATGTTTCCGTGGAAGTGCCCAAACGGCGACGATGAACACGGCCATCGACACCGCCGCAGCTAGATACCACGAATACCTCCAGCCAATCGAGTCCACGAAGAAGCCACTCAGGAATAGCCCCAGAGAGAATCCGAGCGGCTGCCCGGCACCCATGATCGCGAAACCGACGTTGCGGCGCCGCCCGCCGGGGAAGTACTCGGACATGAGGCTGACGGCCGTCGGGAGGCAACACGAGGCCGCCACGCCTTGAAAGCCTCTAAAGACAATGATCTGCGTGCTGGTCTGCGCCAGCCCACTCGCCAGCATCGATAGTGAGAGGAAGAGGCAGCCGACCAGGTACACGATGCGGCTGCCCACGTAGTCTGCGATGGCCCCGGCTAGTAGCAGCGAGCAGCCGCTGGTCAGGCCGTAGATGGAAGCGGGCCTGTAGGAGATTGTGTGAGTGATAGGCGAGTTGGTAGGTAGATGGATGTGGCACGTACCAGAGTAGCAGGTGCTCCGGGATCGCCAGATCCTTGGCCATAGTCGGCAGCGCGACGGTGATCAGCCCGGTCGTCATGCTGCTCGCGACCAGGACGCCCGTGATTGCGGCGGCGATGGTGCATAGCCGGAGGAGCGAGAGCTCCTGCGGCGCATCGGAAACTGGTCTGTTGTTTGCTTCCGGCTCAGCGGACGGGCGCGCAGCAGTGGCAACAACCGCGACAGTTGCGCCATCTCCGTGCAGCTGCTGCAGTTCCTGGACCACAGCTGTTTGCGACATGGGGGGAGCAGGGCGCGTGAGAGGTGGAGAGTTGGCCGCGGAGAAAACGAGGGATTCGCGCTAGGTTTTAAGCCGCGCGGGACCCACTGCGCCGCTAGAGTGGGCAGCCGCATAAGGTAGGGCGAGGCGAGCTGCGGTTTGAAGCGGAAACATGGCCGGATGAGGAGTGCTTGCATCCACGTGATTGAGGGTCGAAGGAGCCTCTTCGTAGATTTGCATTGGGGTTTACACGGCGAGGGTGGCTGTTATAGCTTGTATTCAACAGCGACGAGCTGAATCAGACGTATCACCCCTTAGGCAATTGCAATGGAAGAAAGCTGCAGCTATTTCAACTCATGCAGTCTCTCGGCCGAGAGACGATGGCTGTGGAATTTTGCTGCCTCTGCATAAGTTGCACAATTACGTTTTCTAACCTGAGAAAACCAGCCACGTCTGTTAAGCAGCCAGTAGGCGGCCAAATAGGACCACACAAAGAGCCAGATATTTGCCGAGATGTGTTTGATTACTATCTCATCCATCACACTCAACTACCACCAGTTTGAAATGCCTCCCTCCTGGAAACACCCATAGCTTATCCCAGCTAGCATCTGCGTAGGAACTGCAGAGTCCATTCGATCACTAATCCCTACGATGAAGGGCAATAGTACTGGTAGTACTTGTACGTCTGCGGCTCGTAGAAGTTGATGCCGAAAAGGCTGCATACAGGATCAGCGGCGCTATACATAATCGACCAAACGAAAGGAATGACTTACTTGTTGCATTGATCCTCCAGGTACACGACTCCCAATTGAACAGGGTAGCCAATAGGCGAGCCCCAGCCGGCGACAGCGCAGTCAGGCTGCGAAGACAGAGACATTCTGCAATTCTCGCCCCAGCCCTTCGGGAGAAACGAGTTGGACAGTAGACCATCAGGGCCATTCGGGTACGGCTGGCATCCGGTGTCGGTGTCGCCCTCGCCGGAGAGCTCAACCGAATTACCGTCGCACCTGTCGCCGTCCCAGATGGTGAGGGACCAGCTGTAGGCCGGAGTGGCGGCGAAGGCGGCTGCGAGGGAAAGGAGTGCGAACTTCATGGTGAACAGATTGGTGTCGAAGATACTGCATCTCTGTTACCTGCCACTACGGCGCTTCTATATACTGGAGATGCCGGTGGGATGAAGAGTATGGGACGACCTTCTCGTATTCGATGGTCCGGATTGAGGCACCTGTCCTGATTGTCTCCTTCCTTTTCTTGCTGTTCTTCCTCCGCACTCGTCTGTATGAAACCGAACGGCTCTTGTCTCCGCGAAACAACCCTGCCTTCGTTTTCCTACCTTCCCTTCTCGCCAAAATTTATATGTACAACAACGTACAGGGAATTGGATCATCCGATGGCAGGCCGTTATTGTGACTTAACTCAGGCGATATAGGTGGAGTTCAAGGGAATTCCCCATAATCGGCGGTCATGGGAGAGCGGGCTCGTCTTCGCTGTGCATCGGAATCATGACCGAGTGACCCTCAGCCACGTGATTGCATGTCGATGTAGCTTCAACGTCGATTTTAATGGACTCGATGTTTGGAGGGCCATCAGAGCTTATGTACGATGAGATGTCTTTAGAAATGTACCGCAACGTCAAAAAGATGTAGCTATGTTTAATGTGAGACAATCTCTCGGCCGAGACAGCCCTTAGCCTCGGGCGGTTAGGGCGTGTCCGTATTCGTAAATAAAGTTACCCCTTTGAACGGGCGAGGCAATCCGCCCCGGCTACATAACAGCGTTCACGTCATATCGCTCACATAGTACAGAAAATCCTTTTTCTACGCCCTACGAATTACATATTACAGAATTGAGATTTTTGCAGCGGCGCACTAGTCGTCGCGGCCAATTTACTTTTAACCATGCACCGATTCCTGAAACCACACCGCCGCACCTTCTTCTCTCTCAGCCGCAAACATCTCGGAAGTCCACTCAGCATTATTCGACAATCACCACCACCACGGTTTTTGTCTTCCTCCCCCTCTTCTTTCCCGCAGCAAAGCAAACCCACACCCATGGCCACCACCACCACCACCACCACCACCAACGGCCGCCCGCAGCCCGTCCGCGTCCGGCCCGCCCAGCCATCCGACGCCGCCGCCATCGCGCAACTAGGCGCGCACGTCTTCACCGTGACATTCGGGCATTCCGTCACCGCCGACGAGCTGCAGGCGTACCTGAACAAAGAATACACACCGACGGCCATTGCCAAAGATCTGCAAGACGCGCAAAAGGACACCATCGTCGGCGTCGACGACGACTCCGGAAAAATTCTTGGCTTCGCGGTGCTGACGCGCGGGTCCAGCGAGCCGTGCGTCGAGGATCTTGAGAGCAAGGTCGAGTTGCAGCGCATCTACGTGCATCCGGATGCGCACGGCAAGGGGGTGGGAGGGAGGTTGGCAAGGCAGGTGGAAGATATGGCGCGCGAACAGGGGTTTCGGTGGATGTGGTTGGGGGTGTGGGAGGAGAATGTTGTGGCGCAGAAGGCGTATGAGAAGTGGGGGTATGAGAAGGTGGGGGAGCATGATTTTGTTATTGGGGGGGTTGTGCAGACGGATTGGATTATGAGGAAGGAGCTTTAGGGTTATCTCTTTTCGCGCGAGGGAGTTTAGAGGGGAGGGGGGAGTTTTTGTTAGATTAGATATTTTAGAGTGCGGGAAAAGCGCGGTTAGAATCTGGAAATGAGAGAATCATGTTATCTTAGAAATTACAGCAGTTGGAATCCCAGCAGGAGACTTGTGTGAGAAGCAATTCCCTTCATATTCTGGCCCAGAAGCGTCGCATGGGGAGCACGTAAAAGATGTTTGTAGAGTGGATAGCCCGGTGTTTAAACGATGCAAGGGACAGAATGCTCAGGTCTGACGACTGCAAGCCGCGTCATCCACGCGTGCCCAATTCTGTGCAATGGATTACTGATCTTTTTTGGCTCTTGATTTTGTTTCTCCGCGGGAGAAGTGATGCGTGGCCTTGAGATCTGGCCCTGCGGCATTCGTGGTTGCCGACGATAAGCGGACCGGTAGTGGGGACAAGCGTGCTACCTAGCCACACTTCATTGCGGAGGATCCACTTTCACTGAAAGCACTGTGCACTTACACAGTAGTACCTGGAAAAACGCGTACCGGGCAGAAAGTGCAAATTCCAAATAATTCGGTATTTCCGAAATGCTATCATGCAGAAGATGTGCCGAAAAAGTTTAATAAAAATTTAGACTCAAAGTCTGTGTAGCTCGCTGTTAGTTGCTGGTACGGAGTTCGGCACCGCCACAGCGGGACCTTGTCATCGATAGGGCGGGACGCTTGTTTCAGTGGGCTAGACTAATTTAAGTAAAGCATCATCGGCGGCCGTTGCAAAGACTCTTGGACCTGGTGAGCAACTTGTCATGGCACATGTAGGTTAGTCATTGAAAATTTGCAGGCTCGGAATCTCCTGCCAATCACACGGCTTACGTACACCGGTAACTTTCAAGGCTTCGCGGCGTGCATGCCGGGGCCGGAGAATCTTCCAAGTGGCCAGCGGGGGAAGGGATCGGCGAGCGGTCAAGGCTTAGCGGCGGGCGAACGTCATAACCTTATTTTGTCACAACCGCTCGAACCACCCATCCCTTGTTAGCTCTGTCTGACCGCTCGTCTCCGCCTCCTTTACATGGCCGCCGCTTCGCAGGGCTCCAGCACAAATGTTGCCGAGCTGGCGATATGTGTAAACACCAAAGGCAGCGCAAGCAACCATGGAGCATTCGGTTCAGGGGATGAAGTGGCCGGGGAGGTCGAGGTCAGCACGCGTGACGAGGCCCGCATCGAGACCGTGAGAGTATACCTCACGGGTGCGCATTCAAAGAGTCCCAGATGTTGAGGAGATGGTGTGCTTACGAGGCTGCAGGAAAGGCACGAACACGTGTCGAACACATCGTTTGGGCCATGCCGTCCATCATGAAAAAACGGCTTCTGAGGATGCACCAAACCATCAGACCATCGGGTGACGACGCAGAATTGCCTGCGCAAGGCACGCGCACATTCCAGTTCAGCCTCACTATTCCACATGGGCTCCCTGAAACGCATTGTCTATGTCCTCCAATGAACGACGACGACCACCTGCAAGTTCCACCAACCATGGGTGGATGGCACAAATGGGAGCACGACGGAGAGATCCTCAGTGACCCCACACCCGACATGGTCGAGGTATGCTACAAAGTCACCGCCATAGCGACGCTCAAGGACCCCCAAGGCCGATCCACCACTGCGGAAACAGCTCGGCGGATTTGCATCGTCCCAAGTTTCCCGGAAGCCCCACCGCAGTTTTCAAGCAGCTACCGCATCCGCAAGGAGAGTATCGTCAAGCGGAACATCCTATCCAATAGACTAGGCTGTTTGGTCATGGAGGCACAGCCGCCAAGCGCTCTCAAGGGGATCAAGTCCGGGAACGCCGTTTCCTGCAGAGTGCTTGTTCGATTTGACCCCGCATCCCACGAGTGGGGGCCTCCGCCGGCCGACGGCATTATGCGGAAAATCCACGTCACGACGATATACACATCGGGGGCCGCCCTCGCTGCCGACAACGCCGACGGGCAGGAGCGCTCATATACGGACGCCCTGTCATTACCTCCATTCAACCTCAGCGGCGTGCAGTGGCTGAAGAAGTACCCTGGCTGGGAGCACATGCAGCTGTCGAACGGCCGCATGACGCCGTCGGAGGTGATTGCGCCGTCGGCTGGCTACGTTGGGGGAGTCTACTACCTGCTGAAGCTCTCGATTCCCGTCGAATTCCCGGCCGGCAAGATCCTCGTGCCCACGTTTCGCTCCTGCCTGGTGTCGCGGACCTACGAGCTCGAAATATCGCTTTCTCTCTCTTCAGCAGCGCCTATATCCGTGCGGTTTCCGCTCCAGGTCTGTACGTAGCTTCGACGTAAGAAGCAGAAATGACAAACACAACGCTTTACGAATCATTTTTTCCCTCGCGTCCCGTCTCCGGCCGGTAGTGTAGCTAAATACGGGCTCGTTTGCGGCTTAGCAGTACGAGATGGTATAAGCGCTACTGCGGAGACGGGAAGCGAGGCGGCTCACCTGCCTGATGCGCGATTAGATCCGCCGCACTTAATCTATGTATATCGTCCGATACCTAGTGCTGACCGCTCCAGACCCCACGCGAACCACTTTTAAGCTTCTTTTAACATTCGCAGTTGTTTCGCTCTCCGCATTTTTGTTTCCTCCCCTCGCCATTCCCTCATCATGTTCCTACCCCTCACTCTACTCCCCATCCTCCTCGCAGCCCCCGCATTCGCCACCCCCGACGACAATGCCAATGCCTACCTAGCCCTCACCACCAACGGCCCAATCATCGGCCACCCCGTCGCCAACGCCCCAGATGTCGCCGAATACCTAGGCATCCCATACGCACAGCCGCCCCTCGGCCCGCTCCGCTTCGCAGCACCTCAACCGTACTCCGGCAACAACGAATCGTTCATCGCATCGCGTTACGGCTACACATGCCCGCAAACAGCTTCCGCGCGCGTCGCTTATCCAGACCGCACGCCGCAGGCGCAGCGCATCATCGCCAACTTCGCCGGCCAGCTCAGCCACAGCCAGAGCGAGGACTGCTTGACGCTGAATATCTGGACCACTGGAAATGTTTCTCAGAACTCATCGAAGGCCGTCCTCGTCTTCATCCACGGCGGCCGCTTCACCATCGGCGAATCGCACACGCCGTTCTTCGACGGGACGAAGCTGGCTGCCAGCCAAGACCTTGTTGTCGTTACCATCAACTACCGCGTGTCGATTTTCGGCTTCCCTGGCGACGCCGCGGGGCTGAAGAACCTCGCCTTCCGCGACCAGCGGCTGGCGGTTGAGTGGGTGCGGGATAACGCTGCGGCGTTTGGTGGGGACGCGGGGAGGATTGTTGTTGCGGGGCAGAGCGCGGGGGGCGCGGCGGTGGATTATTGGGCGTATGCGTATAGAGACGAGCCGGTGGTGGCGGGGATCGTGCCGATGAGTGGGAATGTGTGGAGTTTTCCGGTTAGTTCGGCGGAGGTGGCGGGGGAGCGGTGGAGGAATGTTTCGGCGGCGGCGGGGTGTGTGGCGGGGGTGGAGGGGGGCGTGTTGGAGTGTATGCGGGGGAAGGACTTTGAGGTGATCAAGAAGGCTGTGGCGGGGCTGAAGCTGCCGACTGTGAGCGGGCAGGGGAGGTCGGAGGCCGTGTTTCAGCCCACGGTGGATAACGAGACAGTGTTTGACCAGGAAACGCTGAAGGAGATGACGGAGGCGGGGGAGTTTGCGCGCGTGGTGAGGCTGATTCGATTGTGCTCTGGTTTGGTTGGAATTAGAAGACTAATGATTGGCAGCCTTATCTCGTCGGAAACACCCATTTCGAAGCCGGGTACTACCGCTGGGCTGCTTACGGTGCAGGCAGCATCTTGACAGACGCCCAGTGGGACAACTTTAACCTAGTCACCTTCACCTGTCCAAGTACGTATGGCGCTGCTGCACGTGCGCGCTTTGGTGTGCCGTCGTGGATTTATCGTTATGGCGGTGGCTGGGACAACGTGCGGCTGTATCCCAACTCGTCTGCTTATCATGGCAGCGACATGCATGCATTGTTCGGCAACTCCGAAGAGGTCAGCGGGCTGTCGGAAGAGGATGCACAGACGGAATTAACGCGTGTTGTGATGGACGCGTGGGCCGCTTTCGCAAGAGATCCGTCGGCTGGGTTGCACGATCTGGGATGGGGGGAGTATGCCGACGGTAAGATCGCGCTTAGATCCATGGACGTATCGTTACACAGTGCTGACCCGATGCAGATACCCTGGTCGAGTTGGGCTTCAACAAAAGCCCCACACCCAGCTTTGTCTCACCGGAGAAGTATGCTTCGGGATGTACATCGCTGAATCTGTCATATTATGGCGTCTAGTGACACTGAGAAACGAGTGGTTGTGTAATAATTATATGTGAAGGGTACAACTCACGTGCATGAAGGAAGGTTAAGATAGTAATAAAAATCGTTTGCAAATTTCCATGCCTGCAAATCAAACTTGGCACGCACTTATTTGTGGATTCAATTCAAGTGGAGAGTCATGGCGAAACTGGCGACCCTGCAAAGGCTCACACTGTTGCCTAATACGGCTGAGATTTACGCAAGATGCACGTTCGTGGGCAATGAGCGGCGGATCCCGGATCAAATCATGCATGCAACTTGGTAAGCCCTGTAGATACGATGACACAAGAAAATATTTCGCTGATCCATCGGAACATGTAACTTTTGTACCACTTGAGGTTATCGATAAGGCACCGCCGTAAATATTCAAGACAATCGTCATACTGGTTACCCCGCATGAATACTCGGCGATCGACCCGAGCGGAAGGGGAAAAGAAATAGAAAGGGTGTGTCAGGTAATGCGAAGTCACACCCTCATCTCTTCAAAGATCGCGCAGCTTAGCAGAACTGGCTTCTTCAAAATATCTAGATCTCTGGTAACCGCGAAGAGCTTGCACAAAGACCTTAGAATGAGTCATAATCTTTGACCTGTAAAAAATGAGCTATTTTTGTCGCATGAAACTCAAGCACAGCATTTGTAGCTAGGTACAACCTTCTCTCACAGGATTTTGATGATCTTGACCTAGATGCATAACATGCTGTCTCGGACTTCGGCGTTCAAGACGAATCGACCATACCGATGAGTCGAGGAGGGGTAGTCAATTTGCGTGACTGCATAGACCCCGCTCAGATGCCCCGCTTGAGAGCCTCACGCACAGAGACTGCCAGCTCAAATGTTTCTAGCCTGCAGCTTCCTCGCAGGGCAACGATAATGATCGGGTGACTGTGTACATACAACATATGCAAGCCAGCGACTTGGCGGTGATGCCAGGCGCTCAGCCTAACAGGTTGAAGCCACTGCTCCTTGACCTTGAATTAAACGCACGGGTATGGAATGCTTAAAGCCCTCAAATGTTTAAAATATACCTATGTATACGGTCATACACTCGTTTTTTCTTGTAGGTTTTGTGCGCATGTAGCTGAATGTTCGGAACCTGGCTTCACTCAGAGTAGATCGTAGCCCACCTGTTCTCAAACTACGGCTGGCCGGATATATGGACGTGTGGTAGCACTGCAGACTACAATCCGCCACAGATGGCATTTGCATGATGCATAAATTTTACCCGACTTGCAGAGACTATCACGAGTGGCCAGGACTGTGCCGGATAGGAAGAGAGCCGGTACAAAACGCTCATTCATCGGATATACAACATGCTGTATCACCTGGAGCCAGGATTAACATACTCAGCACTAATTAAATAGCTGTGGCTTAAACAGCTTATCTTTGCCATTTATGATCATCCTGAAAGCTGAAGCCGAGAGTGATAAGGTATAAAACATGGGAAGCCTCGCTCGAAGATCAGTATTCAGGCCATCCGACTCCTTTCTCCTCTTCCACATAGTTGGCCAATCCTTTTTCTCGTCATGTTCATTCAAGTCTAACATCACCGTTGCGCAGTATGATGGCCCATTCAAAGCAATGATCCAATTCTGTGCGGGCGCCTAGATTTGAACATCTAGCGTTCCCGAAAACGGCACATATCGCCAGCTTTCACGAAGTGAGGACGAGGCCATGGATCTCCAATCCCGCATTAACGTTGCTCTCGTTATGAGTGGAGAGGACCGCAGATACTTCCTCCCAGAAACCAAATTTGGTAAGCTCATGGAAGAAAGCGAGATCAGGTCAGAGGTTGGAGATGAGCCCGTCCTCGTTGATTTCATTGTTCAGGGAGCAAAAAGGATATTCGCATTGGTTGTATCCTTAGGGATTACTCGTGATGCGGAAGAGCTACGATCCGTCATGGAAAACTTCCGACTCAGTAACTTTGACGACAGTCGGCTCCCTGTAATGGTCAGCATTGGCCTCGGAATTACGGAACATTCAGATTCAAACGGCAGCGATGAGGAGAGACGATGTAAAGCCGTGGGGCATACCCACTGTGATCATCACGATCTCCCTTACCTGGACGCATTCCATCACAAGCTTTGGAACGCAGGGAAGATCAAAAGGTTTTACACAGACCAGTGGCAGTTCAGAGCTCCTGTATTTTCATCAGGAAAGCTGAAGCACAAGCTCTTCCCCGATGACGTGTTGCCCTTCACAAAGGTATTCGATAACCCAAGAGACGGTAGCTTCAGCAAGGTCTCTCGGGTAAGAATTCATGAGGACCACCAACAAGTACTCAACAAGGTAAGCCTCCAATACAGTATTGAATGACGGCCATTAATATGAATTAGATCGATGGTCATGAACCGAGCTTCGCAATCAAAGAATTGAAAGCACTAGAATGGCCAGGTTACGATCTCGAGAAGGCCTGGTCCCTGGAAGCAAACTCACTTCATGAGCTCAGCGCACTGCGCAATGAACATCTAATCAAACCGGTCGCAGCATTCACGAAAAGCAACAAGTTTTACTTCATTTTTGAATGGGCAGAGGGTGGAACGCTGAGGGACTACTGGCAGAAGAATCCCAATCCAGATCTCAGTCCCAGTCTCATACGGACGACATTGAAGCAGCTGCTTGGTTTGGCTAGGGCAATTTCCGCTCTACATCACGATGGCAACAGAAACGACAGGAACCACGACGCGACGAACGACGACACGAAGAACGACGACACGAAGAACGACGACACGAAGAACGACGACACGAAGAACGGTGTCGCCACCATGGAAAATGACAACACCGAAAGCAATTGGCGCCATGGGGACTTGAAGCCCGACAATATCCTCAGATTCCTTGACCACACAGAAGATGAATCGCACTTGGGAATACTTCGCATCGCGGACCTTGGCTTGGCTAAGCGCCATATGTTTCGAACAGCAATCAGAGACAATCCCACAGTCACAAAGTTCGGAACATCGCAATACGAGCCACCAGAGGCCTTAACACATCCGCGGGATCCAAGGTCTCGTTTATACGACATATGGTCCATGGGATGCATCATTTTCGAGTTCACCGTCTGGTTACTCTACGGCCTGCCTGGGCTGACCGAGTTCTTGAACGAAGACTGCATCGATACTCCGCATAGCAACCTATTTTTCGCGTGCTTCCATACTTTTAATCGGCTTGAGGCGCGACTGAATGACAACGGAGTTTGGAAATGGATGACCCGCATACTGCCTCAGGACGAAGAATGTAGGGAAACGAAAGAATGCGACGACCACGAGGGCTGCGACGACCATGCACAACTCGGAACTGCTATCGGGGATCTATTAAAACTGGTCAGGACACGGCTTCTAGTTATTAATTTGCCCGAAAAGGTCAAAGGCGCACCGCATCGAGGAGATGCCAACGTCCTAGTGGATGAGCTTGACAAAATCCTTCGACGAGCACAGAACGACACGTATGCACTCAGCACCGGCAGACGTTCGGGAATCAAGCCTCCGGAGCCAGCGAATCCCCTACCAGAATCGACCCAGAGCCAACCGATACCGGCTCAGAGCAGTCAGAAATACTTGTCACCGCATGACCAAAGAGTAGCGCCGCAAACTTCTTCACTTGCAGTGCCAGAACGTAGCTTCCAAAATAAAAGGGTAAATTCGTGTTTTTCAATGAAGGGACTATCATACTAACATATATAATAGGAGGTAAGTAAAGAATCCAACTGCACTATATTGTAAGATATTTATGGAAACATTCGGTACAGACAGTAAGTATATTAAATCTTGGTGTATAATCTAAGCGCTAACATAATGCCAAAATCAAGTATGTAAGTAGATTCCTCCGAACGTAGATCGAATTTACCCGCTGATATCGACGGCTTTGTGCAACCTTAGACGGTACGTTGGCAAGTATAGAATTTATTTAATATTCGGCTGACCTTAAGAGTAGCATGTAAGTAGCGCCTTTTTCGATGATTAAACCCACAAAGACTAAGGATTAATGACTACTTCTGTCTAGCCGGTGAGTATTCATTTAGTGCTTGCTATTACGGAATTTTAGCTAACAGGGACTGCCAGCCGGTATGCCTATCCCATAGTAAACAAAGTGACGGATGGCCTCTCACAATCACAGTTAAATGACGACTGGGATCTTCTTGCCGACAACAAATTTGCTGCTTCTGTTCTCAATTGCATAAAGGAAGACGCACCCCAACCCAAGCAACCTCAACAGCAACTATGTCAGCACTGCAGACGCTTCGAGTTCAGGAACCTGTCTGTCGTCATAGACGGTTCTCGTGCTCACTTTAGTGATTGCTCAGCTCATTGCCTCCTCTGTAAGTTATTGCTTCGAATTTGCGAACGCCTTGATGTACAGAGTATCAGCCTCAAAAGGGACCGCTCTGCTTTTAGAGTCATTCAAGCTGGCGCAGTTACTACAGGGCTGCCAGTGTTGTCAATTCTTGGAAATGCAGGTATGTATCTCAAACCTTTAGAGGTGTTTTTTATCAACCCTAATAACAACTATTCTGTCGATAGAGACAACCAACGACGACGTTCACATTGGACTGCCAATATTGCCTAAAGCGAGAGACAATGCACATTTTGGTATCATGAGCCAGTGGCTTCAAGATTGCGATGATAACCATCAACGATGCTCCACGATCCCCCAGTTTGTACCCACACGACTCATCTTTGTGGGTACGACAGAAGACCCGGTCGTACAGCTCTTAGAGATGCGAAACTCCACGCAGATCCATAAGTTTATTGCACTTTCGCACCGGTGGGGAGATGAGAATGTGCATAGTCGGTTTTGTACGACTGCCGACACCATCAAGGGGCATTTGAAGGGCATCGAGTTCGGCAACCTACCAGCCACTTTTCAAGACGCTGTCACCACCACAAGAAAGCTGGGTATCCAATACCTTTGGATCGATTCGATCTGCATAATTCAGCAAGATGAGGATGATTGGAGGCGAGAGGCTCAACGCATGGAAGATGTCTTCAGCTCAGCATACTGCGTCATCGCTGCAAGCTGTGCCACGGGGACCAGTGACGGCTTTTTGAAGGATCCCCCCAATCGAGACTTTGTCATGGTCTCTGGAGGGTATGAGTCCGAGCCACCACTGTATGTCTGCGACTTTATCGACGATTTCGATCAACATGTACTGCAGGCAGGCCTGAACAAGCGAGGTTGGGTCTTACAGGAGCGTGCTCTAGCACGTCGGACCATCCACTTTGCCGAGGCGCAAACATACTGGGAATGTGGAGATGGAATTCGTTGTGAAACACTTACCAAAATGGTCAAGTAAGTTCTGCAGCTGACTTATAGTATGCGATATTTATACTAAAAGTCCTCTCAGCAACAAAGCAGCTTTCTTCGGAGACCCACAATTTCCTCGCTTAGCCATCGAATGGTCAAAAGGAGGCCGGATACGCTTATACCAGACATTGTATAAGAGATATTCCGAGCTAGCATTGTCCAAGAACAAGGATCGACCCCTTGCAATTTCCGGCCTCGAAAAGAGGATGATCGAAAGTCTCCATGAAGATGGTGGAATCCATGGAGGATACGGCATTTTGGATGGTAGAAAGACTGAGTTCCAGAGTTTCCTCGGCCGTAGCTTGCTCTGGATAAGAGGCTCAGAAAGCCCCTTGAGACGAATTATCCCCCAAGCGATCTCAATACCGACTTGGTCGTGGATGGCGTATGAAGGCCAAATCGACTATATGCATCCAGACTTCGGTCAAGTATTTTGGAACACCGACCGTATCGAACCTCCCTGGAACATCAAATCGGAGTCGCCAGTGTGGCACACCGGAAGCTTCAACGGTCCGAAGCTTACCGCTTATGCCAGAGATTTTGCAAAACGTCAGGGGGATCAAATCTTCTTTGACGACAATAGCAGCAAGCCATGTGAGTCGCTGAAGTATGTCTTGATTGGCACTTTGAAGCCCACGAGCTTCGCACCAGGTATGCTCTACGTTTTGATCATCGCTTCCAAGACACAAGGGCAGGGAAGTCAGACTTGGGAACGAGTGGGGGTTGGGGCTTTGAACAAACGATCTGTCCATGGAGCAGAGTCACAGGTGCAGATTGCCTAAGGTTATTTTCATTAGATTGACACTGGCTTTTCACTCTCGTTTCGAGTTTAGTTACGAATTATGACGTCCAATACCGCATTTGTGCCTGCCACCCCCCCCCCCCCCCCCCCCAGACCAGGCCCTGAGCCACTGCAAGTTCAGAGTCCAAAGGTGACATAAGAAACGCTGAATGGCGGGTTCGGCCATTGAGAAAAGTACACCTTCTTATGCGAACCCCATAGCATCGCAGTTGGGGTTTCTAAGCCAGCTAACATTGTATAGCTAGCCAGAATTACTGCAAAATCGCACCATCCTTTTTGCGACAGATCACTGGAAATGCTAGAAGCCCTTTTGAGTACGTAAGCTCTCATCAAGGAGGAAGTGAGGCTTGGATAAAGTACACCGCATTGCTACAAGAGATAAAGGGGCATCAGAAGCTATCGGATAATTTAATTCACAGTCGAGGGCCTTTCTGACTCTTGAACCAGTAGGAATGTAATTAAATCCAAGACTATGTTAAGTGAATAAATGTATGATTTCGTGGCTAATTTAATATTTCCTTGTCGGCTTAATAATTTGGCGTAATCCTGAGACCCGATTCTATCTCGATGCTTTATCTGGTAGCTGAATGATCCTGAAGCCTAAAGAAATTCATGTCTTAGCAGATATCGCTGAAGGACCGCGCAAAATTGTCTTACCTCCCTTTTATCGCGTGTCCCTAGCAGGGTGACGGCAAGATATTCTCCATGAAACACGGGTAGTGAAGATAGATATATGATTTGATCACAGGAGTCTCTCGGCCTAATTGACTGGTGTAGAAATGGGATTTCAGAGGCTCTCATTCGACATAATCTCAGCGTTGGCATGTCCACGTGTTTGCAGCATACGCGAGGCATTATGTGGTCATACCAACCCTGAGGGGATTTGTGATAGGCATACTGTCAGCATACCGCCATCCGGAGATTGTAACTGAATAAGGTAGCATGTGGTGAGCTTCTCTGCTGAATGGCCAGAAGTTGAATGGTGTCAGGCTTTTTGGCAAGAGAATGCTGCTCTCGGGCAGTTGCTGTCAGCCTTGCTGTATCAACGCTCCCCGCATCTGTCACCTACCAAGTGATGCAGTGATCATGCATGCTGATCAATCTCGCTGAAGGAATGCCTGGATGGGTCCGTTTCTGCCCAACAAGCATAGCTGTTCAAATCACGGCTTTCATACGACCTCTCAAGTTCACCCAAAAAAAAAAAAAAAAAAAACGAGAGAAAGAGATACGGAGATGAAGTATTCACAAAGCGCGGCAATCCTACAGGAGAAAAAGTAGGAAATTTAGTGTCAAGATGCTGACAGATATTTGCTAGGCATAGGAGGCTTTCGTCTTAAAGGTGGGAGGGAGTGGAGCTGACGATCGCTCTCTCCCCTCTGTCCTTTCATCTCTTCGCTCAATGGGATCTTCAACTTGTACACTGCTTGTTTAGATTTTGAGACATTTTAAGCCGTAATGGCATATTTGTGGCTGGCTGTTCTGCGTGCATTAGCCGGGCTTCGGGTGGATGACAGCCTTGATTGCGCCCTACTTCAGCCTTGCCTTTCCAGGCCGGAGTGCCAATGCTGATGAAGTGCAGACATCGCTACAGTCTCTGATCTGCTATAAACTTTTGTTTTATTGACCGATAGAAAATGCGGACGAATATCTAGATTGAGCGCGCGGTGGCCAAACGTAGAACATGGATCGTTACGTACCAATAGAGCCTCACCGGTTCATATAGATATGCGGAGGTAGCCTTGGCATTTCTTCGTGCGGGGTATCAGTAGTGTGTCCTGGTCGCCAAAGCGAGGGGACGGGCCGGTGCTGCATGATTGCGGCTGAAGTCTCAGCAGCATCTGATTGCTCACGCAGATAAACGAATACGAGGTAGGCATCACAAGCACCCATCCATCCTGATAAAATTTGCGCAATAGCCAATAAAGCAGTAAAATATCGGATCGTGCTGATACGAGTGAGGGTCGGCATTATCGATTACAAATAGTCGTGCATGCGCAAACCAAGAAACCCCGCACGTTATATCTACAGCTTACGTTCCACAACATTTTGTGGAAGGCGGTCCATAGGTTGATTTTTGGTGGACGGTTAAAGCGGATGTCAGGCTTCCGCGTCGTTGCTCCAAACGAATCGCACCCACAACAATTCATTGTCTAAGCGGTCGCACCGGCTATTACTTCTCAACGCGTGGTTGAATAGATGGTAAGCCAAATCGACTGCGGATTATATGCGGTTGAAAGAGGAGAGTAAAATAAGTGTGCCCTCAAGTGCTACAGTAAGTTCGACTTCATGCCGATGACATTGGTGAGATTTGATGAGTAATCTAAGAGGTCATTTCCAGAGCTGATAAATTAGTTGGTTAGCACTAGACATGATACGCGTAAGATAACGACTCAGGGACGGGCTCAACTGGTCAGAGGACGACCCTGGTAACCGGAACTTGGCCCTATCTCCGCCACCCGCAGCCTCACGGAAAAGCCTTGCCTTTGAATAATGATTGGTTATACTTCAACGCCACATTTTTGCGCAGTCCAATCATCTATACTAAGCCCGCAAGCGTGGCATCGCCGCATTCCAGGCAGGCAGTGCAAGGCAGCTTCCCCTCTTTAACAAACCACCTGCTAAGATACACGTGTCTGCCTTCCTTCGATCAGTACGCCAGCCTGACATGTGCGCTGATTTCAGGATATGATGGATGGCGGGCTTGTGAAGTCATTCGTCGTATGGAGGATCACGGGTTTGGGATGGCTGCCTGATATCGGCACCACCGTGAAGATGACCTGAATGTTTGACACTCATCAATAGAGCGAGAGCATTATTTAAGGGGGCATTCTGGTCAGATTATCAGATGCACATTTTCCCATTTCTAAATGAACTTTGCACGATTTGCGAACCACTTCTTTATGCTTTGGTGCTGGACAATCATGAAATGGTGGATGGGATCGAAGTACGCAATGATGAGCGATGACCAGGGTGATTTAATCTTCGTCTCTACTTCATACCTTTATTAACATTTCATGTAGTACCGTCCCAAGATGCGACCAACAGTCCAAAGTTAGCAGACCAGATTGCAGCAAAGTTGGTCACGAGTCAGTTCGACAACAGGGACTTCTTGCCGCAAAATTGGTTTGAGGAGATTATGTCCCAGAAAAACATCGAGGCAGCACTGCCAGGCGCAACGGAAAGCCTCGTGGACTTCGTAGTGAAGCAAGCGAAAAAGGTCTTTGCGACAGTACTCCTGGCAAGCAGAAAAGTCGACCATGACCTTGTAAGGACGATGGAATCTTTCCTGAAAAAGAACTTTGATGACTCTGTACTTTATGGAGAGGCATCGAGTTGCAAAAACGCGGGGAAGGGGTCCTGTTCTCACGACTCTGCCTTTGACGTGCTCCATGACACGGCTCTATGGGACTACGCCTCTGTTCAAGCCTTTAACACTGCACGATGGAACTTCAACGTCCCTGTCTTCAAGAAAACAGACCTTCGGCATTACCTCGCGACGCGAGCGATCTTACCGTTCCACTGGGAAGAAGAAGAGACCCGGGAAACCCTTGTCGGCGCCTTCAGCAAAGTTGACAAGGCTGTGATACATCCACATCATCAAAATGTGCTCTCTGCAGTAAGGCTGCCATGGCTTCCTCTGCTCTATGATTACGTTTATACTAATTCACTGAGCTTATAGGACGAATCTGGACTCACGGTTGCTATAAAGCATTTGCAACCAACGCCAGACTACCCAGATCCCAAGAGAACCTGGGAGTTGGAATCAGATGCTCTTCGCATGGCCCGCAGACTTGAAGATAAACACTTGACTAGCGCTATTGCAGCTATCAAGCGGGGCAACAATTATTACCTTGTCTTCGAGTGGGCTGATGGAGGCAGCCTCCAACAATTCTGGGAAAACCATGGGAAACCTGAACTTAACGCGAAACTCGTGGAAGAAGTTCTTGACCAGCTTCATGGTCTTTCTGGTGCTCTTGACCGCCTTCACGGCTCCGGAAGGAGCGCCTCCCCGACCAGCACTCTAAACAACCACGACTCTGACAGCAACGACTCCAAGAATGACGATTTTGTAACCGACGAATCTGGCCACTGGCGTCATGGAGACCTGAAGCCGGACAACATACTCAGATTCAAATGTTCCGATGGATCAACACGTCTGGGGACTCTTCAAATCGCAGATCTTGGGCTGGCGAAACGGCACACAGTTGCAACCACGAATCGCAAAGGCCCAACTGGTACGAGATACGGGACATTGAAGTACGAGGGGCCCGAAGCACATCCGACGAACGCGAAGCTGAGGGCTCGGACTCGCCGCTATGATGTATGGTCAATGGGATGCATCATTCTGGAGTTCATCATATGGCTTCTCTACGGCAAAGAAGGTCTCAGGAAATTCAACGACCAGACGATGGACCCAACACTCTTAGATGACGGCCCACAAGAAGAGTTTGAGGGGAGCAACTTCTACATGATCAAGAATCGCCAGTTTGTGGTCAATGACATTGCAAAGTACTGGATGAGAATGATACGGGAGAGAGACCCAGAGTTCAGCAGTGGCAGCCCAAGTGCGCTTCAAGACTTACTCGACATTGTCGAAAATAAGCTCCTAATTATCAAGAGTGATGAAGGGGACAGGAATGGTAATTTGGCGACGAATAATGAAAATGGATCAAGAGAAAGCGTTTGCCGCGCGAAGGCATCTGATCTCGAAATCTCATTGAAGGAATTGAAGAGCAAGGGCGAAAGAGATGGCCGTTATCTTTTCACGGGGAGACCTCGAGGCAATGTCGTTATCCCAAGCAAGGCGAGAACCACGACCGGGCAATACCTAGCGGTAGCCGACCGAGGGGCAGTTGATCAGCCACTTCCATCTCAAGATGGTCCGCTTTACCAAGAGAGAAGCATCGCGGTTCCCGAACGTTCTGATCTGAACACTACATATACACATGTACGTAGTGAAACTTAGACTCGGTCGAAATTCTTGCAGCCCCGGGCTGCTGGAACAGATTTAACCAGGGAAACTTGTTCAACTTTGCTTACATTCGCCCAGAATTTGATAGATGTTTGGAATTTCGTCGTCGATAACGATTTCGCACTTGAAGTGTTCAATCAAATCAACTCAATTCGTACTGCTATCCCTCGACCCTTGACCAGAAATCTTTGCAAGCGCTGTGAAGACCTGAACTTTTCGTCGTTCCAATTCCGAATAGAGGACGATACAACCAGCCTGGCTGAGAAGTCTCAGATTTGCGATCTGTGTGGCCTCTTGTATCGGGCTTCGACCCATTTGCGTATTACGGGGAAAATCTCATTGTATAGAGAGGTCTCAACGCTTAGGATGCCAGATATCGACCGTCCCGTGCTGTCATTGTGCCGAGATCCACAAGTAGCGACGTCCTTGGAAGATATCCAGATCGGCTTTCCAGATATAAGACATGAAGAAAGTGACGCGCGCTTCAGACACATTCGAGAATGGCTGAAGGATTGTAACGACAATCACAGCTGCTTTCCAAAGAAATTGGGCACTCTACCAACTTTACCGACACGGGCGATTGCGGTAGGCTCGGGCGAAGACTCAGAGACAGTACAGTTGTGCGATACGCGGGGCCAGTGTGGAAAGTACATTGCGTTGTCTCACAGATGGGGCAATACGAAGACAAATCCGCCATTTTCAACGAACAGGTATAACATCGATGGGCGTATGCGAAGCATTAAGATGAAAGATCTCCCTGCAACTTTCAAAGACGCGGTCAAAGTCACTAGGAAGCTAGGTATTCCCTATTTGTGGATCGACTCGATTTGCATCATCCAAGGTAGTGATGGAGATTGGGACGAACAGGCGAAACTTATGGAAGATGTTTTCAGTGGCGCATACTGTGTCATTGCTGCAACACAGGCGTCTGGTACTTCAGATGGTTTTCTGAAGCCACCGTCGCCAAGGGAATTTGTAGCACTATCGGATGGGTTGGAAAGCTGCATCTACGTCTGCGAGCCGATCGATGATTTTGACCAGCACGTCGCTGAGGCAGATCTCAACACGCGGGGTTGGGTATATCAAGAAAGAGCCTTAGCACGGAGAACGATTCACTTTGCGAAGCAACAAACATATTGGGAGTGCGGTGATGGAGTCCGGTGCGAGACGCTGACGAAAATGAAAAAGTACGCAACTCAGCCCTTGTCATTCTCTCACGTAGCTAATAGTCGCATTATAGCAAAGCAGCACTGTTCGGAGACCCGGAGTTCCCTACGGTTGCGAAGAGCCAATCGAAGGGGGGAGTTATTGCGTTCCTTGAGGGCTTTTACAAGCAATATTCGAGGCTTGCACTATCAGTGCCCACAGACAGGCCAGTCGCAATCGCTGGGCTAGAGACGAGATTGATCCGTGCCCTGGGAGTGCATGGAGGGTACGGAATCATCGACAGCCACAAACTCGGACATTCTAGTTACCTAGGACGAAGCCTGCTGTGGATGCGTGGCGCAGGTGTGGCATCCATGACAAAGATCCAGTTCAGCCCTAACAGTGAAGTACCCTCGTGGTCCTGGATGTCGAATCAGGGAGGTATCGACTACTTGGACGTTCCGTTCAACGAAGTGAATTGGGAGAGGGAAGAGGTCCGGTCACCTTGGGACCAGAAGCTTCTCCAACAGTCATCATGGCATACGGTTGATCGGGCAGGCGTTACAAGGCTTACAGCTGTAGCGCATGATTTCGATGACTCAGCAGAAGACACAATCATCTACGATAGAGGAAACAGACCAGGGGAGCAAGACTTGAAGTGCGTTATCATCGGTAAATCTAAGTCCGGAGAGTGCAAAGACCTGAAGGTGTATTACGCACTAATCATAGGGAATTTAGAAGACCAGAAGTGGGAGCGTGTTGGGGTGGCAAAGTTGATGGGGAAGAACATAGCCTTCGACCGTGGTGGTATGAGCGTTACAATTTCGTGAAACAGTAGTCTAGAATCTATCTCGGTTAGTCACTTTGTCCAAATTGGAGTTGAAGCGGGATCGCGTTGTAGATTTTGGAGAACACTGCAATGAGATTATGAGTATGAAACCGGAGGAGTCAGATCAATAGGAGATTTAAAGGAATTCGAGACAATAAGACTGTGACACAGGGAACGTATGCTAAGATATGTCGTTCAATGGATATTCTAAGTCAATCAAAAGTTCAATGTGATTTTGAACATATTAAACGGCCCATTTGGTCCCTGGGAGAAATAAACCTCCTTATGCGATCCCCCAGGAGAGTACTCCGGATGCGCATGGCTGCCGTACCCAGCGCCCCATCCCTGCAGCAACCCATACTCCGCGCTCCACGGACCCCACGGCTGATCAGCCACATACATGTTCGTGAAATGCATGTATGCCGTACAGATGATGACGTATTTGCGCAAGTAGTTCGAGTAGAACACCGACCCGTACACGTTGCAGCCGAACTTGCCACCCGCGTTCGCCGTCTGCATCCCATACTCCGTGGATGTCGGCGCCGGGATAGTGCCAGGTGTCTTCCAAGTTGAGCCGTCACTTCCGCCTACCATCAAGAACTCGTATTTCGCAGCATCAAACGCATCATCAGATGCAGTCACGCGGCTCACCATGATGCCCGATGGGCCACCCATCGAGTAGCTGTAGATGTAGTCGCCATCACGCAGAACAGCCAACAGACCCATTTGCACTGCATCCGGGCCACTGAGTAGCGGTCCGACGCGCGTGGCAATAGGCTTCGTCTCCCCGAGCGTGACAGCCACGACAGCGTTACCGCGGTCAACGAATGATCCGTCGGGAGCACCGCGCCAGATCTCCCAGGCGTATGCGATGCCGTGCGTGTCGTTGATGGCAGCGACGTTCGACGTGTCCATGCCCCACGCTGTCTGTGGCGCTTGCGGCGCGGGGTCGCCGGACCATGCGGTGGCGAAGTCGTTGTCCTGGACCAGGGCGATCCCCGTAGTGTTGACTACCATAACTGAGTCGGTGCCGTAGAAGGCAGGGCTGGGACGAGGCTCATCAGCAACGCGCAGATGTGGCGGTGTGGGAGGGAAAGAAGCGCACTCACCCCATGGAAAATCCGCAAACCTGCCAGTCGCCAGCACACTCCATGTCGCCGCAGTTCCAGATGACCTTGTCGCCGAGCACGCTGCTGCGGCACTTGTCGCCACCCAGTCCCCTCGTGCCAAGGGTGCCGGAGAACTGGAGATCGCCGACGTATTCGATTTTCCATTTGGTGCCGTTCTGGGCTTTGAATGTGGCCGGGTCTGGGAGATCACCGGTTGGTAGAGCAGAGGTGAGCTTCGTGGGCGTTGTAGCATGGCCAGGGGCAGCGGTTCGCGTCACTACTCGTGAGTACACAGCACCTGCTGTAGAGGTGAATAGGGTGGCCGAGAAGGCCGTGAGAAATCGCATTGTGAGGATGAGTAGATGATTTATGAAAGCAACGATGTGGTGAAGATTAGTTTCTTCGCTGTAAGAGACCTTGAAATAGTGGAGACTCTCACAAGTGTATTTAAAGAAATGATGGCTACCCGAAACACACCACTCATCAATGGCGAAGAGTCTCGAACGGGGTGGAGATTGCGTTGAATCCTCTTTCAAGTGCACAAACCTTGGGGTGTCAACAGCCAAACTATATATACACGTTGAAACGGGCGGTCGTAGGAAGTACAAATCCTGCAAACACTTACTTGGCCATCTCGGCATGAACTTGTTTCATGTGTCATTTCTGATGTGGTAATGGCTGCCTTAGCGCCTATGCTTAGTACCACCATCCTGATGCAGGAAAGGAAATCGTAAAGCCCATTAATCTATTAGGTCGAACGGAAATGAAGTTTCAGTTTCAGTTTGCGAGGAGTCCCAGGGCTTACGGTTCCTACAAGCCTATCGTGATTACTATCTCCCTCATCAAAACGCGTTACGGCTTGCTAGGAATTCCACAAACCTTCCGCAAAACGCCGGTTTTGGTGGCCAGGTCAGGCGTTCAGCCTTGTGTAAATCCGTCTGGAATTGCCTGTTTAATGAATTTGAACCTCATAAGGCCATACTTGTGTAATACCGCAAACCGCCGCGTGCCGCAGTCCCTTCTTTGTTCTTTGTGCGTCACAAATATGATGATATGACAAGTCTTTCCATTTCAGCGCTCTGTGAAACCTCGAGCAAGCGAAACCTGTGGCACGCGAACATGAGGCAGTACCACACTACCGATGCTTCTCTTATTCATGCCCTTTACACGAGAAAATACGCTTCTGACCTCCCTTCAACCATGATCTTCTGCCATAGTCTGCTCTCTCCGAGTGTCTTCGTCATCGTATCGACGTTTTCCTCCCTTGTTCCGTTTGAATCAATCTACGCTCGTTAGCATTTCACTCTCAACGTAGACTATTTGATACTCACATCGATCAGTTTGCGGCGCTGCCGATAGACTTGTTCAACATGCACAGTCTTGTCCTCATACTCGGCGAAACGCCTCTCGAACTTCTCTTCGCTGTCATTGCTATCCCGCGCTCGGGCCAGATACCTCGCTCTCGCATTCTCCTTGGTGACGCTGAAACAAAGCACGATATCCGGCTTTGCAATTGGCATCACCGCGCCTTGATAGCTCGGAACGAGTGGTTGTTCGACGATGAACGGCCATGTGAGGAAGCCTTCTAGCTGCCCTGCGTCTCGTGGAAACCCATCGATGAGAATGCCCTGTAATTCCGGCTCAGCTTGATAGAGGGCATCCTTGATTGCCTGGAGGATGAACGGGTTCAGGTATTCAGAGTCGAGGAAGCCCTGGTTGTCAACCTTGTCCTGGATTTGGACTGCAAGTGGCGCGGTACGGTTTTCGCGCATCCAACTGCGGAGACTATCGCCGACCGAGTAGTGCTTCAGGTTGTGGGTTCGGGCGAGGTGGGTGCAGAGTGTGCCTTTTCCGGCGCCAGGTGGCCCTTGAGAAACTGTTAGAGCAGGTCCAAAATGTGGTTGAGGGTCTAAGAGCACGCACCAAGGACGAAGATCACGGCAAAGTTACGGAGCATGGGAATGGTGGGAGGGGTCTGCATGGTGTCGATAGGCCTCCAAGTCAATAGTGCTGGGATGCAGATGATGGTCTTAGCGTGGGTGGTGTCAAAGGGAGCAGGTGGTGCCAGCTCTTTATCGCCACACCACGAGCGGAAGTTTGATGTTCTCAGATGCGCATGACCAGAGAAAGCATCAGGCGTCATTTGACAAACGAGTATGCCGCAGGTGCTCAGGTGCACGTGCCTAAGCCAATCAAGCATGCCGCCTTTTTAAGTGACCACGTCGGGCAGTGATATTCGCCTCTGAACCTCAACCTCTGCGGCCCGCCGTCAACACCAACGCCCGAGGCTGCACCGGCGAAGTAGCCAAGCTCGAATCACTGATCGGCCGCCGCATCGGGGCACCAAGTTATGGCTCTTAATTCCCTTCTGACAAGCGTACCGACGGCCGCATGGCTCTTTATCGCCATCCTCCTCGCCGTTGTTACGTTGACCAAGCACTCCAACCCAAGCGCTATCAACAATCCACCCGCGGACCCCAACGCCCCATTCTCCGTCAACTACTTCCCGTCCCGCAAATGCAACTACACGTGTGGCTTCTGCTTCCACACGGACACGTCTTCCTACGTCCTCCCTATCGGTGAAGCTAAACGCGGCCTGCGCCTGCTCAAAGAAGCCGGCATGCGCAAGCTCAACATCGCAGGCGGCGAGCCGTTCCTCTACCCACGCCTCCTCACCGAGCTCCTCCGCTACTGCAAAGAGGAGCTCCGCGTCGAGAGCATCAGCATTGTCAGTAACGGCAGCAAGATCACCGAGAAGTGGATGCGCGAGAACTGCCAGTGGCTGGACATCTTGGCCGTGTCGTGTGACTCGTTCCACGTGGAGACGAACAAGAAGATCGGCCGCGGCGACGACGGCGGCAATGTCGCCCGCCTGTTTCGCATTGCTGAGTGGTGCAGGAAGTTCGGCGTCAAGTTCAAGCTCAACACCGTTGTCAACACGTACAATTGGGACGAGGACATGGTCGCTAATATCGAGCGCCTCGCGCCGTTCCGTTGGAAGGTGTTTCAGTGTCTCATCGTGGCGGGCGAGAATGACGACGAGACGAGGAAGCGCGACGCGAGGACCTTCTTGGTGACGGACGAGCAGTGGCGCACCTTCTGTGACCGCCACAAGCATCTTCCGTGCTGTGTTCCTGAGGACAACCAGACGATGGCTGGCAGCTACCTGCTTCTCGATGAGTACATGTGTTTCCTTGACAAGGGCGAAGGCGTCATGACGAAGAGCGAGTCGATCCTCAAAGTCGGCGTCAAGGAAGCCATGAAGCAGGTCGTTTGGGACAAGAAGTCGTTCGTTGACCGAGGTGGTGTTTACGACTGGGGCAGGTCGGACATGCAGCAGCAGGATGGGTGTGGCGGTGGCTGCAACAACAAGGACCTGGAATTCTGATCGGACGTCTCGACCACGGTTCGGAACATTGGGTTTTGGCGTTGATATTGGGGCTTATTGAAGGTATCAGGATGTAGGGATTAAGTGCTGAGACACATTTCGGGAATCGTTTGGGAAAAAAGAGGACGAGAACATCACTACTGCCAGTAACTGCTAGAATGCCATAGATTGGAAGAAGACAACAAAGGTTAAACGGCATAGATAGAACGGGTCTAGATAGAGTCCCCTCATGTAGCATCTCCCAACTTCATAACCATGAACATCTGTGTTCAACCTCCGTCTAATGCTATTTCAGCCTTCTTTTCCCGGTAAAGCCGTGATAATATCAATACCATACCTCCACTCTTCCTCATCGTCTGCTCCATTTCGCGGACCATGCTCCCTTCGAGTCTCATTGTCCTCTACCGTCAGTCGTTCATGCTCTCCATCGCTCTTGCTTCTTCGCCACCATCTTAGGCTGAACTTATCTCCATCGAAAATGCCGCTACGCAGAAGTTCCTCTTCGCTCCAAAGTTCGGCTCCTTCCGGAATCTTTTTTAGCATCTCACTGTCCAAGAAGAGTTTCATCTTCGCTCCTATGCTTCCAACATCTTCCGCCTTCATGTCCAGTGGTTCTGTCAAGATCCAGGACATAATAGCGCAGGCAGCCAGAAAGACCAGTAATCCTTCCAAGATACGGGTAGAAATGGCGCTTTGAACGAGGCGGAAACGATCATAATGCGTAACAGTACCGGTCAAGTTGGAAAGGAGCAGCCCCTTAGGAATAATAGATAGGTTTGATGGGAAAGGCATAAAAAACAGCCGTAGATCCTGGGCTCCTGTCGTTTGCCAGAGATGTTCCATCTTTTCGACCAAGTTCAGAGCATTTTCCTCGCCAAGTAATTCCTCTTCTGGCGTTCCTTCATGACCCCATATCAGTGCCTCGAAGAACGGGTCAACGTCGAAAGCGAAGCTGGCGTTCCCGGTAAAAAGTGACATTGGATTCCACCCCCTATATTGATCGAAACCTTTTTGAATGACCTGGGCGGAACCTTCAACGACCTGTGGCGGGTCCGACGTGTCGATTTCGAAATCGGGGAGAATAAAGTTGGCGTCGACGTCGAGGACTTCGGCGTAAGGCCAGCATTCTACTAGTGTAACATTATAGACACTATGCTCAGCTTTCTTTCCCACTACATACCAGAAATTATCATTTCCACAGACTACAATGTTTGTGCCATCGCCGCTTCGATCCACCGGCCAAGTTAGGTGTGCGAAAAAGCTATTGCTCGTTGTCCTATTCCGCCCCCAGGAACAGCTATCGATGAAAACTGCCACTCTCTGATTCGTGCCATTGTTGTAGTGCGGAATGCATGGTAAAGACGGTTTTAGGTAAGCCCTTTCATGCTCGTCGAAAGGGGTAGCGTCATTGTGAAAGCTGTTAAAACTGCAGTTCATTTGAGCACGAAGAGCAGGTATTTTCGTGTTTAATATGGGCCTGGAATGCCCGATACTCTCGTTCGCGCTCAATGACAGTTTTGGAAAAGCCATGCCCTCGTAAGTCCACTGGGGGAATGATATATTGTCGTAATGTATCAGGTCGGAGATAACCACCTGGTTGCGTCCGGTTGCTATTTTATAGTCGTCACTGGCAGAACCAATCCCAAATGGTTCATCCTCTTGATAGGGAGAAGTGAACCAATCTTGAAGTACCAGGTTTCTTCTTTCCCGGACAGGTACCCTTTCGGCCACGTAGATTCCACTACTGGTAATGCCAAGCAGGGAAGTAGCCATTGAAGCGGCCACTATAGCGGATAGTCCGAAACTGCGAACCTTCAGTGATTGAATGAATAGAGCGATCGCGGTTTTGCTGAGCGGGTCAAGAAGTATTGTTTTGATGCTGACTGGGTTACGATGGAGTTGTTGGAAATTATGCAGAGCTCTCGTGGAAAAGCTTAACATCTCGAAGCCACATCCCACCAAAGACAACACGAGAGAAGGAATGAACACCCATGAATACTTCATATATCCATTTGTTGAAACATTCGCAATCCCATGTTCTTTAGACGAGAACTGCAACAAAATTTCAAGTGTTGCCGCAATAAGCAGCGAGATGGCTACCATGCTCAAGCAAAACAACCTGCTACTCGGAATCGCCGAACATGCGGGTCTGGTCGGGACTTCAGCATCCGAATTCAACGTATTGCCTATGGGCATAGTCTCCAGCGTACTCGAACATTTGATGCGTCTTTTCTTTTTGCAACTCGCCGTCAAGCAATCTTGCTCTCTGAGAGCCTTCACAAATCCATCACTCCGGGCCAGGTGTATCGCATGGTAGAGCAGGCCTTCCGAGCGCTCATCACGCGATAGGATGGGGAAGAAGCTCAAACCCACGCCCAAAACGCAGAAAATCGCACAAAGAAATTCCATCAGCCGCAAAGAAAAAGCTTGGACACAGAGCCTACTCTCAGTTCTGCTAATAAGGCCCGGGACAGACTGAGTGTGTGCGGACATTCGACTTGCTTTCGCCCATTGAGCTGCAAAATCGGGGAAGATTTCCCGGGAGTTGCGATATAGAAGTGTTGTATCGTTTAATGCGCCGATATCGACATGAGGGTCCGTAATGTTCAGTAGATCGAACCAAGGACTTGAGCTTTCGATGTGTTTGTTACTAATATCACCGTAGTCGATAAAGCGGCCACTCATAGCCTCGACTATTCCTTTAGTTGTCAAAGAAGTCTCTGCTGAGCTGAATGGAGAGCCTCCTGTAATTTCCGAAACACGAACGAGGTCATCAGCTCTAGAAGTTGAATTGGAGACCCAGCGGCGGGTTAAGGAATACTCTGGTTCGCAAAGGATGCCGAAAATGTTACCCAAGCCCGAATGCATCTGACGGGGATATCCGGCCTTGAACAGCTCCTGGTTGTTGATCCATGCCAGATAGATAAACACGCGTTCCGACCTCCCAGTTGTCGAATTTTCGGTACACCTGATTTGGTCAACTTGGCTGCGAGGACTCTGCAGGATGAGCGGATCCAACTCTTCAGACCAAAGACAATAGTTTTGGATATAGCAAGACGGAGAACGGATGTTTGTGGCAATACAGGTGCAATTGCCATCTAGCGTATATGGATCAGGTGACGAGATGTTGAAAGGGGCTGAGTATTCCCACTCAACAGATTCGCATTTGCCCAGGTTCGCGGAAAAGACATCTGCAACAACGGATAATGTTGCATTGCTTACTGTCACGTATCAGCTTAGGCTCCAGGGCACTGATCGATATCCGCACTGACTGACCTGATTCCAAAGGAAAGAATGTTTGTGTCGCAAAATCCGGCGTCGTCCCAGCGGGATATGAAGTGTTGAAGCGTTTGATTGCCCAGAATCGCAATGCTCCTCTCGAATCGGGTATTCCATTCTCGTTTGTGAAATTGAATTTGTCAAGTAGTACAAAGGATCCTGGCTGCTCTATGCTTCGATACTCCAGACTTAGAAGACCCGTTGACGCGATGACAAGGAGTCGTAAAAGTAGCATCCCGGATATGGCCAGAGTTACTGAAAAATGTTTCATCTTCAGGGATTTGAAGAGGACACTGGGCATTGATGCAGTCGTGTAGTTTAATGAAATTCCTTCCAATGCTTCAGATGAACCACGCCTAACCATCATCCACGGCGTCATCTGCTTGAACCGGTACTCCACCGGACCCCAGGAGGCAACGATAATGGTTAGGAAAAAGGTCGGTCCGTAGGTCCACAGATAGTGCCAGCTCTGTTGTACAGTGTATAGTCCTTGGTTGCGTTGGGAAAAGTAGTTTAGAAGCTCCAGCGCCGCAATCATCAATGCGAAAAGGCTGGCGTACGCAAGCAACATCAGCTGGTGGGGACGTAAACGTAGATGGCGGCACTGCGTCGAGCTTGGCTTGATGCATTCCGTATCTCCTGCTTGTTGGAGCACTTCCAAGTTTTGGTTATCTGTTCGGTTGTCTGTTCGGTTCTCTGTTCGGTTGTCTGTTTGGTTGTCCGGTGTATTTCCATTGGGGGTGCTCGTCGTATTCGGATCCTGAGAGTCGTTTCCGAGCTGTTGTTCAGAACCGGTTTCCTCGGGACTAGTTTGGAAAATGTCGGGATCAATTGAGATTGGCTGCCCTTCGATTGAAGAAGAAACTTCTCGGGTCATGGTTGCGCTATGGGTATCTGGATTCTGCGCGGCCGTCATGCTGCTGATGGTCCTGCGTCTCTCCAAAGCCTCATGCCGCGGCCTTGTTTGGACAGTATCCGATGAGAGCCTCTCGATGGTCATCGAAATTGGCGAGAATGATAGTGGATCCTCTGAGAGACGATCGCCGCCTTCGAAAATCGTGTTGGCAATGCCGCTCATGGTCGTGGAAATCTGTGCAGTCGCCGACTTGGTTCGTTTATAGAAGAAACTTAGTTCGGGAGTTTTTAGGGTAGGTTTATTAAGTATATATATTTTAGAAAGAGGTTCCCATCACCGTAATGCTGTTTAAAGATCTTTCTATACCTAGAAGGGTGGGTGGAATGCAACTGTACTACAAGGCAATTGCACAGCCACTTGCTCTGTGTGTTCTTCTTTGAAACCTACTAGCGATGCAAGGGCTTGGTGTAACAGCACAGTAGCTTTGATATATGGCTGGCCCAAGCCATAGTACTCAATCCCTTTATGTAACACGTAACACTCGGGACCTACGCACCAAGACCCATGGATACTCGGAGCGAGAAATTTATGGTCCATCGTGTTGAGCTGAGCGCCACCTCAAGTCGCCCAAAGCGATGTGCTACATCCTTTGGATCGGTCTGTAAAGACAGGACTGTGCGTAGATTCTCACTAGTGTGTTCGCAGGTGAACTTATCGGTCGCGTCTCCAAATTATATTTTTCGACGATCTAAGAGCAAAGATAGCAACACTGTTTTGCTTTCTTGCATGCATCTTTGATGTGAGAGCGATGAACATGCTCATGAAGCTCCACGAGCTGATTCCAATCTATGGACAGATACGTAGCGCAAAGAATGTTTGCTCTTCGGGTAAAAGCAAAATGGGGGCGAGCTGTTGGGTTGTTCATGGATCGTAACTAATTTCCCAGGAGGCAGAGATTACAGCGGTTGATTAGTCTCCCTTAAGAGAGCCTTGCAAACGGAAGTCTACCTACGGGGCTTCTAACGAAAACCCTGGCGCGAGTCGAGCCAATTGGAAACCACCTGACAGTCGGGCTTGATAAAACGATCTTCAGTGACATCATCATCCAGAGTAGTATTCATAATGGGGCAGCCATAGCTAAGCCAAAAATTTTAGAACACGGTGATCCATCGGGAGACCACAGCTTTGATTCCAGCTCAGCCTTGCCCAGGGATGAGGTCTGTTATGCTGTGCGACCGAGGTTACATCACTTGTAACGCGGCTCACTCCCGTAGCAAGACTTTCACAGCGAACTACGGTGTAAGCCACTTAGGTCTGATACGAAAGGGCTTAGATGAGGTCATATTGAGCCTATTTTAGTTATTGTCGAAGGCTCATCTCCAACTCAGCCACTGTCTACCTGGAGGTGTAACCGCCGTCAACCATTAGCGCGGAGCCAGTGACAAAAGAACTCCTCCCACCAGCCAAGTACAACACACCATCAGCGATCTCCTTGGGATTGCCCATGCGCTGCATCGGCACCGCCGTCAAAACCCTCTCCGCCATAGCCTTCGCAACATCAGGGTTCTTCGTCGTCAGCGGCGTCTCCGTGTAACCCGGGCAAACAGCATTGATGCGCAACCCCTTGTTCGCGTAATCCTCCGACGCCGTCCGCGTCAGCCCAATAACCGCGTGCTTCGTCGTCGTGTACGCCGCCGACAGCGTGATACCGACGACGCTCTGGATGGATCCAAAATTGACAATGGAGCCGCGCTGCAGCGGCCTGCCGTCGATGGACGACAGGATGGGCTCCTGCTTCAGCATGATCTGCGCCGCCGCCTTGAGGACGTAGAAGGTGCCGTTGAGGTTGATGTCCATGATGCGCTGCCAGTCGGAGGTCTTGGCGAAGGCGGCGCCGCCCTCGTGTTTCATGGCGATGCCGGCGGCGTTGACGGCGTAGTCGAGGCGCCCGAATTTTTGGGCGACGGCGTTGACGACTTGGATGACTTGGTCTTCGTTGGAGATGTCGATGGTGTAGGTCTCGATTTGGCAGGGCTTGCCGTTTGGCTTTGTGATTTCGTTTTCGATTTCTTGCTTGACGGCTGCTAAGGCCTCTTGGTTGATGTCGAGTAAGGCGATGCCGGCGGAACCTTCAGCGGCGAAACCTTTCGCACATGCTCTTCCGATGCCGGAGGCTGCTCCGGTGATCAATGCGAAACCAGGGACGTCCATTACGGGAATTGTGGTGTTCCCGTATAGTGATTGATTCGTTTTTTTTTTTTTTTTGAGGTTGGTTCAGCGGTCGTATGATTAAGTCTCATTGTTACCGGTGGCTATAGATACGGCTTAAATAAAGCTGGTGTTCATACACGAAGCAATTGATGCCTGGGTTGCACTTTCCTCATAGATTTTCGGTTACATGCGGGGAACACTTTCCTGAAGGATAATCCATCCACTTTCGCCTGGGGCATACTTACCCTTAGCACAATTGAATCCATTTAGGGCATTTTATTTCAAGTATAGTGTTACATTATCCACTGAATTCCAGCATGTGGCCCCAGATCGATTTGTACGTTGTCGCGACATTGTAGTGTGGTGGTAGAAGTGGGGGTGGGGGCCACTTTCAAGCGGGCGGGGTCGGGTGGAATCTCCCGTCGGGTGCGGCTGGGGCGTTGATGCAGGGGCCGCGCGAAGGAATCTCTACCTATAGGCGTTACTAAGTTCTAGTAAGCTACCCGTGGCTCTGGCTTTATTGGCTGCGGTATCCAATGTGGGGAAGTCCGAGACTTTCAGCTCAGCGTTGAACATAAAAACCGGAGGTTAGTTGTCAGCAATGAACGCCTCAGCTCTGAGAAAGCAATCTCTCTTCGCTTCTGAAACAATGGCTTCATCACTGGTTGACTGCAACACGGATTTCGACGTCAGTGCAGTTCGCGGGAAAACTGCGATTGTCACTGGCGGTAGGTACATAAAGGAACTACGCATTTATGTAGCTAACCGTTTATGCAGGGGCACAAGGGATCGGAGAATCCTACGTCAGAGCTCTCGTTAATGCGGGGTAACAAATCAACTCAGAAAAGAAAGCCAAACAAATCTAACGTTCAAACCACAGCGCGTACGTCGTAATCGGCGACATCGCCTCCAAACCAGCCGAAAAGCTCGTCTCCGAGTTCCCCGAGTACATACCACCCCCAGCTGAAACCCACACCCCAGCTTCTAACAACGCCCCAGCCAACTCCACTTCGCCAAATGCGACGTCACCCAATGGCCGGACCAAGTCGCCCTCTTCCGCGCCGCGCGCACCTTCTCGCCGACCTCGCTCATCCACATCGTCGTCGCCAACGCCGGCATCAGCACCAGCGTCGACAGCATCTTTGCCACAAACGAAGAATCCCTCGACGCGGACCCGGCTGAGCCCTCGCTCGCCATGGTCGACGTCAACTACAAGGGCGTCCTCTACACCACCAAGCTCGCCCTGCACTACTTCCGCCGCCAGCACGCTGCCGCCCTCGCTGCTGGCGACCCCGCACCGCAGACGAGTCTCGTGCTGCAGGGGTCGATCGCGGCGTATCTGGATGCGTCGACGTTTTGCCAGTATGCGTCGGGGAAGTGGGCGGTGCGCGGGCTGATGAGGTCGTTGAGGAGGGTGGTTGGCGCGCATGGGACGAGGGTGAATACGATTTGTCCGTCGTGAGTGAGCTCCTGTCTTACCTCCTTGCTGCCGTGGTTGATTGCGTGCTGACGGGCGGCTGCTTATTTTCGTGACGCAGGTTCCTCAGGACGGCGCTGGTGCCGCCACAGCTGATTGAGCACCTCGACGCGAATGGTATTGCGCTGGCGTCCGGTGAAGACGCAGGCCAGTGTCTGCTGCGTATCGTGAGCGACAGCGAGATGAATGGGCGGGCACTGTGCGTTCTGGCTAGGAGCTTGGTCAAGCAGGCGCCGAGGGGGTACTACGATATGGACTCGGAGGGAATTCTTGAGGGGCCCTGGCAGAAAATATTTCAGTAGTTGATTCGTACATTTCGGTATCAAGTCGCCATTCAATCTGATCCTTGACGCCGCGAACGTCACCGTATTATTCTTCAATGATGCATTCCAGACTAACCATTCCCTACGTAGATGTGGATTATACTGTATTCTTTGCAGGACCGCAAGTGGAATTCCGATATCTCCCATTCCAACTCTGCAGATCTATTGGTATAATGCAGCCGATGTCGTTTGTCAGATGGACTTTTTCCAGCTGTCTCACGTGTTAAGATCAAGTCATATTGGGAGTTTTGGCTTTGTCTTACATGCAGAGAGTTCCATCGTCGCCTCCAGAGGCAAATATTGTGGGGTCATTAGGATGCCACGAGACATCACTGACGCATCCGCTCACAGAGTGCTCAAGTATCGCCAGGTGCCTCGCTTCCCTATCCCAAACGAAGACACGGTCATCTGTGATATCGATTAGCGCAAGACCCAGACTAGAGGTTTCATTACATGCCTTCGCTGCCACTAAGCACATATTCGTCGTTGAGCCCACCAAAAGCACCGTGGATAACGAACTGGCCGTGCGATGGACCATGGAATGCCCTGACCACTTCATAGGTCTCAGAGTTGACAATGATCAGACAAGGATTTGTACCACCGTTCTTCAGAAGGATATGCTGAGAGTCCTTGGTTATATCAACGCTCATCAACTTCGCCCCGTCGACAACTAACTCCCCAATCTTTTCTTTTGTGTCCATACGGTACTTGTGAAGGCCGCATTCGGTGATCGTAACGAGAGTCTGACCATCTTCACTCACTTTGAGATCGCTGGTCCGGTAGCTTTCTCCCCACTCATCACAAACGGACCCTGACTCGGTCCAGGACCTCAAGCCATACGAACTGTCTTGTGATCCTACAATGAGTGTTGAAGCCTGTGTGGGATCCCAATCGCCAGAAGTTGGAGGGAAGTCAAAACCGGTGAGAACTGTCATCGTAGTCGACTTCTGAGCAATGCGTTAGCGTGCTTTCTTTTTAACTGAAATAGTGAAACTTACTTGAACATCCCAGACGCGAGCTCCATAGTTCTGATATGTTGCCAGGATCTTCAAGTCATCAGGGCTCCAGGTGATGTTGTTGATGCCATAATCTGGTATTGGACCGCGGTCTATATTATCCGAGGGTTCCCTCAAGCTCTGCGGTGAATCGTAGTTGTTCGTATTGTAGATGAGGATGCCCCCTTTTCGACCGGTAATTGCCAACTTTTCGCCATCGTGTGAGAAGGCGACGCGCCATATTTCATCCGGGTATTCTCGAAGCCTGTGTAGAAGTGTGAACGGTTGGCATTGCTTTTTCAACATCGAAGATAATGGGCCAGTCTCCAGCAGGCGGTGGTAGTTGACGACGTTTCTGCGGACGATCATGTCTTCGCCTGTGCAGGATTCACAATCCAAATTCACAGTTTGGAGGGCCAATCCGACACAACCAGAAGTATTACCATCTTCCGGAAGAACCAAAACAGATGACTCGGCAATTTCATCTATGAGGGCTTTGTTAAAACTCTCGGCTAGCTTCATGGAGAAGATCACGTGGGTGTCCGTCACTCGGGCGAATAGAGCATGGCTTTTGGTCTCCCAGCCGAACAGTAGGGGGCCAAATGCCGTTGTATCAACTCTGTAGATATGGGTTGACTCTGGCATGCATTTCACAATCTCTGCCAAAGACCATTGTTGCTGTAGATCTCTTGCGACAAGAGCGCTCAGAACCTCGTGAAACAATCGTCTAACCTCGATGTTAGCGTCAGCGAGACGCATCAGAGCCTTTATCGCTCTCAGATTTCTGTCTTTCACTGCATCTTTAACGGCTGTATTCCACAGCGCGCTTTTGATTTCTGAGTCTCGGACCTCCTGGAATACCATCTGTACAGTTGTGTTAGGCTGATCCCATGCGGCGTTATAAAGGACGGTCCGGCCGAGGAAGTTTGTACGGCCGACTATTGTCCCAGCTTGAAGCAGGCCAAGGACAATCGTTTGATTCCTTCGATGCACAGCTATCTCCAGGGCTGAACGGCCGTGAGGATCCAAACCATTAATGTCAGGTACTCTTTGAATGAGCTCATGGGCTATCCATGTCAAATCGTGAGAAATGGCGAAGTGAAGCGGAACGGATGCATTTGGTCCTCGAGAGATGAAGAGCCCCTTTCTTTGCATATACTCTGTTTGATACATGTTTCGGAACAGAGGTGTATTAGTGAGCAGGTCCAGAGTTTTCTCCCGCAGGCAATCGTCCACAGAACCGTCGGCCTCTGTATCACGCAGATGTGTAGCCCAGTAAGTTGCGGCATAAGCAAGGAACGGATTTCTGTTGAGACGGATGGAGAATAGATTCTCTGAGGGACTACAACCACTCTGAAATTCTCTTATGGATAGATATGCAAGACAAGAACCTGTGATATTCCGGTGTGCTAGAGGAAAGTGCGTCGCCCGACTACGTAGAAAATAGTCTTGAGTGGTAAGATGGACCAGCCTGATCACGTCGCTTGATTCATCAATGGTGATCAATCCAGCACAGATGTCGACTAGTGTTGTGACGTCGGGCATAGCTTCCGGGTCCAGCATGTCCTCGTCCAAATCCACGGCCAGAGCCTGGAGTAACTCAATGATCCTTAATGGTCGCTGTGCACACGAAATCCAGGCTAAGACGCTTACAGCTAGCTCTGCATCATCCTTGGTTTGCTGCTCAATGCGGAGCATAGCTTCGTCGTACACGCCATCCAGATGTTCCGGAATGGTATCGAGCGATTTGCGCACTTTGGAGAGGCTATGCTTGGATGCAAGCGAAGCGAGATGAAGCTCGGCTGCAAGAAACATGCCATTGGCTTTGGAGACTATTGTGCCGATTATCCGTTGCCGTAGGTCTGGATCGGGTCTGATGATGCGTGACAACCGTTCCTCTTGATCAACTTGGTTTTCGAGATACAGTCGAATATCTTCCGGCTTTGCGTGAATCTCCAAGGTCTGCGTCCTGTCTGGATCGATTTCGGCTTGTGTCATTGGTCTTGCAGTAATGAGTAGTCGTACTCGTGGGTCCTTGATAACCTTGCGCAATTCACACAGAAGACCGGATCGCGCTCGATTCGCTTCAGAGCATTCATCAAATGCATCAATCACAAGGTAAATGTGATCCGAACTAGAAATCTCATCTAGGAGGCAACTCGTCCATCCGTCGATGGATGGAGATTTCTGTGTTTTTATGAAGTTGTCGTAAAGGTTGCTGATTCTGCGTGAGATAGTGCTCTTCCTTTCGAGAATCTGTCTCACAAGACTCTTCACA
This sequence comes from Lasiodiplodia sp. KE8368, assembly GCA_023087525.1. NCBI lineage: Eukaryota > Fungi > Ascomycota > Dothideomycetes > Botryosphaeriales > Botryosphaeriaceae > Lasiodiplodia > Lasiodiplodia sp. KE8368. The sequence continues at coordinate 230,138 of JAJMYN010000030.1, forward strand.
AGATTCAGGGCCGTTTGTTCGGTTTGTTCCTTGTAATTGCAATACAGGAACGCGACGGCAGCATTCTGCCTCTCAGTTTGGGACTCTAAGTGGTCGATTATGACGGAACTGTGACATGTAAGAACGACGTTAAAAGTGATGCTCAGCAGGACTTACGCTAAAATCGTCTTGCCTGCTGCAGGGATACCTGGACACCAGAGCACACTGGGCTGTCCGAGGAGCCAGCCCTGGAACACAGGTTCATTCAGAACCCACGTCCCAGTACCTTCCTGACGACGCCTGAGATGATCTTGCTGCTTTGATGCGAATGTGATTCTCGAAATCCAGTCCAGAATTTGTTGCCGTTTGACGTCTTGGGTAGCACGTCAGCTATGCCTGCAGAGCAAGATGTTAGACAGCTCACCAGTGTTGGCCGAAGAAAGGCCGTCTATTTTCTCTTTGATAGCAAGTGACAAGGTAAAGTGGTCTTGAGTAAGTACAGCCGCGATCAGGGCCTGTAGTCGATGAAGGTGCGAGAGAGCAGTCTCAGTGTCCTGTTTCGAAAGCGGCCACACAATCATTTTGCCATACTTCTTGGCCCCCTTTGCAGGTTTGAGAGTCTTTGCGAGCTTCTCTAATGACTCTTTGAACTGTTCGAGTGGTCCATCGCCACAGGCCAACTTTCGAATACCGTCAAACCACGCATCATTTGGATCAGTCGTCTCTGCTCGGGATTTTAGGTCGTTGAGCTGGCCAAGAAGACTGACACACTCTTTGGTGATTTCATTGCGCTCAGCGGGCGCGTTTCGGACATTGTTGACGTACTTCACGATCTTTCCGGTGTATTCGAACAGTTGGGAGATGCTGACAATAAGACCTGTGACGGTAACAGGATCCATGGCAGCCGAGGCGTAGCCCTGTAAAAGGAGATTCCAAGTCATGAAGGGTTGCATTCCCAAATTCTTTGTCGAGGCGTATAGCGAGGCTGAGCTTACGCCACGTGGGCGGGGTCGCCAGCGGTGTCCAATCAACTAAGTGTATGGAGGGCGAGGCGCACGTACACTGGCTCGTGACGAGACGCAGCAGGCAGCAGCGCTTTCTGAGCTTAGTAACGAAAGAAGCTTATTTTTTAGTGTGGTGCGTGTATAATCTAAAGACTTTTTTCCTTTAATAGCTAAATATGTTTTTTCTTTTGCAAAATCGTCTTGAGTTATTTTTTTAAAAGACAACCAATAAGCCAAACAGCTTATATGTAAGAGGAATCCGAGATCAGCAAGCTGGATTCTGTCTGTATACTCCTAGGCAGTAGGCTCCTATCTGGTAGAAATATATACCATAAGACGGATTTCCGCGCCATATTATCTACGTTCGATGCCGTGCGCGCGCTCTGTCCCCATTAAATGTCCGTGCAGCCTTCTTCGTTTACTCATTGCCTCGGTTAACTGTTGTTCCGATATCCGATTTTTCATCATGCTGTTCTGACTTTTGTGGGTAGGTGGCATTGATCCCTGCGTCAAATCCGGGATCGGGATCCGGCTTCCACGGCGTGCCGCATTTTAGAGGCTAAATGTCTCTAACGATGGTACACTCAGCATTCGATCCTACCTGCCTTCTGTGTATCTAGTGACAGCTCATCTTCGGAACAACGGCCCGTACCATCAAATAATCAAGCCATTATGCATCAGCACCAAACATTGTTTCTCATATTCATGAGATTGAACAGTACCTTAAAGGTTTCGTGCTGGAGATAGGGATTTGAATTAAGCAGCCTCGCACGCCAGATGAGAGATACTTTCACTTCATTGTAGGATTTGCAGTCGCACTGTGAGTTGACTTTTCACTACTCCAGATTGTTGTGGCCAGATTAGTGAGCTACCGAACAACTCAACTGCCGAATACGAGTATCCGCCTCTTGGTCTTTATGCACCCTATACCCCGTACGTTAAGTAGTATTTCTTTCGAAACATCCCACCGGACTCTTTAATGGAACCTCCAGGCATTGGAAAGCATGAGCCGGTGATTTGCCTACTGGCCTGATCATCGAACGATAGGCGTACAAAGTTCAGATATTAAAGAGGCCTCTCGTCTTCTTTTCTCCTCACCTCAGCCTCACCTCCTGCAATACTCTTGTCATCCAAAATGCGTTTTGGTATCTTCTTCCTCCTTGCCGGCCTCGTTGCCAGTGCTCCTGCAACCCTGCAGGCTCGCGAAGACTGCCCTCCCGATGCCTACGGAGCTCTTTGCCCGGCTGGTGCCCCCGCCGATGCTGTCTGCTGTGATACAAGGGGTGTAAGTCGTCGAAAGCTCCATTTCTCTTGTCTCGCTTACGAGGGCTTCATTGACTTGTCGATGACTAGGTCGGACATTGCGACGGCCCTGGAAGGATTTACAACGTGTGCATGGTAGAGTAGGGGAAGTAGACCCGTCTTCGTCTACCCGAACGACTGGATCTGCCAGTCACTCGAAGGGCCAAAGTTACACATCGGATCTGGCTCGCACAATTTCCCATCGGATATTCATATGGAGGAAGGTAGTTTGTGGTAGCTAGGGTCTTCGTGGTCAATTAAAGAAGAATAAAATTGATGGTGCACATGGAACATTCATTTCAACAGTGAATATCGTTGATTGGGGGTGATATGCGAGAGCTAATATTCTTTGCAACAAAGTGCAAATTCGCGAGCTGTATAGAACGTGGAGATGACGCATCAAATTCTTCTACTGCCTCCTCACGTTCACACTCAGTAAGGGCTTTCATCTCATCTGCCGAAGCCCTACCAGTAGCTCTCTGGTCATGATGAGTATACACGTGTGCTAGGGTAAGCGAATAGCATGGAACATGTCGGGATTTCATAGGATCTACTTCTACAGCTGTTTTCATATAAATACAGTTGATGAATGACTTACGACTACCTCATGCATGTCGTAAGATTGCATCTGTTCAAAATATCGAAGACTTTGCGCGTAACAAATGACACCAAAACCCTCTACTAAAGCAGGTCTCCAGCATCGAAAATCGACGCGTCCGGATCCTCCTGGTACACGCCGCCAGCGTACAGTCCTTCACCATCATCGCTCCTGACCAAACCCAGCGGCCAGCAGTCCCAGATCGCGCCATTCGTAACCGAGTAGATGACGCTAGGCGACTTGAGTGTCTCGATGCCCTTCTTAAGGTCCTCGACGACGAAGACCTTGTTCGGCCGGGCGCCATCCGTGTACTTGCACACGACCGGGAAAAGGATGTTGCCCGACATATCGGCAGCGACGAGACCGAGCCTCTCGGTATTCTCCAGCGGAGCTGCAGGGACGAGGGATCTGATGCATAGGTATTTCTCACGTCAGCTGGGGCGGAGACGTAAATGGAGGGGAAGGGCCACTTACACGTAGATGGAGCTGCGCGGGATCGACTCCGGTGACGCGGTGCGCAGACGGCTGACGCCGAGCCGGGCCATGGTGTTTCCGTAGTAGTGCAGCAGAGCGTTGTCGGCGGTAAACAGCGCCGTCTCGTTACCAAAGCGGAAGAAGGACGAACAGTAGCCGCCGTCGTCGCTGGTGCCGACGTAGAAGTTATCGTCGGCGCAGTTGAAGAGCGAGCTCTTGCTCCCGCTGTCGTCGTAGACGTTCATGCCCGCGTATTCGAAGCCGTCAGTAGTACCGTAGGCTACAGGCCGGATCATAGGATCCGAGTAGAGGATGATATCCGGATCAGGCTGGGGGTCAGATTGGCGTTTGCTGTTAGCTGCAGCGGGACGCTTGGTCGATGGAGAATTGGTGTCAGCTGCTTCATCGGCAGCTGGGGGCCGCGAGCCAAGCCTTCATGTGTCAGTGAGGCTACCGGAGCGGAGTGTAAAGATGCTTACTTGATACACTTTGTCACAAGTTCCTTTGATATCTTGTGGATTTCATACTCTTGATCAAATAAACTCTTAATTATCTTCACCGTTGCGTGGCCGAAAATGCGATTTGACCAGGTAAGCTTGGTTGAAATGCCTTGGCAGCCACCCTCTGTTGTCAGGCCACTAGTGATGGACCTGTCCTCATTCAACGAAAGCTCGGCAGAGATTTGAGCAGTACCAGTCAACGATGGGGTGTCGGTGATGCCAACGGTCGCATCGAACTTCCCTCCGAAAGCTTTCAGACCGAGACTCAAGGATACAGGCAAGCCTACATCAGCCTTTGCCGTAATATCTCCGTCCGCTTCGAAGATCGGGTTGAATGTGGGGTTCCAGTTCTTTGTCAGTGTTGTTTTCCCCGTTGAGAGATCAACTCGCCACGACGCATCCGTCAACGTCAACGTTCCGCCAGCGAGCAGCTTCCCGCTGGCCACGGCGTTGAACTGGAAGGTGGTAGACACGTCGAAGATGGGCCCGACGTCAAAAGCACCTGCAACTGAATACGGGTTCAATGATTTCCGGAACAACGACGTCTTCAGTGGGCCTGAGTCATATTCGAGCTCGGCCTCGACTCCAAGCTTCAGCGCCAGCTCGGTTGAGACGTCGAGCTGAGCCCAGCCGTCACTCAGCCTTAGGAGAGCCCCGAGAATGTTGACGAAGGATGTTTTGCCTGAAACAGCAAATGATCCCTTTGCACTGCAGTCGACGCAGTACAGATTCAAGGAGCCTGTAAAGCCAGAGTCTTTTGCCTTCTTGCCCTTGCCCTTGGTGAAGGCTTTGCCCTTTTTGCCTTTATTGTTCGTCTTGCTGGAATCCCAGCTGTACAGCAGAAGTTGCTTCCCCCACGGGGATTGACGAATCTTAGCCAATGAGCCCTTGACAGGTGCACACGAATTGTCGCTGCAGTCACTCTGCTGGGCAGAGGGGATTGAGAAGCTAAATTGCCGAGTCTTTGGCTGTGCAACGAGCGGAAGACCTTGGAGAGCCTTCGAAAGTTGTTCTGCTGTTATACCGGCTGGAGGTGGGGTGATTGGCGGTCCCGCGAGTGGCTTGACCTGTACAGAAACTCCAGGAAACCCCAGCGTAACAGCCTGACGTGCTACTAAATAGGTTTCGAAGTTCTCGTCGCCGTCTTGGTCGATTCCAGGAACTGTCAAGTTCAGATAGTCGGCGAATTCGAACTCGCTCATATCACCGTAGCCGAGGGCATCGTCGAGCTGGAGGTCGAAGTCGTCACCCAGGCAAGCAGTTGGGAGTCCATATTCATCGTCCACGGGTGGAGTACATGAGGCACTAGGAGTTGACTCTGGAGTGGAGCTTGCTGTTGATAAAGTTCCAGCCGCAGATGGCCTCCATAATCCCCACTCGAAGGTGACGATGTTAACAATGTCGGCAAATATCTGACTGTCGCCTGAGACTCTAACCGACAGGCTCGGTTGATCGAAGTCAACCGTAGTCACGGCAAAGTAACAACGCTCGCCGCCATCGTAGTTTCCGCAGCCCGGCGTGTTTGTGATGAGGAGCAAGTTTGTTTCGTTCCAAGTTTTGACAGCTGCATCATAGGCCTCCGGGGACCCGAACTGGATGGTAAGATGCCCAGACCCAGAGTGGAACGCCACGTCGCTGACATGGTCCGAATGGTCCAGGACAACCGTTGTGTAATTGAAGGCTGGCGTCATGGACGCGACCATAGCCTCCACATTTGGATCTCGCTTAGCGTTAGCTACTATTTATTCAAAGGGTGGGATATTCCTACCACAAGATCCTCCCTCCGAGTAGAACAATGGAATTGTTTCACCAGCTGGGACAGGATGCAAGTTCTCAATTCTGCTCGTATCCTGGTCCCAATGGATGGCAGGAAGGAGCACGGTTGTCGGAGACGCATTGGACGCAGACTCGGTGCTGGAGGCCTCCGGAGAGTCCTCAAATTCTGCCTCCGTACACTCTGCGTCAAAGACAAATGCTGTTTCCGTTTTCGTCGTAACCTCGGTAGTGACTGTGGTAAAAACCTCAACTGCCGTGTGTGTTTCGCCCAAGCACGACCCCAAAAAGGCCAGAGCAAGATAGCTGACTGGTGTTAGGTGACGCATGATTGGGATGGTTTGGTAAGGCCATAGCTACAGAGCCATGCTCATTTATACCTGACGCCTGCTATTACTTGGAATCTATCCACTTCCTCAAACGAAAACATGCAGAGAGCAGTGCAACTCTGACTCAACTGCTCTTCTCAAGCCACAGCAATTGCAAGCGAGGAATGCATCAGCCTGCGGTCAGGATTGAGCACTGACCTTGATGGCACTTCGACACAAGGCACGTCTCTGAGCAGACTTCATAGCTACCGAGGCTGAAAACACCTGGCCGCTTTCAATCCGCACTTTGCCTTCGTTGTAAGCCGCAGTCAAGAAGCCGATGACTCTCCTCCTGGTAACCAGGGTCTCTAGTAACCGCAAGCGGGTAGGGAAACGATCAATCCGGAATCGAGGGGCGACATCACGTCCGCTGGCCGCAACGGTCAACGGGCACCCTGCTGCCCACTTATTTCAAGCTTCAGGCGAGCCATGGATCCATTCGCTGAGTTGTAAGCGCCGAGTGAGTAGCATAAGAGTTAGATACCTGCTGTAATAGGCTTAGCGTTGTGGGGTTAAAATCTCTGATGAGCATATTGCGGGGTTGGAAGCCCGAGGCTACGGACAGCTAGCGTACTTCAGGAGAGACATTGCCTTACCACCTACAATCATGAAAGTCAGTGCACGAAGAGGGCCGAGTGATTGTAATTTCTTAGGGAGGATCCCTCATTTAATCGACATAAATCTCTACGCCTGAGAAAATTTCGCATCAGCCAGAGTGCGTTTGGGGTCGTAGCTACTGTGGTAGTGTACTCCATAAACGGTAAGGCTAGTAATTGCTTGGGGAAGCTTAACAGCTACCAAGCAGAGCCGCTCAACTCACCAGCCGTTAGCTTGCAAGCAGACCCTCCAACCCCGCTTACGCTTGCAGCCGGGCTCCGCCAAAGATCATGGCCGCAAACTGCATAGCCGTCGAAATATCCGCGTGGTCGGTTCACACGACACATATGAGATCGAGAATAACAATATCGTTCAGTATGCTCTCGAGTAGCCCGTCAATACTCTATGACAAACACAAATGCTGTTCTTGGCATAGTTTACACGAGCTCGGCAGAGGATGCCTAAAGCAACGACAGACTACAAACGACAGAGGAGATCATTCAGGCAGCATATATATTCTAGACTCTGCGTCTCGATGTGAATCAGCAACAGCAGAAGCGAGTGTGTGCTTCGTTATTCGCAGATCACCTCTTCACTGGTTCTTGTGAGCGATTGCCGGCTTCCGCAGCCATGCGTCGTTCTCTCCTCATCGCCTCCCTTGCGAGGTCTGTTCTCGGCATCGCCCTACCAGAGCATGGTATTCGCGATGTCCCTCCGGATACCGACGTGTACAACGGCGACTTCGTCACTGTGCAAGCCACTGAGACTACCTACGTCGTCGACACGACTGGCCCGTGCGAAGATGAGGATAGCACCATCGCCCCCACGACGACGACAACTACAACCACCACCACTACAACTACAACTACGACAACCACTACCACTACCACTGTGGACACCTCTGACATACCGCCTAACTCGCCTGCGGGTGACGGCTCCCCGGAAAGCTCCCCAACTCCCGAAGTGACACCCGCAGCAGTGCTCGATGAACCTTCGGATGCTCCCTCGGCCTCAGCCGAGAGTGGCCAGGCTGACATTAGCTACGCCTCGTCTTCTATCACAGACTCCTCTGCTTGGCCAACGATGCTACCTGCAGTGCCGGGCAACCAGGCTGTGGTTGGACTCGACTGCTTGGCTCCGGCAAACACCTCCAAGCTTACCTTCACCTTGGATGGCAAGTCAGGTAAGTCTCATCCCAGCATATACCCGTTTTAAATCCGTCTCACACAATTAGATTCATCGAGCGAGCACCTTTTCGCCGAGATGATCGCAAACCATTCGACCCCTGCGGTTGTCTTAGAACACTCCCAACTCGTCTTGAATATCAGGTGCGCCGACCAGGGTCTGGAGGTCGACTTCTGGACTGCGTCTGCATTGGAATACGTTCAGTCTGCGTGGGACGTGAACTTCATCGCTATTACCTGGAGTGCGGATTGCGGCTCGGCTCCCGCCCGCCATCACAGTTACTGGAACGTAACCAGAGTAATCTATCCCGAAAGCACACTTACCGCTCTTCTCGACGCCACCGAGATTGCCATTGAGGACGCCATAGACCAAATTCACTTGATATGGGGCACTCATGTCCCGGATGATCCATTAGGCTCTGGCTCTGGCTCATCAGATGATGGCTCTTCGTCCGCTTCCGACAACACTCCAGACGCCGACACCAATTCTACTGTCTCTGATGACGACGTCGATGTTGACGTGGACTGGGTTGACGATCTGGGCTACTACGACTCCGAGGGCAACTACTACTACTACAATGTCGAGGACGATCTGGACGACGATGACGAGGGCTACTATGACTTCGAGAACGACTTCTCGAACGCACTGCATGCTTTTGCTCCGGGGCTGACCACGTACATGGAAGACGATTTCGACGAGGATGACAGCCCGGCTAATTCCACTGCTGGAGATCCTGACTACGACCTTGAGTGGAGTGGCATCTTGCGCCGCGACCCAGCTCCGCAAAATAGCAAGAACAACGCCAAATCGGGTACGTCGTCATCGGCGAAAGGTGGAGCAGCACCAAACACGAATAATGTAGCTGGGAAGGGTAGCACGTCGGCGAATCCTGCAGGTGCAGCAAAAGGACACGTTGGGACAGGTAACCAACAGGTCAATCCTGCAGGTGGGACAACAGGAGGAAAAGGGCCAGGTGCGCCGGGCAACTCGGGAACGTCGCCATCGATAAATAATGCAGGTGGAGCATCGCCAGCAAAGCCGGGAAGTGGTACAGCTAACTCGGTCGCGAATGGCGCAGCTGGACAACCGGGAGGAAAAGCAGCAGGCGGGCCGGGTACCTCAGGGCCGTCGGCGGCGCCAGTGGCAGCGGCGAATGGTGGAGGTGCAGCACCGGAAGGTGGCCGCGGCCGATCAAATTCGGTGGGAGGCTTCACAAGCGCAGAAAAGAAAGTCATTGAGAACACTAAAAATACCGCCATGAAAGACAGGATAGCCAACCAGAAGAATGTGGCTACTGTGAAGGCCCAAACCGCGAAGCAGAAGACTGAGAAAGAGCAAACGTCCTTCGATGCCGCTGTTAAAAAACTTGGAAACGACAAAACCGCGGCCACAAAGGCTCGAACCGATTATCTCAATGCGAAAGCGGCTGCAGACGCCAACCCTTCGGACAAGGCGCTCGCTGCAAAAATGCAGACTGCTAAGAAAACGCTAGACGAAAAGAACAAGGAAGTCACAACTGCTTCAAAGGCTGTACAGGACAGCGCAAATAAGCTTAAGACGGCCAAATCTGAGGAGAGTGCAGCAAGGATTGCCAGTGAGCTCACAGAGCCCAAGAAACTTCTATCCGGAGCGAAAGATCTAAAAACCGACGCGCTCGCCATCGCCAAGGCTGTATCCAAGGACACGCTGGCCAAAATCAATGAGGACAAGGGGCTCTTCCAAAGTATTGTGGATAAAGCGACAGGCATCTTCGACTTCTTCAAGAAAGCCTACGATTTGATCCAAGATGTAAAGAACGTTGTCAGTGGGTCTACTCTCAAGCCAGAGTCTACGTTCGAGATCGACATTTCGCCGGCTCTCAAGAACCCGGATCAGGTTTTCGATTCTCCTTGGGGTGAGCAGTATAGGATCACAAGCGGAGGAGAGGATAAGTCAAAGTACAGCCTATACTGTGTCGACTGCGGCATCCAAGCGAACATTCGCATTGCTGGCGAAGTACGATTGAACATACTGGAGGGAAAGCTAGACAAAAGCACCATTACGGTCGAAGGCAGTAACATCAAGGCGAAGCTTTTTCTCGGACTGGAGGTCGATATTGAAGAAACAGCAGAAAGGACGTACAACATCTTCAAAGCCCCAATCCACCCGGGGTTCAGCATCCCCAAGATCATTACGATAGGTCCGGCAGTACGTCTGGACGCGCGGCTGAAGATGAAGCTGTACGCCAAGGGTACGCTTCTAGCGGGAGCCGAGGCTGGCTTCACCGACTTCAAAGCCACTCTCGACCTAGCCAACAGTAAGAATTCCGGGTTAAACGGCTTTGTGCCTAAATTTGATCCGAAGTTTGAGGCGTTCGGTTCGATTCGGGCAAGTACTCGACTGGGATTCCCGCTTAGTATAGGCATCGGTATCGACATCCCCTTGGCGAAGTTCAACAAAGGTATTTCCATTGCAAACGAGCCTTTTATCAAAGGCACAGCAAGCTACGGCGTCGAGAAAAGCTGTCCCAAGGGTATCGATTACAGCGTTGGAGGCGGCAACAATATCTACGCCAACCTTCTCGAGCTTACAACAGTCACTTTCCTCACTTATACCGCGCCGCCGTTGACCACCGGCTGCTACCCGTAAGTCTCAACCCCTCCTCCCGTAACTGCAGCTGCCATTCTGACGATATGACTTTAACAGCATCCCTACGGGCATTGCGAAGCTGCTTCCCGGCCCCCACATCGCCGCCATCGAGGACGACGGCAACCACGCTGACCTGAAGGGCGTAATCGACGACACCAGGAGCTCCAGCAAGCCCGGCCAGAGCCCGACCACCGACCCCGACAACTTCCGCTACGGCAGCGTCACCGCCGGTAACGGCGTGTGGCTCCTGACAGCCGGCGACGACGGCGGCCTGAATCTTATCCCGGCGAAGCTTGCGACCGGCAAGCAAGGCGAGCAGATCGGCACGCAGAGCGCCTTCGCGTACATCAAAGACGCCGTGTCCGCCGACGACAAGCAGCGCCTGCTCGCCTTCTCGCGCACCAACATGGAAGATCAAAGCCTCGAGGTGTCGAAGCTGAAGCTCGTCGACCAGGGTATGATCGCTGAGGGGGATGCGGCTATCTCGCTGATTCCGGTCGAGATGAAGGGTGGTGATACGACGCTCTTGCCTGTCGACACGCTTGGCGATACGTACTTCCCCGTCGCGTGCCAGGTCAGGAACAAGGCGGACCCGAGCGTCAAGCTGAACAGAGTGTTCATCGTCAAGGACGGCAAGAAGGGCGTTACGACATTGGGACTCAGCAGCGCGAAGATCGTCACTGGCGGCGAATTCATGGAGAAGTGCCAGCAGATCGCGTTCGATCCTCCAAGCGCGGTTGGTTCTTGACTGAAAATATGAAAAGGTGTTGAGGGGGAAAGGGTGTCCTAAAAGCGATTATGGTGACTGAAATCAATTCTGATTCAGAGCTTTATTTTTAGCAAAAAAGGAAATGTAGCACTATTCCGAGAGTAAGCCCGTTCCAGTACATAGTTGCAGCGTGTGGAGGATTCGACATATTACTATTACGATGATGCCGAGAACAAAGGCTTCACCGCACCATGCACCTATGTAATTGACCCTGAAGAGACTTAATATTCGGCCACAAGCGGACAAAGGTGGCGTGGTGATTGAGGCGTTAGTGGGAGCAGGCAACAGCGGATTGCGATAAGACGTTTGCGCTGAAGAATGGGCCTTACGTCATACAAGGATAAGCAAGCTAGTCTCGGTTTGGGTAGCCTGGCGGAGGATTTGGGGGCCGAGGGCTGGTCGGACACTACAAAACCCCGAGACAACCCGCTTACCTTGCGAAATACATTCTCCGATCCCTGACCAAGTTGCCATCTGGACGCAACCATGTCGGCCGAGTGGCCCACGCCCGAGCAGGACAGCCCAATCACATCACCTTCGCCATCCCAACTCCGGAAGCCACAGCGGGTGCTTGCGTGTGTGCTCTGCCAACAGCGCAAGATCAAGTGCAACCGTAAATTTCCCTGTTCCAACTGCATTAGGTCCAAGGCATCATGCATCCCAGCAACCGTGAACCCGCGGAGAAAGCGTAGGTTTGCTGAGCGAGAGCTGTTGGACCGTCTAAGCAAGTATGAGGATCTGCTCCGGCAGAACAATGTCAAATTCGAGCCGCTCCACCCAGAGGAAAATACATCACCCAATGTTAAGGGAGGCAGCCATTCAGACGAGGAGATGCTTGAAGCTGCGGGAGTAGAGCAGCCGCCCGGTTCAACCAGCGTTAAGCCTGAACCAGTATATGAGCCCAAGTACGTGCCAAAGGTGGAGCCGTGTCCAGATTACTGATTCTTTCAGGAACTTCTGGCATACTATGAGCCAAGGGGTATAGCTCCTAGCGCCTGCTTAAACCCTCATTCCACTGACATGCCGGCAACAGTTCCGAGACCCCGACAATGACAGCGATTCCTCACAGGATGATGTGCGTGAGGGTGTGGTGAAGAACGCGTGGGATCTGTTGTACAGCAAGAACGACCACCTCTTGCTGGGCTCCCGTAAGACGGCTGTCGATATCTCAACTCTGCACCCTGAGCCGGTTCAAATCCTTCGGCTCTGGCAGATATATCTCGACGGCGTTAACCCGCTATTCAAAGTTACTCACGCCCCCAGCCTACAAGGGCGCATCATAGAGGCCGCCAGCAGTGTTTCCCACACCAGCGCCGCCCTGGAGGCGCTCATGTTCAGCATCTACTGCGTTGCTATCCAAAGTCTTGACGAAGACGACTGCCAGGCCATTTTCAACTCATCAAAGGAAAATCTCTTAACAGCGCATCACTTCGGCTGTGAGCAAGCCCTGCTAAATTGCGGATTCCTACGAACCGGCGATCGCGACTGTTTGACTGCGTTATTCCTCTACCTCATCTCGGTTGGCCCGCAGACAGACCCTCGATCTCTCTCTTCAATGCTTGGTGTGGCGCTTCGCATTGCCCAACGCATGGGCATCGACAGCGAGTCAGCCAATAGTAGCCGTAACCCCCTCGAGGCCGAGATGCGCCGCAGGCTCTGGTGGTCCCTCGTCCTTTTCGACGCCCGCATCAGCGAACTGGCTAACTATAGGTCTACCGTCCTCGCGCCCACGTGGGACTGCAAGATCCCGCTGAACGTCAGCGACTCCGACCTGTGGTCGGAGATGCGGGAGCCGCCACCGGCCCAAGAAAAATGCACCGACGTCCTCTTCGCCGCTGTGCGCAGCGAGCTGGGCGACTTCCTCCGCCACGCCGCCATCCACCTCGACTTCACCACGCCGGCCCTGAAGCCCATCGCGAAAGACACCAGTGGCGGTCTCGACGCCCTCGAGCGCCGCCTCAACGACAAGTACCTCCGCTTCTGCGACCCGCAGAACCCGCTGCACTTCATGACCCTCTGCACCACGCGTTCCTTCCTCGCCCGCTACCGCCTCGTCGACCACAACAATTCCTCCCCCTCCCCCCCCTCCTCCTCCTCCCCCGACCAAGCCCTCTCCCACGCCCTCACCTGGCTCTCCGCCGACACGCAAATCATGACCTCCCCCCTCACCAAGCCCTTCCGCTGGCTCTTCCAGTTCTACTTCCCTTTCCCTGCCTACGTCCACGCCGTCCAGCACCTCAAGCGCCATCCGCTCGGCCCTGATGCCGCACGCGCCTGGGAGCTGCTGAGCGACCACTACGACGCCCGCTTCGCTACCGCCGCCTACCCCCCGTCGGCGACGGCGGAGGAGGAGGATGAGAATCCGCTGTATGGGATCTTTGCGCGTATGGTGTTGCAGGCGTGGGGGCCGAGGGAAGAGGCGCTGAGGGAGAAAGGGGAGGAGGTGGTGGTGCCGCGGATTGTGGAGAGGTTTAGGGAGAAGATGGTGGGGGTGGCAAGGGCGGAGGTGGAGAAGGCGGGGAAGCAGGTGGAGGCGGGGCAGCAGGGGCAGCAGCAGGAGCTGCATCTGGGCGGCACGGCTGCGGCTGCGGAGGTGGTGGATGTGGGAGGGTTGACGGGGGTGGGATTTGGGGGGTATAGTGGGATGATGTTTGGTATGGATGGGCAGCAGGGGGGTTATGTGGAACCGGGCCTCATGGGCGGGTTTCCGAATGCTGGCTTGCTTGGGCAGTTTCCGTTGGATGTCGGTATGGGACAGATGAGTTGGGGCGGTATGGATTGGGGGTTTTGGGACGGCCGTGGTGGGTGAGACAGATGGGGGCGAAGTGCGTAGGGCTCAGGTGATCATTGTGGCTGCCTACTCTTGGTGCGACAGATGAGGATGCAGTTCAGATTTTTAGTCAGGTGGTACGGACAACCGAAGCAATTTCAGGTTTATTGAGACGCAAGTGAGCGGCTTGTGTCAAGAAGGTTGGTCGTTCGCGCTGTTGGGTCTGCTCCGAATGCATTGAAAGAGTGGGTAGGAATAAAGAATAGATTTTGTGAAACGAGGCTAAACAAAGTGGAAAGCGAGACCAAACACTGCCTAAAGGTATCCTAAAGCAGTTGTAGCACGCTCGGGCTATGTGCCTACAATTGCTCTTGAAGGGGGTGCACGGCCTTTGCTGCAGCACTCAGTTGTAGTTTTGCAGGAGGACCATACTATAAAGGAATGGATGCCTTGGAAGTCCAACTTCTCTTTGGCATGAATGATTATTTCCAAGATAAGGTATGCCTCCCATCTCTTTTCCAGGGCGATGTCGGAGTGATAGAATACTCCCGGGGTCATGTGTCAACTTGGCCTTGAAGCTCGTTTCTGGCTATACGTTGGTGCGGCCCGCAGCTGCTACGGTCGTATTGTGGAAATAGCAGGAGGAAATCATGGCGAACTTCAAAATCATTATCAACAAAATCTGTGACAGCCTAGTCTATTTGATTATGCCAATGTCCGAAGTTCTCAAATCCTATTCCTTACAGATAGAGTTCTGCGAAAAGACACGCGAAGGACAGCACGATAGTTTACTCCCCGCCTCCCCAGGCCTAGTATAACAGGCGTTTGGTTTAGCAGTAGGTTGTGTAATTCTCGAATATTTGCTAGACGCATGGCTTCCAAGGATCAACAAACATCACCAAACCCAGAACAGGAAGCAGGGCCAAATGCTACAAGCGGATAGCACAATATCTAAGTATGCATCGGACTCTAATCGTACCATTGCTACAAGTGGTTCTTCAACTACGCACTAGGGTCATTATTCTGACGTTTCTTACGCCATAACTTCAAGACAGTGATGACACTTCGCGGCCCCCAACGATCCTCAGCCACCTCTAATGGAGTCATGCCCTTAATCGCGTCTCTAGTATCTAGACTAGCGCCTTGCTTTAAAAGGTAGCCAGTAATACCAGAGTGGCCTCTCGCCACAGCGGTATGTAATGGAGTGCCAGGCCCTCGCTCCCAGTAGAAATCCTTCTCAGGCACGCCGGGCTCATCGACGTTCGCGCCGGCCTCTTCGACGAGGAACCTCGCCTTCTTAATATCGTTAACCGAGGCGACGTAATGCAGGGCCTTGGCACGGTTCACGTCAGCGCCGTACGCGAGAAGTAGCTTCACGAGGGGCATGGCCGTGTCGTCGTCGCCGTGCGCCATGGCGTAGATGAGGATGTGGCGCTGGGCGCCCGTCTCGACGGCGTTCGGGTCGGCGCCGCGCTCGAGCAGCCAGGCGAAAAAGTCAGGCGGACAGCGCGGGCTGCGCAGGGCGCGGTGCAGGACGCCGCCGACGCGATCCGTCGAAGGGCGCAGGCCCGTCGGGTTGTTGGCGAGATTGATGTCCAGGCCCAGGTCGAGGATGGCTTGCATGCACGGCTGCGAGCGCGCGCTGGCAGCCTCGAAGAGCAGGATGCCGCGCGACACGGGCGTGGTGGCGTTGTGCAGCAGCCAGCGGAGCAGAGCGACGTTGCCGTGCTTGACTGCCTCGTAGGCCATATCCATTTCCGTCGGCCGGTCGGCGGCGGCGCACGTCTGCGCGAGCGCGAGGACCGCTTCGGGGGGTTGATCGGTGCAGGCCTCGAGAACTTCGCTTCGGGTTGCCATGGGTGGAGCGGAGAGATGAGGGTGGGGTGCGGCGGGAAGAAGCGTGAACGACGCGGACTGATATGTGTATGTACCCCGAAGTCACATGTTACCTTGGACGTGCATGTTATTTTTGTCGCCGTCGCTTTGTCGATCGGCCCGCTTGTCGCTTTACTGTGCCGCGTTGGCGCCCAGTAACTTTGCTGTGTACTGTGCCGCACTACCATCGCTGACTGGAGGAAAGGCGGAGCCTTGACGCCGCTCAGGGTAATGATCTGCCTGCCCGTGCTCAATTCGACTACATCAAGCGAACAGAGCCACCATGAGAATAGAATCAACTCCAAAGCTGGCAGAACATGTACTATGCCGCATTGCTATTCCAGTATGCAACATCTGGTCGAACTAACATGGGATCAACACAACAAACCCTCCTCAACTCCGAAGATAACGACAAATACCAACAGCCATGACTAGTCGTATGGCATTGGGTATAAAGTGATGCGAGAGCACTTCGACAACAGCATCAAACAATCAACAGCACCAGCATTCACAAGCAAGCAGTCTTCACTCAATACTCATCATCTTCATCACAAAACTACTCAAAACTACCTCAAAATGCTTTCCTCTGTCCTCACCGCCGCCCTTCTCGCTCTCCAGGCTCCCCAGTCCGTCCTCGCAGGGCCTATCCAAGCCCCCGACCTTCAACGCCGCGACGACCAGCGCCCTACTCCTTCTAAATCCGAAGTAGAGGACATGATGGATCTATGGAACGACTACGGCATCGAGCACGTCTTCTACACCCTGACGCAAACCGCAGCGAAGAAGTGGGCGAACGAGCACTACGACGACTTCAGCCGCATCACCATCTGGGACACGGACGAGGATCTGCAGAACTCTCTACTCTGGGAAGACTACGGCGAGGTGCAGAAGCTGTGGGTCGAGGTCTACACCGAGCAGGCCCAGGGCGTCGCCTGGGTCATGTACGTCGACGGAAGCAAGATCCCCTCGAACGACGACAGCGCCTACGACAAAATCGAGAAGCCCATCCTGGAGAGAAACGCCAAGGACGATGAAAACTCCCTCTTCGAGGTCATCCAGGTCAGCGCCGCCAACACGAACGAGATCTACCAGATTCTGCCCGTTGATGTGCGCGACTTTTCCGGCTGCAGCTGGCATGGTGAGGCTCCCGACTGCGATGCACAGTGTCCTGATGGAACCAACGAGATCACTCAGAGCCACTACGGCGACGACCCCAATGGCAAGTGCACTGGCCATGGTAGGAAGGTCTTCTGCTGCCCGTCTTAAGCCTAACGTCGTCTTCCAACCATGGCGAAAATATGTCGTTGTGACGGCGGGCTGTGGCAAAAGGCTGGGGAGGTGAACGGACTATGTATTCAGCTACCGAAAGAAAGCACTGAACCCCCCCTCCCCTGGCCATCGCAACTGCCAGCAATGTCGTCATTTGCCAATCTTTGTTTCACATCTTTGGACATCACCTCAACAACCCGAGTCCCCATTTTCCCCAATATGTATAGACTCAGTAGCTTAAGCATCGTTCAATTAAGCAGCAATATCAATCAATTCCATTCCGAAAGGACACGGGAAGGATAACGCAACAGTCACTAAGCCTTCACAAATACTTCTGTAAAAGAAAAAGATATGTAGCCTCCACGCGGTGCATTAGCCTAACTCAAGAAGCCGCTTAACCGCTCGCTCCCGTTCCACAGCCGGAAGCAGCCGCTACTGCTCCACACTTGTAGTTAATGTGACTTTGAGATGGCAGAGCAATAATATGAGGTGAAAGTTTCGACCACTATTACATCAAGCAGTTTCAAAGTGCGCGGCGAGCTAATGGATATCAACTTACCGTTCATGCGGAAGTTGAGAGATGATTGTGCAGGGTTGCTGGAGGTCCAAGAAGAGAATCAACGAGTCCAACTCATCCATGAGACGGCGCGAGCATTCATCAACCAACCGGATTTCAGACAAATAATGCTTGGCCCGGACGCACCCTTTCCCCATCAGAACGGGTACACCGAACTTGCAAAGTTCTCCCTCACTCAAGTCCAGTACTACGAAGAACTCAAATTCGGGCCCCGTTTCGAACGCCAGGACGGCTTGTGGTTAGATCTGGATATTGAAATGAATCAAGACTGCATGGAATACTCTTTCATGGCCGAAGCAACAACCAAGATGCCGCAGCACGAACTCATTCAACATTTCAAACCTCCGCGGAGTCCGAAACAAGTCATTCCTTCTAACCGCTTGATGTGAGATTTTGTTTGGGATTCCAGTATATCCTTCGCTGTTGTTTCTAATCTCCTTCTCTACATACAAAAATGGTTGTCTAAGTGTCTTCCTCGGACGCCCCTGTGGCGGAGACGAAGAAATACCGATTTTCTCAACTTTCTTTTGCGACGCAATGCTTGGGCGACTTTGGCCTGGGATATCCAGACAGGTCCGCGGACTATGGCGCAATGTTTCAGCTACTCCTGGACCACGGAGTTGACACGAATATACCCTTCAAGGGGCGGACACCATTCCAGTGGATGTTCGTATGGAACGACTCCTTGTGCAGGAGCTCAGAATCCATCCCGTTATTGAGGATGGCCGAATTTCTTCTTCAAAATGGGCAGGGTCCAAACTGCGACCTTTTCGAAGATAGTAGGCGAAAAGCCTTTTGGAAGCCTCTTCACTTTTCGGGTATCGCCATGGCGCAAGTATTTCTGGAAAATAACGCCGAGATCAACTCGAGGAGTTCCAAGGGCACCACTCCCCTGGATCGTCCTATTGTAGAACTTGGTGAGTTGAAGGCTGACTTGAAACACTACCTCTCCGGGGCTAGCACTGTGAAGCTATTGATTGATTTTCTGATTGCAAATGGAGGGCTCATTTCTCAGACTGAACATGTATATTTGCCGATGTGCATTGATGTGTTGGAGCATATTGGAGAAGATATTCAAAACTTTCATGGTCTCCCCCAGGCATCAAAGGAAAAGGGATTTCTTTCAAACGTCGATTTTGCAACGGCCAAATGGCTTCGCATCAGTGCAACGAGCCGCCAGAAGATTTCAATGCTGTTCTAGGTAGTGGGATTGCGTCAATGTAATGAAAAATTTGAATGTATCAAATACTTTCATTTATTGTGTCTCCGCGTACAAACCCCTTATGAATATATGCAGCGTATATGAGTAGCAGCTTTTGAGATTAGCGTCCCCCCTATAGATATGGCACCAGTCGTGTCTTCAACCGTTGGAATCCCGATCGTCCGTTCTCCAGCCGTGTCTCAAATCTTAGGAATGTATCAACACCACAATTAACAGCGGCTTCTCCCGCAATGCCCAAAAGGCCAATCGATGTGCGGTAGACGAAGTTACCTACAGCTGTAATCAAACAGCCCACCTCATCGTTATTACTATTGAACCACACCCCATCGACGAAAGATTCTGGAATAGCGGCACAAGCCACACGATTAGCGAGGGAGGGTCTGCGCTCCTGTTCTACGTCCACCCAGTACACGGGCGCCAGATCTGGTACGAAACCATGCACTCACCAGAATCCGGCTCTCCGTCTCCTTCAACGCGTATCATGTCCTTCGCCGAAACCAGCCTAGCCCCGGTGTTCCATTTCTCCTCATTACACAAGCAGAGATGTTTGTTCAACAGTCAGCGATAATCTACAATTCAAATGAATTGCTCTTATAATCTTTTTACTCCGACTTTGTAAATATCGATTCGAGAAGCATGCTACTCGCCACCAAATAGCTCTCCAACATCACTGCCGCCCGTGTGCCCTCGTTTCGCGTGTATCCGCCTTCTCGCGTCTATTCTTTTGCAGCCCAAAGTTCGAATGAGCATCAGATGGTCGCGTCAGAGACATGCATGAGGAACGTGAGCAGTCAATATGTGCCTCGAAGACGTTCCTCCTACGGGGCTCCCTTCACACAATTGCCTGCCAAGCATTCAAAGCAGCAATGCCAACTGATACCGCGCCAGCCAGCCACGCAGTACGCCGTTGGCGTCGATAAAATGGTCTTGTACGCAAGGAATTCGATCAAATTGCCATGTACGCACGTATCCACCGTAATCAATCTAAACATCCACCCTTGTCTCTGAGAATCTTTACCACCGCCTCGTGTCCGTTCTTTTTTGCCAAATAGAGCGGGTTTTGGGCGCGAAAACCCTTCGGATTCACGTCCACTCTGCCTCCAAGATCGAGAAGCATCTTTACTACTGCCTCTCGTCCGTGACGTGCTGCAAGCGACAGCGGCGTATCACCGAAGTTGTCCTTCGAACCAACATCCACTCTATCTCCAAGATCGATGAGCATCTTTACTAACGCCTCGCATCCACCAATTACTGCCCAACTGAGCGGTGTGCGGGACCTTAAATCCTTCAAGTTGGGATCCACTTTATCTCCAAGATCGATAAGCATCTTTCCTATCGCCTCGTGTCCATTCGATGCTGCCAATGAGAGCGGAGGTATATAGTGCTGAGACTGATTCTTGAAGTTGAAGTCCACTCTCTCTCCAAGATCAATGAACATATTCACTATCGCCTCGTGTCCATTCTCTACTGCCGTACAGAGCGGCGCACCGTATCGACCCTTCGAGCCGGCATTTGCTCTGTCGTCGGCATCAATCAGGATCTTCACTATCGCCTCGTGTCCGTTCGCTGCTGCTGCACAAAGCGGCCCATCGTAGCGATCCTTCGACTGGGCGTTCATTCTATCTTCAGCATCAACAAGAATCCTCACCACCGCCTCGTGTCCATTCTCTGCTGCTGCACGGAGTGGCTTATCGTAGGGATCTTTTGAGTGGACGTTCATCCTATCTTCAGCATCGACAAGAATCTTCACCACCTCCTCACATCCCTTTCTTGCTGCTACATAGAGCGGCGTACCGTAAAGTGGATCATAAGGGGAATCGGAGTTCACTCTGGCTCCAGAAATGATGAGCATCGTTACCAGCGCCTTATGTCCATTCTCTACTGCCAGAAAAAGTGGTGTCCTCTCCCTTCCATCCTCTGAGTTAACCATTTCCAACCACTTCTGCTGGTCTGATTGCTCATTTAGCAGGAATTGAAACAACGTGCTCAATCCGAAGAATGCAACTGTATGGATCCCCGACCATCCTGGACGGACATAATCGTAATAGGTCGATCGCTTGGTTACGGCTTGGCCTGCGGCACCCGTATATTTCCAGTTGAAAAGAAATGTTAGAGCAACATCCTTCACGTTGGCTTCGACACCTCGAGAGTGCTCCATCCAGTAGCAGGCCGCGTATGTAAAGAATGGGTTCCAGCGAGTACGGTTCTCGAACTCGAAGGGGTTGACGCATGGGCCATGGTCAAAAGCATTGAGAGTAAGGTACTGTAGGCACGATCTTGCCAAATCAGCTTTGGCAGATTGCATCCATTCGGGAGGATTGTTCTCAAAGTACTCCTTTGTCGTATAATGGACGAGCTGGACGACATTACTCTCCTGATTGATCAAGACAAGTCCCGCACATAGCGAAACGATATTAGCGTGGCGCGGAAAGTTTTTGCTGTTAAGCTGTCGGTCACCTGGCTGGACTGCAAGTGCGTGCTGGAGTTCCGTAGGAGACAAAGGTCTTCGTGCGAGAACGACCCACGAGAGGACTTTCTGGGCCCACTTTATCTCATCGGGCGTCTGTCCGGTGACGCGTTGGAGAGCTCCGTCGTATGCTATCTTTAGAGAATTTCTCTCTCCTTGAGGGTGCTGGAATGCGGCTAGAGCTTCTTCAATTTCTCCCTTAGTTTGTTTTCCGTTCAGAGAATCGAAATGAAGCCTCGCAAGAAGAAACCTATAGCAAATCATGTTAGTTATTTTCGTAAATATTTATGGTTTATGTACTAACATTCCGTCAATAGCCCCGGAAATGTCATGTTTGATCTTCTGTTGCAAGGCTTCATCCTCTTGTACCCAGTCAGGTAGGTCGTGAATCCGGCTTTCTAGATAGATCTCGATGTCATCCTTGCTTGCTCGTATTTCCAGCCGTGGATATCTCTGAAAAAGTCCGTCTATTTCCGGAACAGGACGAGATGTTGCCAAGAAATTGATTGACGTTTCTTTCTGCAAGTGACAAACTGAAAACAACAACTCTTTGCGAGTTTGCTTAGAGCACTCATCAAGAGCATCTATTATGATGAATACTCGATCGTAACTCTTGGCCGCGGCGGTTATCATCGTGCTCACTTCATCCCGCGTGGGCCTTCTCATCTCTTCCTCACAGACTTTTTTCAAGCTAGAAATCTGATCATGAAGCCGGTCATCTTTCGAGGAAAATTGCCGCAATAGCGCAGTAAGAAGGCCATCAACTGTCTGTTCATACTTTCTTCCGTACTCGCAGTACAAGAAGGTAACGATTGATTCATGACGACTAACAGAAGACAACAAGTTCTGTATCGCAAGCGACGCGATGATGGTCTTTCCAGATCCTGGAATTCCAGGGCAGAATATCGTTTGACCGGGGTTGAGAAGCCAGCCTTGAAATTGTGAAGAGTCTAAGAACCATCGACCGGTTCCTTCTTTGTATCTGTCGCTGTTGATAGAGTCGGCGTATTTTGCTTCGTGGTTGGATCGACTGAGCCAGTCAAGGATCTCGTTGCTCTTTCTTTTCACAAGTTCTACCAACAAATTAGATTGGATACAGAGAAAGGCTTGCTCGCAGACTTACCGTCTTGGACCGGTCGAAGACCATGAGTTACTGCGGAAGTCACTTTAAGATTTTAAAAAGGTCAATTTTAGATCAAAGTATTTGGTTGCAGTGGGGTCTTAACTAACCCGTTCTTGTCATCTCTTCCCGCAGATTTGCTATCTCCTTTGCCAGAAGTGTTGAATCCACTGCGTTTGCAGGGATCTGTTCTAGAAGCTCTCTTCCATACGCTGCCGCCACTGCGGCGGCATAGGGCTGCCAGCGTTCATTCTTATGTGAGTCGGCATAATCACAGATCCCCCGGATTACAACACATGGAAAATCATTCATGAGGCCTGCTGCTTCCATTTCAAAGCAAAGAGCATCGTGTTCGCTCTGAAGGTGGTCTCTAGTAGCACCGTGCTTGATGACC
Source organism: Lasiodiplodia sp. KE8368 (assembly GCA_023087525.1). Taxonomy (NCBI): domain Eukaryota; kingdom Fungi; phylum Ascomycota; class Dothideomycetes; order Botryosphaeriales; family Botryosphaeriaceae; genus Lasiodiplodia; species Lasiodiplodia sp. KE8368. The sequence goes on from JAJMYN010000030.1 coordinate 253,009, forward strand.
TGGTTGCTGGAGGCGATGGTACCGTAATGTATGACAGGATTGTCGCTGTCTCGATTTTCTCTACAAACGAGTTCTTTTGTGTCGCAATTCCGGCAGGTCTTCTGCGATAGTTTGTGCTCGTAGCTTGCTTGATAGAGATTATCGTCTGAGAGCCGATAGGTGAATTCTTTTGCTTTTGCTTGGATATTTCTTGTGAAGTCTTCTGATGTAGACCGGAATCTTCTCAGATCCACAGAAATGATCTGCTTCCAGTTTTGTGAGCGCTGTCAACAGCGCAGTCGGCGGTCTGTTAAGTGTTCCAGTCCGTTCGAACCCGGCTCCGGTGGTCTTTCCGAGGTCTATCTGTATAACACCACCTGCAAGTGTCAGCTTAGATAGCGAAATTACAAAGGAATCACAATCTTACCATCCTTTCCCTGTGGCTTGCTTACTACGATATCGCCAAGTCGGATATCGTGGTCTTCGCTGGGAGCTCCGCCGCCGACGCCCACCATCAAACCGAAGCGTAAATTCGGGAAAGCGGACAGCATATGAGAAGCAGCCACTGCGGCTGAGTTTGTTCCGTAGGATCCGTTGGGTAGACCAGCCAGGGCAACGTTGTGGCTTCCGATACTGCCCAGGGTATAGGTATTTGAATCCGCTGCGTTTGCCTTCGGAAGGTCAGGGTGGATCTGGTCTAGCATAGCCTTAGCTGTCGTTAACTCGATTGGCAGAGCACACATCCACCCTATTGTGTAATCTTCATGTGTGAGGCTGTTGCTGTCGGAATGTGGGGAAGTTTCAGGCACTTTTGTGAGGGCAGGGTCCGCAGACACAATATTGATTTGTGGCACCATTGATTCTGCCGTTTCAGATCCCATGCCTGGATTTTGATCCTTTGGGGTCGCAGTTTCGCCAGGGGAAGGCGATGTGTGCTTTGAGTCATCGAGAACAGTTGATTGAGAGACTCCTTGATCGGCACGAGGCTCCGGAATTTCCAGCGTTGGCCCATGACTATTAAACAGAATGGTGCAAGAGAAATTAGAATCACTTGCTATGCATTTAGATGGAATAGATACATACTGTTGATTGATTGATTTGGGTACTATTCCGAGTAGCCCGCAAAATGCGACCGTAAGAAGTCCAAGCATCACGATTTCTACAAAACCAAATTACATATTGGACACGCGCAGCCGTCAATAGCAGTCTGGTGCTGTGTAGTGCAGAATGGCTAGAGGGATAGTTTGAATGGCGGAAAGAGACGATTGAGCTGGGTGAGCAAAGATATCGTCGGAGCGGCCACTGGCTTCAAAGGGTCAATAAGCGGAAGTGGATTCTGATCTACTCCAAAGAGGGGCTACTTAGCCTCGTTATCTTACCCCACTCCGGCAAAGCGACATCACCACCACTACTAATAAATCCTACGAGCAACCACAGCGAATACGCAGGTAAGCGCCGAGAGGTTTCATTGGCCAGTGCTACCCCAGGAGCCCCGAACTCGCTGCCGCTGGCTCTGTGCACAAGGATGACGATGATGACTTTGGATTTATAAGTCGTCTCAGCTCTTGGCTGAAGAAGTGGCGTGCCTACCTGGTGTTGGCGCCGATGCGCGCGAGCATCTTGGCACAACTGACCCCGCGTGACAAATACCAACAAAACCGCTCTCAAACTAGCTTAAATTTCCGTCGGCAGCTGCGGAGATACACCTGCTTAGAAAGTATAGCGTCGGCAGGATCCGGGACTATCTGATCGGGAACGACAGCTACGGCGCAGCATTCTAAGCAGTGAAAGACCATTGTAACGTAACGCCACCTAATTCCTTCTACGGATCGGGCCGCTGCGGCACGTATCCGGGCTTATTCTAGTGCTTATCCTTACTGTCCGAATTCATCACCCCGCAGATACGAATGACAGCAGCAACACCAACGCCACGCCGTCCGGCGGCCAATGACACGGAGCGGGCTATCGCAGAAGCCCTACCCGTGGCCCGCCAATTGGCCTCCATATCCTCTACGCAGAACTCGCGTAAGTGTTGGACACCTCGGTTGGGGGAGCGATGGAGGTGAAAAAGCTGGTGTGAGCGATGCTATCGGCGATTCGACGGTGCTAGTCCTAGGCAGAGACGAGGCGGGCCGGGCCAGGCCTGCCGGGCTAATTGCAACAGGAGTGCCGGCAGCACCGTGCGTTAACGGACGTATTCGCAACGGTTGTTACCTAGCGACGAGATGGAGCGATAGACCGGAGATGACGTGGGATGTGAGAACATGAATGAAACATACGAAGTACCGACCAACAGTCACTCTTCCTTTTGACTTATCGAACAGTTGTTAGCGAATAGAAACTCAATGAGCAGAGCCTATGCTTAGAAAAGATATGCAAACGTGATGGGTAAATTGTATTCCGTACCTGAATGACCTTTTGACGATGCTGTGTAATAATGTGATAGGATTTAGGTTATAACAAATCTGCTTAGAGGGGCTTTGTAAGCATTGCTCACACGCGAAGCCACGCAAGCAGGTTGCTGCCTGTTTCAAAGTGATGGAGCGGAACATGGAAGCATTGGTTTCCTCTGCAAGCCACAGTCATGCATGCTACGGGGATTAAGAGAACACATGATCCGTTGGGCTGCCATATGCTTGCGAATTCAAGGTGAGAATGTCAGCCTGCCTTATTTCAATTTTAAGTTTTATCTGTACGGCCATGTAGCAATTGTTGTTTGGTTGATTCCTCGTCAGTCATGCATCGAGTCTCTAAAATGGTTCGCGCTAAGAGATAACATGAATAGGTCCACTTCGAGGGGACCCACCACCGAATCATGTTCTCTATTGTAGTGAAGGGGTTAAGATCGGTCATCATTGAGCAGAAAGGCGAGGTTACTGTGATCTATTTAGGAAGATTTGGCGGTGTGAACAGTGGAGACAAACTGAATCTCATGCCACCGTACTTTTAAGAAATCGGTGAAAATAAGGCTCTTACAGAAATGGTAGTAAACGAAGTACTTGGTCTGAAAATTATTGTGGACGTAAACACTGCCACCTTGAGAATATCATCTGGGACTGCCTTGGCATTCCCAAAAGCTAGACCACCGAAGCAGTGACCTGTAAGATTCCCAAACGACATCTCCGAATTCGAAGAAGCTATTGCTGACAAATTGTCGTTGCCTCTCCGAAACGCTGATGTACATACTCCAGTGCTTGCTCTCTTTTGACAACAATAATGACCAAATCAATGCCTACAACTCGGTTTGGATACGGATTGCTTTAGATCAAATCAGTTCAAACAGCTTTACACGGCTTAGAGTCCTTACCATTAGATAGACGCTATCACCTCTTACGCGGTGGTTCTTTGCCTGCTAGGAGGTCGCCAGAGGTCGCTACTACTGGCGGCGAGGCAAGCACAGATGCTAGAGCAACCGAAAGGTAGTTTTCGGAGTGGATATTTGGTGGGAGTTAAGGAATAATCAAAGGGGAGGTACAAGAAGTAGACGCCCTTTCGTAGGCGCCGCACTGCCCGAAGTGGCATGGATCGACATAATCCCTGTAGCGGGGCGCGTGACCTGGCCAGACTATTAAACTTTGCGCAAGGCTGAAATCTGAGCCTTAGACTTCTTCTTCGCCACCGCCGGCCGGGACTCACAGCCACCGAGATGTTCAGCGCACCGACATCCGTACGACGGGCCGCATTGTGGCGGTGTCGCAAGGCCGGAAGACGTGTGCATCGGGCCGCAGCCTTCTCATACAAGCCTCTACAACGCACAGACACCATTCGCATTCTCAAAGTCTTACCTGGGGAACCTGGTCAACGCATCCGAAGCAGCCTAGTCCATGTAAACTTGTCCGAAAACCCTCGCTATCGAGCAGTATCTTACACCTGGGGAAAACAAAGAGAATTTCAGCGCATAGAGTGTGATGGACATATTATGCAGATCACGCAAAGTAGTTTCGCTGCTCTTCAGAGAATAAGAAGTCGAGATCATGAACGGTCGGTTTGGATCGACGCTATCTGCATCAACCAAAACGACACAAATGAGCGGAGTGCCCAAGTCCGCATCATGAAGGACATATTTAAGCAAGCTACCGAGATCATAGTCTGGCTGGACTCGGCCTTTGAGCATGCTGCTGCCGCATTCCGTCTCATTGAGAGGATCCATTCGAGCTTTGGGCCTGTTGAACAGATAACTGGATACCCGGAACCGAGCAGAGCCTTCTTTTCCAGCACCAATGACTCACTCTCTCGTGTTTTTAGAACAGAGTCACCTTCACTTTCCCTCGTTCTGAAGCATCCATGGTTCAGAAGGGTATGGGTGCTACAAGAAGTCGGGCTATCGAAGCAGGCGATGGTCGTTTGTGGCCGCGAGCAGATCGAATGGTCAAAGATTGTCTTCGCCAATGCATTTATCAACGCGCAAAGTTCGGCACTTCGAAATACGCTTTCACTGCAATCATCATGGATCAGGCGTATGACGAATAAGTTCTGGCACGACCATAACGCTGGCTTCCTGAGGCTCCTTCATCTTACCCGGACACACATGGCTTCGGACGCACGCGACAAAGTCTTCGCGCTGCTCAGTCATCCCTGTGCTTCGCGGATCCATATCGACATCGACTACACCGCACCCATATCGAAAACATACCGAGATATCGCTGTCGCTCTTTTGCGGGACCCTCACACCAAGAATTCTTTGGATGTTCTATCGACTGTGTTTAGGGAACCAAGTTTTAGCCGACCCCACCTGCCGTCATGGGTTCCAGACTGGAATACGACTGGGAGAACCGCATGCTTGAGTTTAGATGGAAAGGATTGTTTTTCCGCTGGGCGAGATTCCCGGCCTTCTTTCCAGCTTCGCAACAGCGAACGAGTCCTAGATGTTGAAGGCGTTCTTTTCGACAGCGTTGCAAGCCAGTCACATCACTTGCGCATGCGCTCATTTCTACCAGGTCACCGTGGTGACTTGGACCACAACTACCAGAGCCCAATCATTGATATCTGGAATGAATTATGCAGCAACAAGCAGAATATTTACCCCACTGGAATACCTTCCTGGAAAGCTTACTGCGACACGCTGACCGCGGAGAATTTTTTGTGGTCCTCAAGAGGGCGAGAGCATCCCTATATCCCAGACGGTAATCTTGAACAATCGCTAGCTCTTTTATGGGAGTTATGTAACAAGAATGGGATAGAGAGTCTGGTCCCTGCGCAGCTCAGCACGAACCACCTCAAATCTGCTCTCGCTGCTACCAAGGGCGAAGACATGTCTGTACTTTTCTTTCAAGAACAGGCTTCAATGGTCTGCAGGCACAGGCGCTTTTTTATTACCGGAAACGGCTATTACGGGCTTGGGCCTCATAACATGCAGCCTCAGGACAAAATTGCTGTTCTCTTTGGAGCGCGTGTCCCTTTCATCCTACGACCGTTTGGCAATCGCTGGAAGCTTGTTGGTGAATGCTACGTTAACGGTATCATGCATGGAGAAGCCATAGACATGTGGAGAAAAGGGAGCCTCGAGGCTACTGTTTTCGAGATTGAATAAGCTTTTAAGTCTTTTTACCATTGTGTACGAAACTTCGCTGGGTCTATTGTAAGAGGAAACGTCTCCCACTGTTTAATTTCTTCCTCAAGATATTGTGAGGTGGAAACGATTTAGACTAGATGGTCTGGACCGCTGTGGTACATGTTCTCTTCCGATTCTCGGAAATGGGGCATATTATGTAACGTGGCTCTTTACTAGTGAGTTGGCTCTTAACAGGGTGTTGCTGGAGTCAACAGGTTATCATTGAGTCGTATTGAGTGGTAGTGAACCAGTGTGGGTGAACCGTTACACTGAGAGGTCGTATAATCGTATTTCGAAAAAGAGGTCCTGTTTAGTCTACTTTTCGAAAAGGAGGTTCTGTTTGGTCCACTTTTCGAAAAGGAGGTTCTGTTTGGTCCACTTTTCGAAAAAGAGGTTCTATTTGGTCCACTTTTCGAAAAAGAAGTCCTGTTTGGTCTACTTTTTGAAAAAGAGGTCCTGTTTGGTGATTACCCCATGTTTTTGCCTCGGGCGTTTGAAAACCCCGACACGGAAATTCGCCCCCACCAACCCCCTCGGGCTCTAGTAAACCCCGACGGACAACACGTTCTAAATTCTTACCCCTTGCACTTAAAAGTCAGATTCTCCTCGTCCACATCAAGTTGCGAAACACCATTCTAATCATACTCATCTTGAGTTCCTTGTTTTTTTTCATCCACAATTCCGAATTGCGAGACGTAAGACTCGTTGCGTATCGTAATCACCATGGAGTCTCAACGGCCTAAAACACCCGAAAGCGCTAAATCAAATGTGCACTCAGCAAATACTGCGAGCACATCTCCCAATGTGGCGGCCAGACTTGATGCGCCTCCAGTCGACGACACATACCAGCCACAGTCAGCGATGAAGGTCTTCCTGCTTCTCGCCTCGGTCTTTCTGAGCATCTTCCTCGTTGCCCTGGATAGGCTCATAATCTCAACAGTAAGGATATCATCCTCATAACTAAGCCATGCGCTAACAGACTCTGGCCAGGCCATCCCTCAAATTACAGATGAATTTCACTCTCTGCCCGACGTTGGCTGGTACGGAAGCGCCTACACATTGACATGCTGCTCATTCCAGCTGCTGTTTGGAAAGCTCTACACTTTCTATTCCGTCAAAGGCGTCATGCTCACGAGTGTCTTGCTATTCGAACTTGGCTCTGCCATCTGCGGCGCCGCCCCTTCATCGGCAGCCTTCATCATCGGAAGAGCAATCGCCGGCATTGGCGCCGCTGGAATCTTCGCTGGATGCGTAAGTCGGCCATTCGTACCCTCTTGACTCACTACTTGCTAACGAGGATGCCATGCCAGATCGTAAGCATCGTGTATGTTGTCCCCCTGGACAAACGTCCGCAGTTTCAAGGCATGTTCGGCGCCCTGTTTGGCATCGCTTCTATCGTGGGCCCGTTGATTGGCGGCGCCTTCACTTCCTCCAGTGCCACATGGAGGTGGTGCTTCTACATCAACCTACCCTGCGGTGCCGTGGCAATGGCCGTCATTGCCTTCTGCCTCAAAGTCCCTGACAGAGACACCACCAAGCTTCCCTGGACACAGAAGCTGGCTCAGCTCGATATTCCCGGTACTACTGTTCTGATCCCTGGTGTCGTCTGCTTTCTGCTCGCACTCCAGTGGGGCGGCAATACCTATGCTGTGAGTCTTCCCGAACCTGATCTCAATCTTGGACCTCCATACTGACAGTTCCCAGTGGAGCAACGGCCGAATTGTAGCACTATTGACTCTTGGAGGCATTCTCCTTCTTGCCTTCGTTGCCATCCAGATCCTGCTCCCCAAGACCGCCACCATCCCTCCACGCATCTTCAAGCAACGCAGCATCGTCTCCGGCTGCTGGGCTACCGTCTGCATCGGCTCATCCCAATACATCTTCGGTACGGCAACCACAAACCCAACCCCACACCACGACCTCCCCGCTAACTTCACCCTCAGTCTACTTCCTCCCCATCTGGTTCCAAACCATCAAAGGCTCCTCCGCCGTCCAATCCGGCATCCAACTCCTCCCCCTCCTCCTCTCCATGGTCCTCGCCTCCATCGCCGGCGGCATAACCAACACCAAAATCGGCTACTACACGCCCCTCGCCATCGCCGGGTCCAGCATCATGGCCGCCGGCGCCGGGCTGCTGACCACCTTCGCCCCCCACACATCCGAAGGCGCGTGGATCGGCTACCAAATCCTCTACGGCTTCGGCATGGGGCTCTGCTTCCAGGCGCCCAACCTCGCCGCGCAAACCGTCCTGCCGACGCCCGACGTCCCCATCGGCACGAGCCTGATGTTCTTCAGCCAGCTGTTCGGCGCCGCGATATTCGTGTCGGTGGGCCAGAACGTCATGGACAACGAGCTGGTGCGGCGGATGAAGGCGCTCGTGCCGGGGTTTGAGGCGAGTAGCGTGACGCAGGGAGGCGCGACGGAGGTGCTGGCCGTGCTGCCGGCGGAGCTGAGGGCGGCGGGCCGCGTGGCGTATAATGAGGCGTTGCGGAGTGTGTTTGTGATTGGGTTGGTGCTGGCGTGTCTGACTGTGCTCGGGACGGCGGGGCTGGAGTGGAGGAGCGTGCTGAAGAGGGCGGAGGAGGAGAGGAGGGGGAAGGGGCAGGTGGCGGCGGATGCGGATCCGGATGCGGATCCGGAGAAGGTGAAGGGTGAGGACAGCGCATAAAAATAGACACGCTGTTCTTGTTGAGGAGTACAGGTTACTTTGGGGCATTTGAGGACGATTTAATGTTTTACTTGATAATTTAGACAGTAGATAGTTAATAGATCACCAATCTTCACTTATGCTATGAACTTCAGCTTGCCGGGAAAAGGGGGTTGAATTCCGAGGTAGTGGTTGAACCTGGCAAAGGATTCCACTAGCTACTCTGGCAGGGTATTCGTACTGATAGGCTGCCTCGGCCGAGAAACAATAAGAAACTGAGATTGAGGGATTGAAACGTAACTGGGCGGGAAAAAAAAAAAAAGAAGACATCCCTGAAGCCTCTCGACTTACAGAGATTCCAAAGTCAATAGCAATGCAGTCTGCATCGGGAATTGACACTTACATTTTCCACATGATTGTATACCTCGCTCCATCCGTGTAGTACCGATTGAGTGCCAGTGAAGCTCAGTGGTCCAGATCCAGAGAGAAACCGCCACCGAACAGAACCTCTATCTCTTGTCCGATCTATGCTTAGAGGAGACGGGATGAAGTTACTTGATTCAGAGCTTCACGTAGCGTTGCCTTGCATCTCGCTGCAATACCAGGTAGTTGCAGTCATTTCATGTGACACGCCACGTCTAAAAGAGGCATCCGGGCCGGGCCGGGCCGTAGATGCAAACGCCAGGGGCAGGCTGCCTGATTGGGTGATAATCGTTGTCAACGGCGACAGCTCTGTTTTGGGCTACATACACATCGACGGCGTGGGTTCTAGACGGGAACGGCGCCCTGTTCACCGGTAGTGGCAGGCTGCCTAAATTAAATGGAGCAATGGTATCGACCAGTAGAAAAGCGAGGCGGGCTACATTTGCCGCATTCTGATACTAGCTTCGGAACTGGCGGCTCATGGCTCTACTTTTCCTCGCGATAGCGTCTTTTCATGGCTTATTAAATGCGTGTAGGATGCCTGTGCAGGGTTGAAAAATAGGACGGTATTGGTTCGGGGATACGGCAGACGAAAACCAACGGTTACACACTCGGCAATTGGTGGGGATAAAGGGGACCCCACATCTCACCATGGATCGGGTCGTCATGTTAATCTACTTTAGCGATGTAGTACGAAACTCAACGGTCAGCTAGTACAATTGAAGCACACCGTGAAGAATGGACGTTGCACGTGCAGCTTCATCAAAGATGGTCGATGAGAGCGAGAACAGGCAGAGAACTAAGCGAAGAAATGTAGATAGGGAGCCGCGTGGAGGATCTTGATCGAACCAAGTAATCGGACCCGAGACATCACCCTTGTAAAGGACGTGTGCTCCACACCAATAAATCCTGCAGGTGACGCTGGGCAATCACCGAATCTCTGGATGGCCCGTCTCCGTTTACATGCCTTCGAACGCCACAAGTGGCTGACTGCCGTCATCTCCTACCTTGCAAGTGTTGCATACATCGGCAGATGGGGTGGTGTATCGTGTCTCGGGAGGCGACTTCAAGACTGATAGAGAACTGCATTTAAGAGTGTTGAAAAAACATCAAGAGTGGTAACAATCCATCTCTGCTTTCATCACAAAGCAGAGCTTGTTCCTTTCACTTCAACATGAACGGCGAGATCACGAACGGCGAGATTGCCGAGACCTGCATCCATCAGCTCATCTCAAAGCATGTCCGTGCCCGCCCCGACGACGAGGCTGTTGCCTCATCCTCAGGCGAATCCCTGACCTACTCGGCCCTCGATGATGCCGCTGAGCGTGTCGCCCACCAGTTGCGAGCTCATGGAGCAGGACCGGAACACTTCGTCATCGTCTGTTTCGAGAAATGCATCTGGACAGGTGAGTTGAGAGGCCCCCGTTACCTACTCTCCCCTCCCAGCATGCAGGTCCGGCTCTGGGTCTTGAGGGACCTCGGCAGTAATAGTCTTCCTCATGCTAACAGTCGTGATTATGTAGTCGTCGCCATCTACGCCATTCTCAAAGCCGGCGCCGCCTTCGTGCTCCTCGACCCAGCGCATCCCGACGAGCGGCTCCGCATCATCGCCCACAAGACTGGAGCCGAAGTGGCCATTACCTCGGCAACTTGCCACCAGCGCCTCGCCTCGCTCGTTCACACTGCCCTGACGTTGGACGGCACCACTCTAACCACGTCGTTCCCGCTTCCCGATGGCAGCCCCGCCGCCTCGCCCGCCTCAAGCAGCACCAACATCAGTAGCAGCAGCGACCATGACGACACACAGCAGCAAGTCCGCCCCTCCAATCTCGCCTACGCCGTCTTCACGTCCGGCAGCACCGGCGAGCCGAAAGGCGTGCTCGCCACGCACAGCAACTTCTTCCACTTCATCACGCGGTGCGGCCCGCCCCTCGGCCTCGCCGGCCGCGCTGGCGCTGGCGCCGCCCGCACCCGCACGCTGCAGTTCGCGTCGTACAGCTTCGACGCGTCGATAATGGAGATGCTGGGCGCGCTGGCGGGCGGCGGGACCGTGTGCGTCGTGTCGGACGCCGAAAGGCTGGACGGCGGGGCGCTGGTGGATGCGGCGCGCCGGCTGCGCGTGAGCTGGGCGTTTCTGACGCCGACGGTGCTGGTGAAGCTGTTGCCGCCGCCGCCGGCGCCGGAGGCCGAGCCTAAGTCCGAGTCCGAGGTCGTGGTCGCGGGCTCCTCCTGGGGCGGAGACGGGGGAAGCAGCAGCAGCAGCAGCAACAGCATCATCCCCTCCCTCCGCACGCTCGTTGCCGGCGGCGAGGCCTTGGTGCCGGCCGTGGTCGAGCGGTGGGCGCACCGCGTCGAGCTGATCAACGGCTACGGGCCCACCGAGACGAGCATGATCTGCGTGTCGAGGCCGGTGCCGCCACCGCTGCGGGCCGGGGCTGACCCTGCGAACATCGGGCGGTGCCTGGTCGGGCGCGGCTGGCTGGTGGATCCGGACGATGACGGGCGGCTGATCGCCGACGGCGACGACAGCGTCGGCGAGCTGCTGCTCGAGGGGCCACACGTGGGGCGCGGCTACGTGCAAGATCCCGAGAGGACTGCGGCGGCGTTCATTGCGCGGCCGGCGTGGCACGAAAGGCTGTTCCCGCACGAGGCGGGTCCGCACGCATTCTACAAGAGCGGTGATCTCTGCCACCGGGCGCCGGATGGCTCGTACGTCTATGTCGGCCGCAAGGACCGGCAGGTCAAGATCAACGGGCAGCGCACCGAGCTGGGGGAGATTGAGCACGCGCTCCGGCAGTGTCTGGGAGCCTCGGAGCACATCTCTGTGGAGCTGATCAAGCAGGCGACTGGCACGTCGACGCTGGTCGGGTTTGTGACGCTGGGCGACGACGGCGGTGGGAACGGCGCGGAGATGCAGGAGCGCGTCAATACGAGGATGGCTGAGGTGCAGAAGCGCGCTGCAAAAGTGCTGCCGGCTTTCATGGTGCCGAGGGTCTACATGGCGGTGCCCGAGCTTCCGCTGACAATGACTGGGAAGTTGGACCGGAAGCAGCTCCAGGCGCTGGGGGCGGCACGGCTCTCAGCGGTGTTGCCGAAGCCAGTCGAGCGTGAGGCGAGCGCAACCGAGGCAGCACTCCGGGCGGTGTGGAGCAATGTGCTCAACATATCCCAGGAGGCTATTGGGCTGCGGAAGCCGTTCCAGAGCTTCGGAGGTGACTCCATTTCCGCCATGCAAATTGTTGCGCAGGCGAAAAGCATTGGCCTTCGGCTCTCGGTTCAGCAGGTTCTTCGCCTAAGGACGGTGGAAGCGCTGGCAGGACTGGCAGACGGGAATGCGGCGCTGGTGGCGAATGAAGTGGAGGAGGCAGAGGTCGAGGAGGAGCTCGACACACCCTTCAAGCTTTCGCCTATCCAGCAGCTCTTCTTCGACATCTCCCCCAAGGGCGAGAATCATTACAACATCAGCCAGCTCGTCAGAGTCACGAAGCAGATCAAGCCGGACGCCCTCGTGGCAGCACTCAAAGCTGTTGTGGCTCGGCATGGCATGTTACGAGCGCGCTTCTTTGCAGACAGAAAGGGCCGGTGGTTCCAGTCCATCAGCGACGACGTCGAAGGTTCCCTGAAAGTCGAGTTCCACAACTCGTTCGACTGGGCCGAGCTGATGCCGCTCATTTCAAAGAGTCAGCGGAGCATCGACATTGAAGATGGTCCCTTGCTGCGCTGTGACTTGATCCAGGCCGAAGAGGAGCAGTTGCTATTCTTGTGCGGGCACCACCTCGTAACGGACTTTGTTTCGTTCCGAGTGATATTGCTGCAAGTGGAGCAGATCCTCAGATCTGGAGACACAGAACTTCCGCGGGCCTACTCCTTCCCCAGGTGGCTGAAGCAGCAGGAAAAGCATGTCAACAGCCTTGCAAAGGCAGCGACGCGGGCGCCTTACGATCTTCCGGTCCCCGATTTGGAGTTCTGGGGCCTGTCGGGCGAAACCAACGTCTGGGGAGACATTGCGGTGGAGAAGCTGGCAATCAGCCAAAGCATGTCGGCGAAGATGAGGGGCGGGGAGCTTCAGGCTAGTACTGCGGACATGCTGCTGGCGGGCGTGATTCACGGGTTCCGGGTGGCATTCCCCGAACGGGAAATGCCGGCCTTCTACGTCGAGGGCCATGGCAGGGAGCCTTGGAACGACAACATCGACCTCTCGCAAACCGTGTCTTGGTTCACCACCATCACGCCCGTGCTTGTGGCGTCGGCAAACCAGGATGATGCCATGAGCACGCTCCTGGATACTCAGGACGCGCGCGAGCGCTTCGCTGGAAATGGGTTGCCTTGGTTCGCATCTAGTATCTACGGCAGTAAGCAGCGCAATCACGACATGGAAGTCAGCTTCAACTACGCAGGGGCGTACCAGCAGCTGGAGCGGGCGGAAGCGTGCTTCCAAGCAATGCCCGACTTCGACCTTCTGAGCCTGGATGGAATGGGCCCGACGCTGCGGCGATTCGGGGTCATCGACATCTGGGGAGACGTCAGGCACGGCGAAATTGTACTCTCCTTCATCTACAACCGCAAGATGAAGCACCAAGGCCGGATTGGAAAATGGGTCCGGGGCTCAGAAAAGGCAATTGCGTCGATTGTTAAGCAGCTCTCGGCAGGTGAAGCAGCTGGGAAGCAGCCGTCGTTTCCACTGCTCGGAATACCGCCCTCCAAGGTTGCTGGCTTTCTCGACTCTGTGCGGCAGCGCATCGGATACAACGACATCGAAGACATATACCCTTGTACGCCAGCGCAGCACGCCTTCATGCTCAGCCGCATTAGCGGAAGAGGGCGGCATGAAGCAGGGTTCATCTTTGAGCTGCAGTCGCAGCAACACATAGACACAAGCAGGATCAGGGCGGCATGGCAGTCGGTAGTGAATCGGCACGCGTCGTTGCGGACCGTCATCATCGAGAGCAGCCGAGGCGACGGCACGTTCGACCAGGTGGTGCTGGCAAACTTCGAACCTGCGGTGGTTGAGGTTGCGGGACTGAGCGTGCAGGAGCTGGACGCGCTGCCGATGGTGGATTGGGTGGCAGGGCGGCCAGAGCAACAGCTGACAATCTGCCGGCTGTCTCCAACTGTGGCCGTGGTGCGGCTCGACATCAACCACGTGCTGGTCGACGGTCTCTCATCGCAGCCGCTGCAACGCGACCTGGAGCTGGCGTACGACGGGCTTCTGGACTCGCTCCCGCCAGCGCGATGGCGCGACTGCGTGGCTCATGCGCTGGGCGGAGCGGCATCGTCGGAGAGCGCGCTGCGCTTCTGGACGGGGCGGCTTGCAGGGGTGCCGCCGTGCCCATTTCCGCTGCTCGCCGACGACTTTGACGGACGCGACGAGCGGATGACAGTCGAGGTGCGGCTTCATGATGCGCAGGCGCCGGTGCGCTTCTGCCGCGAGCGGGCGCTGACCATGGCGGACCTGGCGAAAGCGGCGTGGGCGCTGGTTGTGAGGCGCTACACGGGCAGCGGGCAGCCGTGCTTCGGGTGCGCCAACAGTGGGCGCGACATCGAAATCGAGGGCGCAGGCGACATCGTGGGCCTATTCGCCAACGTGACGGTATGCATGGTGCGCGTCGACGAGGCGGCAACGGGCGAGGACTTGCTGCAGCAGGCGCAGGAGGGGGCGCTGGACGAGCTGCCGCACCGGGCGTGCTCGCTGATTGAGATCGGACACGCGCTGAATGTCGCTGTCGATGGGTTTGTCAACACGACGCTGTCGGTGCAGAAGCGCGAGGGCGCGCAGCCGGTGGGCACGGGCCGGTCGGTGGCGGTGCGCGAGATCGGCCAGGTCGACGACAACGGCTCTGGCGTCATCGGCGTCGCCTGCACCACCATCCAAGACCACGAGCTCGAGCTCGCCCTCGAGTGCCGCCAATCGCTCATCTCGCACGCTCACGCCGACAATGTCGCCGCTACCTTCGCCCACATCCTCGACCAGCTCGTGCGCGAGCCCCAGCTGCCCGCCGCCCGCCTGGCCACTCTGAGCCCCCGCGACGCGTCCCAAATCCGCCGCTGGAACCGCGCCCATCACGCGTCACGGGATGCCTGCATCCATTCTGTCGTCGCCGAGCACGCCTACCACCATCCAGACCGCACTGCCGTCGATGCCTGGGATGGCTGCCTCAACTACGCCCAGCTGGATGCCCACGCCGAAAGGCTGGCTGCCCACTTGGCTCAGCTCCACGTCGGCCCCGAGACCCTAGTGCCTGTTCTCATGGAAAAGTCCCTGTGGACCCTCGTCTCCATGCTGGCCGTGCTCAAGGCCGGTGCTGCCTTTGTGCCGCTCGCCCCCGACAGCCCGCTCGAGCGCCTGCAGCACCAGCTCCAAGACACGCGCGCCACCGTTGCCCTGACTTCCCCCCGCTACAAGCACGTGCTCGATGGCAGTATCCAGCAGGTCGTAGTGTCCAAGGACTTTGTTGAGAGCCTGCCCCTCCCCGACCAGCCCGTCGAATCGGCCGTGGCTCCTGAAAATGCCGCCTATGTCATCTACACCTCAGGCTCCACCGGCCGCCCCAAGGGCATTGTGCTGGAGCACCGCCACGCCCTTTCTAGCGCTGCCGGCTACACCGCCGCCCTTGGCATGGGTCCCCAATCGCGCACTCTTCAGTTTTCCGCCTATACCTTTGACACCAGCATCGCCGAAATCTGGGGCACTCTGACCGTCGGCGGCTGCGTCTGCCAGCTGTCTGACGACCAGCGAATGGACGATCTGCCTGGGGCCATCAACGCCTGTCGCGCCAATTTCATCTTCATGACGCCCACTGCTCTTGCACTCCTACGCCCTTCCCAAGTGTCCTGCGTCGAAGACGTCGTCGTTGGCGGAGAGCCGCTCCGTCGTGACCTCGTCGTGACCTGGGCCCCTCATGTCCGCTTAAACAACGGCTACGGCCCAGCTGAAACCGCTGTTCAGGCTACCCAGAACTCAAATCTGACGCCTGCGACGGAGCCTTCATGTATCGGCCGCAGCACTTGCTGCAAAACTTGGATCGTCGACATCGCCGACGACTCCCGCCTTGCTGCTGTCGGTGCCGTTGGTGAACTGTGGCTCGAAGGCCCGGCTGTGGCTCGAGGATATCTCGGCTTGGAGAAAGAGACCGCCGAAGCCTTCGTAACCCGGCCTGCCTTTTTAGACAAGGGAGCCATGAGCCGCTTCTATCGTACAGGAGACCTCGTGCGCTACGAAGTCGATGGTAGCATCAGATTTCTTGGCCGCAAAGACACACAGGCCAAAATACGAGGACAACGCCTGGAACTATCTGAAGTCGAGTATCACGCCTCTGACATTCTCGACCAAAGCATGACCGTCGCCGCTGAGATCGTCGCGTCGGCCCAGAAGGACGTGCTGGCCTTGTTCGTCGAAGGCTCGGATTCATCGGCAGAATCCAAGTTGCAAGCCCAACTTCCCACCAGACTTCCAGGATACATGGTACCGTCCCAAATATTTCTTGTCCAACAACTTCCACGCTTGGCAGCATCAAATAAGCTGAACCGCACCGAACTACGCGCCCTCGGCGCTGCCCTGGCGCTCAATGCCGCCACCTATTTGCCCGCCAAAGAGCAACCGCACGGGCACGTTGAGGTGCTACTACAACGCCTATGGAGTGAAGTTCTTGATATTCCGGTGCTGCAGATTGGTGCACATGACGGGTTCCTCCGGCTTGGCGGGGATTCGTTGGACGCAATGAAGCTGGCTGCTGCAGCTCGCAGGCGAGGCTTTGCCCTCAGCGTCGCCAGCATAATGACCAAGCGGACATTGTCCGACATGGCGCTGGAAATGAAGGCTGCCGATGCAAATGAACACGTCCAGATTCCAGCCTTCTCACTCATCAAACACGACAGCAAGCCGGCTGACATCTGTAGCCAGCTAGCCAAGGAGACGGGCATTGCGACGGACCTCATTGAGGATGCGTATCCCTGCACGTCCCTGCAGGAAGGCCTCTTCACGGCATCTCTAAGGCAGCCGGGCGCCTACATTTCCCGTTATATCATCGACATCGGTCCGCAAGACGATGTCGAGCGCCTGCAGCAAGCATGGCAGTCGGTACTCAAAGCGCACCCCATTCTGCGGACACGGATCGTGCAGCCGCAAGGGATGGGTGCGATGCAGGTGGTAGTCAGCGCCGAGGTGGAGACCGCCTGGCAATATGCCGATGACATGGACAGCTACCTCGTGAAGGACCGCGCCGTTCCGATGCAGCTGGGCGACGCGCTGATCCGATTTGGCATCGTGGCAAACACCAAATTCGTCTTCACTCTGCACCATGCCATATATGACAGCATCTCGCTTCCTCTATTGGCTGGCGCCTTGAAGAAAGCCTACCGCGGAGAAATCGTCCCGCAAGCTCCGCCCTACAACCATTTCATCAAGTGGATGTCGAACCTGGATGCTAAAGCCTCGGAGAGATTCTGGGCATCGTATCTGGACGGCTGCTTGGCGCCGTCTTTCCCTCCTGCCTCTGCCCCCGCTCGTGTTTTCAACGCCAGCCTCATTGCCAAACGCCACGTCGCCGTCAAGAGGAAGCACGGATCTAGCTTCACAACCGCCACCTTCCTCCAGACTGCCTGGGGTATCCTGCTTGCCCGATACAGCGAAGCACGGGATGTTATCTTCGGCGTCACACGGTCAGGTCGCACTGCTCCCATTCCCCAGATCGATGAGATGACTGGCCCGACAATTACTACGGTACCCCTCCGTGTTCAGCTGGGCAACGGTGCACAGCCAGTCATCGAGTTGTTGAAGCAGGTGCAACAAACGTCGACGCAAATGATTGAGCATCAGTATTTCGGCCTTCAGGCTATCCGCCGCGTGAACGACGATGCGAAGATGGCATGCGAGTTCCGCACTTTGATCGAGCTGCACGCCCCCGGAGCCGAGGTTGCCATCGGCAGTGAAGACGGCTTCGATATCCTGCGTGGAGAGCAGGACGAAGGCGACGTTGCAAATTTCCACGTCTACCCTCTCGTTGTCACTTGCTCCTTCAGTGACGCGGGCATTGATGTGCAGGCTGCTCACGACCCGGAGGTGCTAACTCCCTTCCAGATGCAGCGCATGCTGGGACAACTTGGCAATATCCTTCACCAGCTGGCTGATGCAGACTCGACGACGAAGCTCGAGGATATTGATATTGTTAGCGACGACGACCGAGCTCTTCTGCACGAGTGGACCGCTCGCCACACGCCAGTGATCGAGAAGTGTCTGCACAGTCTTTTCGAGGAACAGGCTGCCAGAAGCCCTGAACGCCCTGCCATTTGCACAACTTCCACTTCCATGAGCTATGCGGAAGTGGACATGTACGCGAACCGCATTGCCCACCAGCTGCGCCTCCGGCTCCCGGAAATGCACGGCGCCTTCATTGCCATGTGCTCGGAGAAGTCCGTCTGGGCCATCGTATCCATGCTCGGCATTCTCAAGGCTGGCCAAGCTGTTGTCTTGATGGATCATACTCAGCCGGAGGAGCTGCTTTGCAAGCTTACGGAAACGGCTGGCATCAGGTTGGCGCTGGCCTCGCCATCAGCCGCCGCAAAACTGTCCTTCGTCGATCTTATCACTATTGACTCATCTACTGCCCAAGCATGGCCAGAGTCAAGCGAGCGGAGCAGCATCAATCTCCGCAGCCCAGCGTTTGCCATCCCCACCTCCGGCAGCATCGGGGAGCCCGAGGTCTGCGTAATCGAACATTGCAGCCTCGCCTCTGCTGCGCACAGCCATGCGGCTGCCTTCCAAATTGACGCAGACACACGCGCGCTGCAGTTTTCCTCGTATGGCAATGGCGCTGTGCTCATCGAGATGCTGCCGGTGCTGCTGGCCGGCGGCTGCGTGTGCGTGGCCTCGGAGCAGCACGAACTCGTTGACAGCATCAACAGCCTGGACGCCAACTGGGCCATCCTCACGCCCTCGTTGCTCGAGCAGCTGGGCGGCCCGCAGCGCGTCCCCAAGCTGAAGACGCTCATCACCGCTGGCGAGCGGCTCCACGCCCACACCGTGGCCCGTTGGGCGCCCGCGCTGACGCTGCTGCACGGCTACGGCCAAGCCGAGGCGAGCGGCATTACGATACTCACAGAGCCCTTGGCACCCGGTACCAATCCGCGCAACATCGGCCGCTGCGTGTCCGGCCGCGCATGGGTTGTCGAACCCGACAACCACGAGAAGCTGTGCCCCGTGGGCGCCGTAGGTGAGTTGCTGATTGAAGGCCCGCACCTGAGTTCGGGGTACATCGACATCCCGAACGCCACGGCCGCCACGTTCGTCGCCAGGCCGGCGTGGCTAGATACCGCGGAGCCGGCAGAGAGGGTGCTCAAGACGGGTGACCTTGTGCGCTGGTGCGCAGGCGGGACGCTGGAGCACCTCGGCCGCCGGGACACGCAGGTCAAGATCAGCGGCCAGCGCGTCGAGCTTGGTGAAATTGAGGACAGCCTGCGTGGACTGCTCACGACTAAGGGCGGCGTTGACGGCGTCGCGGTGGAGCTTGTGGGCGGACGTCTGGTTGCTTTCTTGGTCCTCGGCGGCAACGCTGGCGAGGCTGACGTTCAGCGGAAGCTGGATGAGGCTGTTCAGGGGGTACCGGAGCAGCTCGCGCTGCGTCTCCCACGCTTCATGCTGCCCGCTGCCTTCCTGCCACTGCAGCGGCTCCCGCTCACGTCGGCGAACACGCTGGACCGGAGGGCGCTGCGGAGTATCGGTACCGGGCTGCTGGCGCAACGTCGCCAGGCTAATTTCACCAGTGCGAAGGAAGAGAACTTGAACGATATGGAGAGCCGGCTGCTAGCTTTGTGGAAGGCCACGCTCGGCCCGCGGGAGGAGATGACTGCCGACAGCAATTTCGTCGAGCTTGGAGGAGACTCGCTCGACGCCATGATGCTGGTCTCTTCAGCGCGCCGTCAAGGCATCCACCTAACCGTCGCCGACATCTTCAAGCACTCCAGGCTCGCCGACATGGCGCTCGTCGCGACGAGGATCGCACCAGGAACCAAGGCCGAGAAGGGGGAACCCAAGACGGATTACCGCCCGTTCTCCACGCTTCAGTCCGAGTGCGATCTGGACGCCCTCCTCCGCCTGCACATCGCGCCGCGGCTAAACGTCAGCCCGGCTGACATCGAAGACGCGGCGTGGGCAACGCACCTCCAGACGCAGATGGTGGCGGCGTCGCAGCTGAAGGAGCGGCACGCCGTCTACTACCTGACGCTGGACCTCTCCGCCGGCGGCCGCGCCATGGACGCCGAGAAGCTCAAGGACGCGTGCAGGAAGGTCGTCGCGCGCTACGATATCCTCCGCACCGTCTTCGTCTACTACAAGCACCGGCTGCTGCAGGTCGTCGTCCGCGATCCAGATGTCGAGATCGAGGATCAGGGTGTTGGGCCAGGGCAAACCAGCTTCGAGGACGAGACCAACGCGTATGTGCGGAGAGACAAACAGCGGCCAGCGCATATCGGGCAGCAAGGCGTCCGCTTTGCCGTTCTGAGGGGAAGTGACGCCATACGCCTCGTCATCCGCTTCCCTCACGCCCAGTACGACGCCATGTCCCTCCCGCTGATCTTCTCCGCTATCGAATCCACTTACCACCAGCCCGCGTCTTCGCCGCCGCCGCCACCACCACCCTCCTTCCTCGCTTTCCTCCACGCCGTCCAGTCCCTCCAACCCGCCGCCCAGCGCTTCTGGCAAACCGAGCTTGCCGGTATTACCCGCGTGACGGAGATCGTCGAGCGGCCGCACGATCTGCCTCCGAGCGCCTGGCTGCCCGTCCACCCGCCCAAGTCGACACGTACTTGCGTCCTTCGTGGTCCGGAGAGAGGACGTGGCACGAGGTTTCCGTTCTCGACTGTGCTCAAGGCTGCGTGGGCGGCAACGCTAGCGCAGCTGTCGTCCAGCTCTGATGCATCCTTCCCCATGCGGCCGGATGAATCACCCGACCATTCATCAGACGAATCCTCCCCCCAACCATCCGACCAAGCATCGGATTCCAGCAATGACCACAATGGCGACGAAAGGGACGAGGAAGACACCGCCATCATCTTCGGCGAAACCCTCGCCAACCGCTCGGCCGTCCCCTTTCCACGCGTCGACGAATTGGCCGGCCCGTGCATCACGACGGCGCCTGTTGTTGTCCGCGGTCTGATCGGCAGGTCTGGCGTGCCACCGCAGCCGGCGGAGTTGCTTAGGCGCGTCAACGACGCGGCGCTCAGGGCCAGGCCGTTTCAGAGTGTAGGGTTCTTCGAGCATTTGGGTGGGCTAGACCGCGTGTGGGGCGGTGAGGAAGGGGAGGTGGAGGGGAAGAAGAAGCGCCCGCGGGTGCTGCGGCGGTTTGGCTCGGTGGTGCAGCATTTGAATAGGCATATGGCGGGGTTGTTGGAGGGTGGCGGGGAGAAGGTGGGCGGACAGGGGCGTGTTGGCAGCGGAGGTGGCTTTGAGGGGAGGGTCGGGTGGGTGGGTGAGCCGTGGGATTTGGCGGATGTGACGGTTGAGACGAAGGTTGTTGTGGGTGAAGAGCAAGGGGAGGGGAGAGGAGAGGGGGAAAGAGAAAGAGTGAGTGTTTCGATGCATTCGTGTGATGAGGTTGTGCCGCCGGAGTTGGCGGAGGCGATGATGGAGAGGTTGTGTGGGTGGATTGGGGTTTTTTGGGCGTGTGAGGGCGAAGGCGGTGAAATGAGTAGCGGCCTGGCTGGCCCCCTGATGGATGGGGGAGGGCAGAGGAAGAGGGATGAGGGGCTGCGGATTCCGGTTCCAATGCCTGTTATTACGGTAAAGACTGGGACTGGTGTTGCTGCTGGGGATGATGAGATGGCGCTGCAACAACAGCATGAAGAGAAATTGGCCTTGGGTCTGGAGTTGCAGAGACAGGTCCTCCTCGAAGCGCCGACCAACCAGCATGCGCCACTCCCGCCGCCACGGTTGTCACCGGATGATTCGTTCTTCAACGAGATGGCACTGGTTGGTGGCGATCCGTTGCTGGGGGCTGGAGAGCTGGCGAGGGTCTACTGCGAAAAGGGTGTGGCTAGTGTGTGTGTAGACGATATTGTGGCACGTCCGACAGCGAGGATGCAGATGGGGCTTGTTTAATAGGGCGTTTGAAGTACCGGTTTTACATGCATCTGGATGGTGTAAGAGCGTAGTATCATCGTCTTTGACTAATAAAATTTGAAAAATAGTGTAATAAACCGAAGTTTTCAACTATAGAAGAAGGTGCCCATAAATTTAACTCCCCCATCTCGAGAATTTAACTCCCCCAAATCCAGATTTTGACTCCCCCCCAGATAAGGTAATTTTATATATATAGTAGAGGCTGCTAGAGCCTCTACTAGCTATAATACTATCGCTCGTACCTCTAGCAACTTCGCTTATCTTGTCGGCGGTAGTAGCGATCTTCGGCGACTCTCTAATCTCTACGTAGGTAAAGAAAGTTTAACACTATACTAAGTATCGTAAGTAGAAGTAGGTATAAGACGAATAACGGAAAGAAGAAGAAAGAAGAGAAGAAGTAGTTTACTAAGCGGCCTTTTATTATAAAGTAACTACGCGAGTCGTGCGTCTTAGGTAGTTCTTAGTAGGTACGGGTAATAAATATATAGAGAAGTACGAGAAACGACCTCGCCTATATAAGTTATAGAAGTAGTAATATAGGAGGTAATATAAGTAGGTTTCTCGCGATGAGATGCCGGTGAATTCCCCGCATTTACTATATAAAATTAGGTGTGAAAGCCGGAGAAAAAATACCTCTCCCAGGGGGGGAGTTAAAATCTGGATTTGGGGGAGTCAAATTCTCGAGATGGGGGAGTTAAATTTGTAGGCACCTAGAAGAAAATAAGAAATAACAAACGATACAACATTAACACACTAACCCCATTCTAAATGTTAAGCTAAGGGAACTCATAGCTTGTCTTGTAGAGCGAACCTACCACACCGTAATGTTATAAAGCGACGTGATAACCCTGAGTAGGCAAAAAAAAAAAAAGACTTTTCCGATCCGTCTGGATACCGACAACTTTCTCATTTGAAAAAACGACCTAATTTCCCAGGCGGCTCGTCAACTCTCTTTCTCACAAATAAAAAACTCGACCGTGGATTTCAAACTCCTTCAGGGCTTCCAACTGCTCCAAATAGCCTAGCAATGCGATTATCGCCATTCCTTATCGCGTATTTAAGGGCAAATCTACCAATATGATTGCGAATTCTTGGATCTGCGCCATAATTGAGCAGCAAACGGACTGCTTCCCATTTTTTCCGACTTTTGCTATCTCCTAAAAAGGTCGTTGGATCTCATAACCCAGAAAAGAGCAGTTTCCCCTTCGTCATCTTGCATGTTGGGGTTTGTTGCAGCTTCGAGGAGCAGGTGGACTATCTGGATATCTTGTCACAGTATACAGAAAATTGATAGCCAGGACGGCAGCTTCGCTAGTCCTTTTCGTAGTGCAAGTAATAGCGGCGTCTCCCCTTTGTAGTTGACCACGTTCACGGTTGGCCCCGGTCGTTGTAGCAGCCTGACTCTGGTCAAGTTTCGTGAGTACACTGCTGAATGGATCGGGAATCCTGAGTTCCATGGATGTGGTGAGCGACTTTCTGCGTTAATATTGCCTCCAGCGTGAAGGGGACAATGCGTTGCCTTCGTATGGAACGGGAAATTTCGACACATAGGGTTGCGCCACATCGTAGTTTGAGTCGGCGTCTCGGTTTGAGTTGACGTCTCGGTTTGAGTTTGCGTCTCGGTTTGAGTTTGCGTCTCGGTTTGAGTTGGCGTCTCGGTTTGAGTTGGCTTTTCGGCCAGGCGGCAGGTTTAAGATTTTGGTGGGGAACGTGATAGCAAGCAGATCCCGAGGTGTGGCCCCAAGATCATTTTCTGCGTCTACGTCGCACCCGGATCGAATCAAAAGCTGAACGATTTCGAGTTTTTCCGGTGTGGAACGGGAATCTTGATTGCCAACAGCGTCGTAGAAAGCATGGTGCAAGGGGGTGTTACCAACTGAATCTCGTAGGCTGTTATCTGCACCAAGCTCCAGCAAGAGCTTGACCATGTCGACATTTTTCGCTGAAACGGCCCACGACAGCGGTGCTACTTTGTTTCCCAAGGACTTCGGATTTTTATTTGCTCCCTGGCGGATAAGGTGCCTCACTGCTTTGTCTTTTCCTTTCAAGACTGCATCATGTAATGGAGATTGGCCGTTCTCGATGTAGGGTACAATACCTCTAACATGTACAGATATGGACTGATCGTTGATCTTCGCTCCTGCATGGAGAAGAAGGTGCATTGCGTCTATATTCTCCTCGCTGGCAGCTGCATGCAGAGCAGTACGTCCTGTGTAAGCTTCTCGATAGTTTATTTCCGATCCAGATTTGAGTAGTGAAGAGATCACCTGGCGATCGCCCCAAAGACTGGCAAGATAGAGTGGTGATCGCCAAGGAGAATTATTCTTGTACTGGACGCATACTCCTGCTGCAATTAAGTTTCCGACAACCTGTTTTTGTTGCCCAAGTAGAGCGTAGGCCAGTGGTGTGAGAAAATGATTTGACGCTGGCGTGGCGGGAGATTCGATTTCTGAAAGCATTTTCTTTTGTGTATTCTCACGAAGCAGCCCAGTTACGGCGAGAAGGTGAATCAGCCTCGCATTTTGACAGGGCCACCTCGGGATCCGGGCTTTCAAAGAAGGTCGAAATTTAGAAATCCATGAATGTAAAGGGGATCCGAAAGTTTGTTCAAGTGGAATCCAGAGCTCTATCATCCGCCCGTCATCAGGCCAACCAAACGTTTCCATGAGTTCAGCGAGAAAGTACTTTTCATCTCTCTCATTTTTCAGCTCTTTTCCACTGACCGCGTGTAATATCCAATTGTCCCATGCATACGAGATGGCGGGGAACCTAGTGATCCATGTTTCTCTTGGAAGTCGATCATAGAGATGGTTTGTTTGTTGAAAGGAATTGCGTATCTCTTCAAGAAATAGGTACTTGAGGCATGTCATTGAGAGTTCGAAATGCCCAAGTCCTATTGAGTTGAAATTGGTCGATCCTGAGAGAAGGTCTAGTCCTCCGTGCCTAAGCAGAAAGTCCGGGATAGACTGGTGAATAAACTCGATTCTGCCGGATTGAAAAGAGCCATTGATTTGAATTAGCCCTTTAGATAGGTTTTTGATTTTCGTCTTGAAGTCGTCCTCCGCAATGAAATCCTCCGACATTTTGTATTCGCACACCAACCGGTACGTCATTTCGGAATGGAGAGCTACGACATGCTGAAGCTCCTGTGGTGTCAATGGCTTTGCAGCTAGTGCGACCCACTGGAAAAGCTTTGTTCGCTGTTTATGCTCATGTTCTTGCTTATCCTCGGGTTTCAGCAGTGCCGTATAGAGACGGTCCAAACCCCTGGGTATGCGATCTACACTCTTCAAGGCCGCCTGGAAGGAATCGCCCTTTTGCCGCATTCGTATGACGGTTTCGGTAACCAATGATGTCCACTGAAAGATACCTTCGGATTTCCCCAAGATTTCCTTTTGAAGCTGTTGCTTTTCTGACCCTTCAAAGACATCGTCAGAATCGAGTCGCGAGTTCACGACATACTCGATGTCCGAGCTATTGAGATCCTCCATGACGATGATCTTGCCATTCTTGAAGCTGATGTCCGGATAGTGCCTGCAGGAGACACAAAGTGATAAATGACACGCAGATTCGTCTCCAGTTTTGCCGAGTAGCGCCTCGAAGTCTCGGGCTATCACTCTAGCCCGCTCCTCACCAGCCTCATCAAGTGCATCCACGAGTATAATGACACGATCTTTCTTGCACAACTTCTTGACCCCCTCAGAGAAGTTTTGTCGGATCTCACCCTCCATCCAAGACCATTTGACATCTTGTTGACCTGGTCCAGCTTCATCTTCATACTCTTGAAATCGTGTTGTGAGAGTGGAGAAGGATTCCAGAGAATTATTAGAATAAGGATACATTTGGTGTAGAAGAGAGCGGTAGATTCCAAGGATTGATCTTTGTAGCTCTGTGCCTTGTCCATGGATGAAAAAAGACGCAACGATCCCTCTGGTTGAGTCGTTGACATGCTTTAGAGCATGTTTCATGACCATGGATTTGCCCGATCCAGGTTTGCCGCGTATCCAGAGAAATCCTTTCGAGCTTTGAAGCCACCCAGTGAAAAGCTGATGTGTTTTCAGCCAAACACAAGTGCCTGGAGATGGTTCAAGTGAATCCATGCGCTGGTACTGCTCAAGAAACCCAAGAGATTGGTAGCAAGCTTCATCGAAAAGTCAATTTCAGCAATTATATACAATGTTTCTCTTAACTAACCTTCCTCAATCGTTGTCATCGGAACTTTTTGTGCTAATGAAAGGTCAAGTGAGCATGTATCCGGAATGAAGGGGTGAAGTAAATTTACATGCTCCGTGACTGTCAATTTCTTGCAGAAATGCAGTGACCGTCACATACGGTTCATCATATGCACTGCCAAACTTGATCAAATTACTATGGTCGCAATCGATCGGGGAGACGCGATGTCCTTGGGAGTCGTTTGGTCGACCATGTGTCGCTGAGTGCGTATCGACCAGCACTGCAGGTGATCCAGACATGGACCAAGTCCCATCCTCCTTCTTGATATCAGCGTTCTGCGGGCACGTGATTATTGCTAATCGAGCACTTACATTCTGATGTGCTGTCGGAGATTCCTGCGTCTCATAGAAATTCAGAATCTCGCACCGAAGCTCTCCAATTGATTCAGAGAATTCCTCGGCTCGAGTACGTAGTAGAGGCGAGTTGTGGTCCAACGTGTGGAGAAATCCACGGTTGGCCTGATCACCCACCATTGGTATCAGCGAACGAATATCCATACCCTGATTGGGAACTCCGAAGAAGATAATCCTTCTAGTGGCCGCGAAGGTCAACTTGTCGGCATCAATAGAGCTCTTCCGCATAAGAATGATGGCTTCTTTGGCTACTATCCCGCCAAGGCTGTGGCCGAGGAAAATAAGAGGTTTTCTCGCGTCCTGCCGCACTTGTCTGATAGCAGTTTGAAACTTCTTTCCAATATCGATGAGGTTCTGAAATGACTGGCTGCCCTGCAACTTAGTATCATAGCCGTAGATGATGATCCGACAGCCTGGAAAGTCCCCAGGCAAAGAGTCGCACAGCCACATATAGGAGCTGTTCTTCTTCTTAAAGGAACCGAAAGCGTGTCCGTTCAAGCCAGAGATAGCAATGAGACTATAAAACAAATATTAGAGCTACCGATACTGCCGAGTTAAAAGATTCAGCCTTACTCAGATTTCCAATCCTCAACAGGCGGCCAGTAGAGGGTAGTGCAACCATGGAAGTGTGTATCGATCGCGAGCGTGACATCTGGCCGCGCCTCCACGGTCCAACTGCCACTCGCATCCAACAACATCTCCGGAATATCCGCGAAGGTAACTGTGGCAACCATCTCACGAGGTCGCGAGGCGTCGACAGCCAGGGACCTGACTCGGACTCCGGATGCATCCTGGCAGGATACAGCTTGCGCCACCAGCGCTTGGAAGCCTTCTCGAGTTGAATCCGCTGGTATACCCCTCACACGAAAGGTGGTGTAGCCGGTCGGCGGCATGCTGTTGCCTGGCGTCCGGGCTCAAGGCTGAAAGCTCGCCGAGGGGGCGAATTCAGCGGCGAAGCGAGTAAAACGCTGACAGTCGTCAATTTGATCCTTCGATAAGATATTCTGTATGTACATCGATGGAGCCGTGAGTGAGTTAGTTCGTGAGAGTTCGGACGAGAACAGGTTTCGGGGCACGGAGTGGAAGAGGCGGGGTTATTGGGGGCGATACGCAGGGCGGAGCACATCGCCCTGCTCTGCTGACGGCTTAGCGTATATGCAGCCAAAATGTGGCGCGGCGCGTAGGCATCCAATGAGCAACTGTTTCACACTGCATAGCGAGGCGACGCCGGCCGTAATCCCTGCAACTCACAGCCTCACTCATATCAATTCCGCATTTGGAACGTTTATCGTGATGCTCGCTTACAGGAAAGACGAAAGCTGGGGTCAGGGGGTTTTAGAGCCTTTTCGTATTTTTCAGGCCTTTAGCGTGCAGTGAGATGGGGCTCCAGATCAGGTCAGTCGCTATCTGTGCCGTTCTCCGGGGCTTTCATTGGCTCGGTCATGACTACCTGAAAAAGCATGACCACTCACCGGGAAGGCGGTTGACTAGCTCATACATCCCCTTATAGGATCACCCCACCTTGACGAATACCTAATTTAGCGGAGAAAAACGTGGAATGGCATGCATATGGCGCATACGCTGAAATGGGCCGTAGTTGCTTATCTCCCGCCCTGGTGCTCCACTCCCCCTCCCCTCCCACATACATTTGGCTTAGCGCATCCTTACTAAAAAGTTCGCCATCTATAATCCCTCACTGACGTCTAACCATTAATGGTATTGATAGTTGAGCCACTAGATAAGCTCCGATAAGCGTGCAAGGCGATGAGTGGGGAGGTCGGAGCGGAGTACCGGGGCGGAAGAGATAGTGATGCTCAAGGCCATTACTTTCCAACCCTCTTCCCCGGGATCTTTGTCAGCATCTCGGTTGCATGCAGATCTATCTTGATCCACGCCACTCATGCTTCAATAACACTTTTGACAAACTCAATTTCCAGCTAGCACCAAAACTACTCGCACTTAAGGGGCTCCAGTTGGCGAAGCACCAACCTCCCACTGCGCTGACGATTTGGCATGTACTCAATGATAGATACCATATACAGGCCCGGAAGTTTACATCCGCTCTTACGTAAGGTGTCCCACTGATGCCCTTTGGTAGGTCTGGATATCCTGCGTTCACGTGGTGTTCGATGTAGAATTCGGCAACACATTCAGAGACAAATTGAGACTGGCGGAGGTCTTAGAATCTAAGAACATCTTTTAGTTCCTTGTTCTACTGTTAAAGCCGCGTATGAAGTGGTCGTGTTTACTGAAGGTGTTGTCTGTTTGAAGGCATGGCACTGGAAATTCTTGGCCAAAAGTCACACTTCCTGAAGCAGATTTGCGTAAAGGCACAGCCGACCGTTGAGTTGACTCATGTTCATAGTTTCGGGTGAATGGAAACTTCTTATTTTCGTACTTGTAGCTATTTACATTGATCCAACTTAGTCTTTCCGGAGCGCGTTGAATATATCCTCAACTTCCTCCGCAACGGCTAACACCTTCTCCTCCTCCAAGCGTTGACCCACCACCTGCAGTCCGATCGGCATATCATGGAAAACTTCTGGAATATCTGCAGAGGTGTCTGTGTTAGCGCAAAGTGAAGCAGGGGCTAGAACTCCAGAGGAACTTACAATCACCGGCAACCGCCTTGTCAAAGTCATTCAACGGCTGGTAGTCCTTGAAGGGCAAGTCCTTGGCCATGTCCGCCTTAGTCGCAGACTTGACGACTGCAGCCGTGTAGTCCAGCACGTTGAACACACCAGTGTAGCCAAAGTACTTGCCCTCGGTGGGCTTGTACGACGCCGACGGCGCCGCCGGGGCAATCAGAGCGTCAACCGGCTCTCCCGACCGCGTGAGCTTCTTCGTGGACTGCCAGTACTCCAAGTAGCGAGCCTGGTACTCGTACTTCTGCTTTTGGGTGGCCCAGAGGTCATTCACCGTGCCGACCGGGAGATGGCCGAGCTCCTTCCCGTACGAGACGGAAATTTCGGGAACGAGCGGCTCGCCGGCTTCGGAGGCGACGGAGTGGATGTCTTTGCCTCCGTCGGCGGCGAAGGTGTTCCACTACAGTTGTATGAGTATGACGACAGAGGTTGTGGGGGACTGAGGCGTACAAGGATTTGGAATGCCTCGGCATGTGCGGGCGGGTTCCATTCGATGACTTCGTGGCCTCTGGCCTTCAGTGCCTCTACGGCCTCGTTGATGGCGCGCTGGACTGGAGGGTGGGGGTTCACCATTCCGTCAGTGCGAATGACACCGAAAGTCAGCTTCTTTGTTTGAATCTTGGCTTTGATGGCATCTTCATCCTCTTGCCTCCAGGGAATCTTGTTGGCCTTGGGGTCCGCAAGCCAGGGTTCAGTCGAAATGATGGTCTTAAGCAGGAGGCGCAGATCAGAAATGCTGTGACCCATAGGGCCAATAACAGATTCAACCGTCTGGTGGCCCTCCATCTGGATTGAAAGATGTGAGAAAGATTTTCCGGGTTCAAGCTGTGGTGGTACTTACGCTATTTCTTATCCCGAGGTATGGGACTCGTCCGTGGGAAGGCTTGAGGCCGACGATATCACTCAGAGCACACGGTAGCCTGATGGACGCTCCTGTGGAAATACATGATTAGGCATCGTCGTTCCAAAATATGTCCAGGGCAGACCTACCGACGTCGGAGCCAAGTCCAATAATGCTTCCTCTCATCGCAAGGAGAGAGGCTTCACCACCTGACGAGCCGCCAGAAGAAAGCAAACGGTTGTGCGCATTGCTCGTGTAGCCGATGATGTTGTTGTTTGTCTCAATGCCCTGTTGCAATCAGCACGGTCAATTTTGGAGCTTGTTTGCTCATTCTTGTGGTACTCACCATCAAGCTGGTTGGCACATTGGTCTTGCAATAAATGATAGCGCCCAGGGCCCTCAGCTGCTTCACCAGCCAGGACTCAGTCTCTTCTGTCTCAACATTCCCCAACCAGGAAATGAAGCCAACGGACGTCTCCGCGCCTTTGACGCGAAACTGGTCCTTGAGAGAGATGGGCAAGCCATGGAGAGGGCCGACCGGCTTGCCGTGAGTGCGGTAGTGAGCATCAAGAGACTCAGCCTGGGCCAAAGCGTCTGAAAAGAGAACCTCGCTGAGGCAATTTGTCTGAAAAAGGTCAACCAGATACAGTAAAATCAAATGTTGGTACTTACCAGTTGGTGGGCTACGGTTGCACGGTGGCAAAAGGCTTTTGCAACTTCAAGAGCTGTGAGCTTGCCATTGGCTAGCTCATGAGTGAGCTGATCGGCAGTGTAATTCTCGGTGATGGCCAGCTCCTGATCAGACAACACGTTGCGCGGAAAGGTGGTAGCGTCAGGAAGCTCCACAGCAGACGGCACGGTCTTCAGGCGCCAGTGCTCGGGCAGCAGTGCGTTGACAGCCTCGCGCTTCTCGCGGCCAATGCGCTGCCAGTGGGGCTCCTCTGCAGAAGGTGACATGTTGAGAACAAAAGACAATGGTACGCGGCAACAGACGACAGCTTGCAGCCCGATTCGGCTCGGCGAAGCGGGTATAAGAGCAACGACCCGGGCCGATAGTGCATACAGGTCGGGAAATGCATCCTCGGGCTTAGAAATTGCAGTTTCATAAGCTCCCATTCTCCTTTGGTTGCAGCATTCCTCTGCTGGCGCGTCCTTCTTGATCGAGATGGAGCGGGCGGATGCGTTACCCGATACGGACGGTGTCCGACCACACGTGGATGGCCGGGCGCCTTGATTTGCGCACGCCATCTCCAACATGGTCCCCGCATCCGTCAGGCACGACTCGTGAATACCGGCACGAATAATTGGCACCCGCTGACCAACCGACCATACTACGCGCCCCGAACACCACCGAAAGATGATAAAGCAATATCTGACGACAATAAAGCGGCCAAATCATACAACACGAAGGAGAACGTGCATTCCACAATCTTCTCGCACATTCGCCTCTGCACATTCCTCGCCCCACCACCATCATGTCTGGTGCTGCTCAGATCCTCACCTTCTCCGAAACCTCCTCGGACGCGGCCCGCGTGGTCGGCGTCCACACCTCCCCCACCCCATCATCCCTCCCCGCAGACGCGGTCCTCCTCCGCCTCCTCGCCTTCCCCATCAACCCGCAAGACCTCATGGCCATCGCGGGGCGCTACCCCGTCAAGCCAATCCACCACCACGCGGACCAGCCCATCCCCGGCAACGACGGCGTCGCTGTCGTCGAGGCCGTGGGCGCCGCCGTCAAGCACCTGCAAGCCGGCGACCACGTCATCCCGAAGCGCCACGGGCTCGGCACCTGGCGCTCGCACGCGGTGCTGCCGGCCGCGGACCTGCTCAAGGTGCCCGGTGCCATCGAGCCGGCGGCCGCGAGTCTGCTCAAGATGGGATGCGCGCCGGCGTACCTGCTGCTCGAGGATATGCGCGCCCTGAAGCCCGGCGACTGGGTCGTGCTGAATGCGGGCCGCGGCGTCATTCCGCAGATGGTCACGCAGTTCGCGCGGATCCGCGGGTGCAGGACGATTAGCGTCATCCGGGGCCGTGGAGACTTCGAGAGCGTGGCAGAGGCGCTAAGGGAGATCGGGGCGGATGTCGTTGTTAGCGAGGAGCAGCTGGAGCAGGCTGGCGTCACGGCGCATCCGGAGCTGCAGGCCGCCGTCGAGCAGAACCGCGTCGTGCTGGCGCTGGACGCGGTGTTCGGCGCGTCGGGCGAGAGGCTGGCCGCGCTGCTGGCGCCGGATGGGACGTTTGTCAACTACGGGTCGCTGGGCGGCGCGGACGGCATACTGCGTTTGTCGCAGCAGACGCTGTTCTGGAAGCAGATCCGGTTCAGGAACTTCAGGCTTTCGCAGCAGTTTGGGTTGCGGTCCGTCCCGGAGCAGGAGAGCTTGCTGGGGTGGTTCGGAGAATTGCTCCTGCAGGGACGGCTGAAGACCCCGGTGGTGGAGAAGGTGGCTTGGAATCAGGGGAGTGGCGCGGATGATTGGTCAGACGCGGTTAAGCGGTCGTTGCAGCTGGCGACGGAGAAACCGCTCGGTGTGAAAAAGCAGGTCTTCGTTGCACAGGTGTAGACATTTGGGAGTGTACATTAAATTAAACACTGAATGAGGAATACTCCTATGACGCGTCTGATCAAGTGAAAATTCGAAGTGAGGCTTTGCAACACCATCCAAGCACGTGACACTTCATCCGAATGAAGGCTACTCCTCCGCTGTGTACAAGATGTTTTATGAGATATGTTATGATGGAGATGCCACATCTCTACGGAATATCTTGGGCTGCATACTCATGCGTGGGAGGAACCTTACTCCATAATACTTACACTATGCGGCTCTTAGTAAGCATACGTCAGTAAGAATCTATCTGACTTCACGAATAAAGTTAAAACTATGGAAATGATTGGAATCACGAGAGAGAGATCAGGGAATAATTATTAGGCCATCTCTAGTAGCACAAAACCAACTCACAAACAAAGTGGATTTTTTTTCTTCCAAAATTCGCGGTAAAATTTTAGCAACATCAATTTTTAAATCTTTCAACTTGTTCAACAGTAGCTGCGCCTACAAATACCTACTATGAGAAAAATTAAGATTTTGTTTTTCGCATGATCATATTAATTATGCGTGCACTCTACGTGAAAGTTGGGTTTGGGCCGCTGGTGTCGGTTTTGGGGTTGTCATGACAATTGGAGTTGGTGGTAATCACACCAGAGCGCACTGATCACAAAGCAACAGATTAAGGAGCCAGACGATCAACATTCTAATACAAACGTGTGATTTGAGCCTTTGAGTAGACTGGCCCCTTCTTTGAAAGAGGGCGTCCGAGGTATGAGATCTGCACATTTTCAAATATTCACGAGGAGCCACATTGGAATTTGCAGTGACGAAGCAAATGAAGTAGATGTGAAATGATTGGATATATTCTACAAGAGAGACAACCGAAGACTACACTAAATTCCAGACTTAATCCGTGAACGTCTTTTCCTTCTCAATAGCCGCAGCATTGAACTTGCGCAGCATGTCCTCGAGCCCAGGAATCGGCGGGTCGAAGTCAATCTTGGCACTGTTCATATACCTCGCCAAGAAGGAATAAACAGCATGGGTGTAAAACATCTCGGCTACAGCCGTGTCGCCAAAAACAGACTTCAGTTCCTGCATGAGCGGCTCCGATACGCGGGTCGCGCCGGGGCTGTTGATCTCGTCAATAAAGCGCGTGAGCAGGACTTGGCGCTTAGTGAAGAGCGAGGCGGGAACGGGCTCCGAGCGGTTCCGCAGAGCATCGAACTGCTCTTCGCTGAAGCCAAGCACCTTGGCAACGGGCGCGTTGACATCCCATTCGTAAGGCGCGTCCAGGGTGGCGGCCGTGCGCAGGACGAGGATCTGCCAGTCGGTGGCACGGAGCTCGCGGTCGGCGTGCCAGCAGAGGCTCAAGAGCTTCATGAAGGTCGGGAAGAAGATGGGTGCATTGGCGAGGAGCTGCAGACGGTCAGTGCATCATGCGATAAGAGTGGGATCCCAGGACGCTCTGACCTTGAACACGTTGCGCTCAAATGGCAGAGTGTTCAGTGCGGCTGCAACCTCGGGCGGGGCTGTCTTGGAATCGACATAGGGAAGGATGTGCTCGTTCGTAACGGTGCGGTCGTTCCAGGAAGCCATGGTGAATGATGGAGTTGATTGATTGCTTGTCTGTCCAGTGACTGCAGCGCGAGCCTCGTCTTAAATGCTAAATTCTTAGAAATCAGCCACTTAGAAATCAAGTCCTCTTCGAGCAAGACTCGGAACCATGACTGGTGTTGAGAGAGCCCGAGGTTCGCGCCGAGTGATCGTCCAGGGTCGGCGGCAAGCGTGAGACAGTCCCTTGGTCAAGGCGTCCCGTCGCCCGGGCCGACTCGGTGTGGCGCCTTAGATGGATTTAAGCATCGATAAGCTCCGGCCCGGTACGCTTTCTGTTTTCAGCAGTGCATCCGCCGCAGCCTGATTCATGAGGTGGGGGAAGGCTACCCTGCCGCTCGCCTCTGCATTACTCGAGTCAAAGTGGAGGCGGGCTGGCGGACGCTTCCTCCATTTGGCATCCGGACCGCATCCACCAAAAAGAGCGCATGCAGATCATCTGTAGCATCTCCTTTGAGCAGTCGGAACGCTCGCACGCCATTCTGCAATGAGACAGCCGCACTCTTAAGAAGACAAATTTCATATTGTGATTTCAGCTGTGCCAAACAACTCCCACTCTTCAGCATCGCAGCTCTTCCAATTCTTTGCTAGCATGTCCCTCCCGCTGAACGACCCGAACAACATGGAGGAGAAAAGCTCGCTCGAGGCCTCTGGCCAGGTCACGCCGGTGGAGAAGCCCGAGCAAGCTCAAGCTCAGCCTGCCCCTGCGAACGAGCCACCGAATGGTGGTGTGACGGCTTGGCTGCAGGTCCTTGGCTCGTTCATTCTCTTCCTCAACACCTGGTATGCTCAGCTCTGATCCATGCAGAGAGCCATCAACTAACAGAATGCGCCAGGGGCATTGTCAACTCGTTTGGTGTCTTCCAGACATACTATGCCTCGGACATGTTGACGGATGAGACCGAGTCCAACATCTCCTGGGTTGGCTCGATCCAGGCCTTCCTGCTGCTCATCATCGGCGTCGGGACCGGCCCACTGTTCGACATGGGCTACTTCCAGACCCTGCTCCGGACGGGCGCATTCCTGGTCACCTTCGGCATGTTCATGACCAGCCTGTGCACCAAGTACTGGCAAGTCATGCTCGCCCAGGGCATCACCATCGGCCTCGGCAGCGGCTGCCTCTTCATCCCCAGCGTGGCCATCGTCTCGACCTACTTCACGACCAAGAAGTCGTTCGCGACGGGCATCGCGGCGAGCGGCAGCAGTCTCGGCGGCGTCATCTACCCAATCATCTTCACGCGGCTGCAGCCGCAGATCGGCTTCGCGTGGGCGACCCGCGTCATGGCCTTCATCATGCTCGGCACCATGGCCGTCGCCGTGGCCGTCATGCGCGTGCGCGTCCTGCCCCCGCAGAAGCGCCGCCTCATCGACCTGCCCGCGCTCAAGGAGGTGCCGTTCCTCATGTTCAGCATCGCCGAGTTCCTCGGCTTCATGGGCATGTACATCCCCTTCTTCTACGTGCAGTCGTTTGCCATTGAGAACAACATCATGAGCTCCGACCTCGCCTTCTACATGCTGTCCATCCTCAACGCTGCCTCTGCCTTCGGCCGTGTCATCCCGAACTTCATTGCGGACAAGACCGGCCCGCTGAACATCCTGGTGCCGTGCTGCGCCGTCTCGGCGCTGCTGGCGTTCTGCTGGATCGCCATCGATAGCACGGCTGGCGTCATTGTGTTCTCCGTCTTGTACGGCTTCTTCTCTGGAACCTTCGTCTCGCTGCCGCCGACGACTGTCGTCAGCTTGTCGCCCAACCTTGGTGTCGTTGGCACGCGCATGGGTATGAGCTTTTCGTTTGCCGGTTTTGGAATCTTGGTGGGCAACCCCGTGGCGGGAGCCATCCTCAAGGATCACGGATGGTTGGGAGTTCAGGTCTTCTGTGCTGTCATGGTCATTGCAGCCGCGGCTTGCTGCGTGGTTGCTCGCTTTGCAAAGGCGCCAGCACTCATGTCCAAGGCTTAGAATGGCTCATGATGTAACTGCATGTATGTAAAAGAGATTGATTGGAAGTAGTGAAGATATACAGTAAAGAAACTGGTAGTATCGAGAATTGAGAACGTGTGTGGCTATATCATTTTGAATTCATGTTATTTTTTGCTTCCCAGTTGAGTTAGAACTGCTGGCACCTGGTGAAGTAAACTGCTTTGTGAGGTATGTGTGGATGCAGAGAAAAAATCTTCGATTAGTGACTGTGGTGTGTACTCCATAT
Source organism: Lasiodiplodia sp. KE8368 (assembly GCA_023087525.1). NCBI lineage: Eukaryota > Fungi > Ascomycota > Dothideomycetes > Botryosphaeriales > Botryosphaeriaceae > Lasiodiplodia > Lasiodiplodia sp. KE8368. Next base: position 289,158 of record JAJMYN010000030.1, read on the forward strand.
ACCCATGCCTGTGTGAAACAAACTACACTAAAAATTGAGTAGCAATGAAAAAGCAGCTAACCCAGCTCTGTGGAGTCATGCCGGCATTCTCCTCAGAGTTTGCCCCTTGTACTTAATCAGCCACCTTAGGTCATCCAGCATTGACTATCACATAGGCACGGACAGATGGATGGTCATTACAGGGATGTTCTGATATCACTTCATCACCCAATCACTCCATGGCCTGTACGGTCGATGTTCAACAAGGTTCCTTCAAACAGACAGCCCGTGCATTTGGGAATTTGGCAACGTAATCCTTTTGCCATACAGCCTCGCAGGGGTGCTTGACCGGAGGACGGATGCGGAAAACTCCATACTCCCGAGCTTATTCAATCACTGAGCTGTGGAGAAGGTGAGACCCGATTGCGCGGCAGTGATTACTCTTCAATGCACTAGGAACTATTAAGGGATTCACGAACATCTGTCACATTCGAGTTTGAAGAGGTGCTGCAACTCGAGTCAATGTTGTAGTTTTGCCGACATCACCCGGCCCCATCTGTCGGGTGGCGAAACGGAGCCTAAGAAGGAAATAAAGAGAAAGCCGTGAAACCTGACTCAACTAGTCCATGCATGATAGCTTCGCCAGCGCTAACAAACGGGTGGCAACGGGAGGATTCGCCAACTGTTCGAGCCGCGCCGCCCTCGACGCCACTGACGACTAAGCGAATTACGTCGAAACTCAATCGTGTTCGTCATGGCCGGGGTTGTGAAACCCTACCGACCAACGGGATTACGTCGAAAGCCACCCGTGTTCGTCATGGCCAGGGTCTTGCAGGGCGTAATAGGGGGCATTTCCGGATCGGGAAGAGCATCCGCCTCGGTGGAACGGAGGCAATGCGGCCGCGTGGGATGAGATCTTGCGGGGTCCGCGCATCCGCATGGCCCTGCCTTGATCGGGAGGGTATGCGGATTCGGGTTCGCGTGGCAAAGAGGAAGGACCATGCGGGGTAGGTGGTCGGCGGCGAGAGCCGAATGTAGTCGCGGCTCGGCAAATTGCTTGGGTCGCCTAGGCACGAGCTAGCTGATCTGGCCTTGACCAGGCTGAGATCGCGGCTGAATGGAGCTGCGGAGTACTCGATGGAGTACGGGAGATCTGGGCGAGACGTAGGCGCACCCAAATCGCCGGGTTGCCTGAAGGCCCCCATTGCGGCTCGCTGGCCGTGCGTCGCCAAGGCGCGGAAGTCTGAACGGTTCCTGATAGCCACTAAGTCGGACCCGGCAATCAATCCCCGGTTGTGCGTCGAGGGTATTTATTTTTTCCCCGATGATCTGAGGCTCTTTCTGTCCGAACATTAGCCTAAGCGCGTGGCCCGGTCCAGCCTACCAGCGCGGTTAGACCAACTGTGAACCCCAAGGAACAACAAGAGTTGTGAAACGGGACGGACCGGAGCTTGGACAACGCCATCCAGAGCTTATGTTCGTGCCTGTGTTGCTTGAGCTGACCGCCCGGCTTGGGAGCACGGCCAAAGAGAATTAGACATTTTGAATCCATCTCTCTTGGCGTTGATACAGCAACCATTTGACGGAAGGTCCAAGGCCAGAGTCCAGACTTGATGCATCCAAATCCCGCTATATCACGCACTGACTAACTGTGGGGGACTCGCAAGGCCACCGAGACGATTCTGTTTCCCCGAAAATTGGTTCCCACGAGGCGCCTCGGCTGACCGTTGGAGCCAATTGATCTACCACGCGGCATATTTGCTTTTCCTCGTAACTCGTAAGGTCCTCACAATCTCATCGAATGACACAATGGCCAAGACCAATGAGGTATTTTCGTTCCCCCACCGGATGAAACACCATGTCGCAACAGACGCCTCGGATTGGCGAATGCACGCGTATTCCGCCGTCCGGACTACGGATGCGACCAAGCCGACCATGGCTGGACTTCCCAAACTGCAGCTTTGTCGAGTCAGTAGCTCCCAACGTACTAGCCAGCAGAGAGCGCGCGGGAAGGATCTTGCTCGATTCGCCATCCAACCGTTTCAAGGCGGACGAGAGCGGATGGGAGGCAGAGTCAGAGTGCAGAGAGTGAGAGAGACAACGAGTCAACGACAATTAATCGCGGTCATGGACTGCAGAATATAAAGCACGTAGGCTTCTCATGGGCTTACCATCACCAAGTTCTCTCTTTCGTTTCCATTGATATCCCTTCCAGCACAATGGCTCTCTTCTACCACCGTGCGGTGGACCTGCTGTCCGACGATCCCTTCGACCATGTGGAGGTCGTCCAGTGGCCGTCTCTCACGCACTATGAGCATGCTGCCCCCACCGAGATCGACGACGATATTCTTGCAACTGCGGCGCAGACGCAAATTGTAAGCAAAGAAAAGGCTCAATGGTGCAGGGTTCGGATTATTCTTCCAACAAATCCGCCTCCCACCATCGAGCGTATCGAGTCCACATGGAGGCAGATCAGCTATCACCGTAAGTTTACAACATGCCGTAGCCAATCGGAACAATTCCGCTCGGATGACTACCAGCGTTTTGCATGCATGCTTACCAATTGCGCAGACTCTTGCTTGAGGACCGTTCTCCGCACGGACCCCAAGACTGGAAAGGTGTACCACAGGGTCCTCCGACGCATATCCGACATCAAGTGGAAAGGGCGCAGGTCGTCCGCTTCCACGACATCGTCTTCTCAAGTCAGCGACATCTCGGATGATGACCTTGCCCACCTCACGGTGGAAGAAGCCCCCGGAGCCGGATACCATGTGTACCTGCACGTTCGCCGGGCGTTGGTTGACAGCACCTCGCTCGGAGTCATCAAGGTCAACTTCGACCTGCTCTACTGCGGGGTTCCTGTGCCAGAATCAACGCCCTTCAGAGCGTACGCACGGTACATTGCCCAAACCAAGGATGTCGAGGCCTCTCACAAGTTCTGGGCGGATGCCCTTGAGAACGCCAGCACGAGCAACGCAGTCCGCCCGGTCGAAGCTGTGGACGGAAGCCTCGAGTTTGCTCAGCGCTCCGCAATCTCAGCTGAGCTGAACGAGTCGATGCTGTACAACATTTCGGCCGTGGAGCTGGAGTACGGCATCCCTCGTCGAGTTCTGTTTGAGACGCTCTGGGCCATCGTTCTCCAGCACCACACGGGCTCTGACGAGGTCATCTTCGGCAGTGTCGGGCGTGACATGGGCTTCTTCGGTGCCGACTCGTGCATCGGCTGTCTCGACCAAACCTACCCAATCCGCCTCAGCATTTCCGGCGATGTCAAGTTCCAGGAACTGGCCAACGCGGTCAGCTCATACCACCGGATTGCTTCGCAGCACAGCTACATCGGCTACCACGAGATTCAGCGTCACATCCATGGAAATGCCGTTGAGACTGTTGTCAACTACACTCCCAGTTTGAACTCGCCGTCTACTGCTGGACAGCTCACCTGCTTCCCTCTAGCCCTATCGATCAACGGAAACAGGCCGCTGAAGCTCACGCTCTGCCACACTCCCAGCATCGTGGCTGGCGAGGCCGAGTTGCTTCTCTCTCACTTCATTGTTTCCCTCCGCAGCGCTTTGCAAAAATTCTACCTCCCTCACTCCCTTGTTGGAAACATTGAGATCGACTCGGATGAGGAGAGAACTGCAATTGTCAAGGGAAACCGTTCGACGAAGGAGGAACACCCCAGCACGATCCCGCGCCTGTTCGAGGAGACGGCAGCAGAGCGTGCAGACACGATTGCGCTGGAGGATGAGCACCACAACAAGTTGACATTCGCTGAGCTCAATAAGCTCGCGAACAAGGTGGCCAGACACTTGCAATTGGGCAAGGGTGACATCGTTCCCGTGTGCATGGACCGTTCGATTGAACTCATCGTCTCCCTCCTGGCAATCCTGAAGTCGGGCGGCGCTTACACCATCTTGGATCCGGAAGGTCCCAAGGAGCGCAATCTGCAGATTGTTGAAGACTCCAAAGCCAAGATTGTACTGACCCAGAGAAAGTACGCCATCCTCTTCGAGAACAGCCGGGAGATTGAGAACAGCTTGGAAGCGGCCAAGGACGCCGACAAGCCCATCGACGACTCTGACCTGAACCTCGACATCCGCACGCACGACAAGTGCTACATCGTGTACACGTCGGGCTCAGCCGGCAAGCCCAAGGGCGTGGTCCTGACGCACGGCGCGGCCACCAACGGCATGGCCTACCACAAGCTCAACGACAAGACGCGCTGGCTCCTCTTCTACAACCCGACCTTCTCGGCCGCCCAGCGCACCATGCTCTCGACCCTCGTCCACGGCGGCACCCTCCTGATCGTCAACAAGCGGACGCTCGAAACCGCCCTCGTCGCCACGCTCAACGACCTGCGCGTCGAAGCCCTCGGCATCACTCCCTCAGCCCTCACCCTGCTCCACCCCTCAGACGTCCCGCATCTGAAGCAAATCACCCTCGTCGGCGAGCGCATCCCACAAACCCTCGTCGAGCAGTGGGCGGACCACGTCGAGCTGCGCAACACGTACGGCCTGTCCGAATGCACGCAGCTCAACTTCGGCACGCGGCTGCACGCAACGAGCAACCCCCGCGTCATCGGCCGCCCCGCCGACACAACCAGCGCCTACGTCCTCAAGCCCGGCACGACGGACCTCGCGCCGCGCGGCGTCATCGGCGAGCTGTGCCTGGCCGGCCCGCAGCTCGGCAGCGGCTACCTCAACGAGTTCGAGCGCACCGCCCGCGCCTTCATCGACAACCCCTTCGGCAGGGGCAAGCTGTACCGCACGGGCGACTCGGCCAAGATGCTGCATGACGGCCAGTTCGAGATCTTCGGCCGCATCGATTTCCAGGCCAAGATCAACGGCCAGAAGGTGCAGCCGGCCGAGGTGGATCGTGTGCTCGTCAGGCACGACGCGGTCGAGGCGTCGATTACGACGGCGGCCGAGATCGCGGGCCGCACGGTGCTGGTTGCGGGACTGGTGCTGGCGGAGGAGGCGGACGAGTGGAAGAATGCGGTGCAGGACGTCAGGGCCCATGCGGAGCAGTACTTGCCGGCGTACATGGTGCCTTCGTTCTGGATGCCGTTGGACGACATCCCCACCAACATCAACGGGAAGACGGATGTGAGGGGCTTTCGAGCCAAGGCTGAGAGCCTGGGTGTCGAGGGCTTCTTGAAGCTCATGGCTGGCGGTGCTGCGGAAGCCCTCACCGACAAGACGCAGATCCAGATTGCTGAGGTGTGGGCTGAGGTGCTTGGTTTGGATATCAAGACGATTGGCAAGGAGCACTCTTTCCTCCTGCTGGGTGGAAGCTCGATCCAGGCCATCAGAGCTCTGGCCGAGCTCAGGAAGATCGGATTCGAGGCCGACATGGCTTCGCTCCTGAGCGAGACTTCGCTGGAAGAGGCTGCTTCGACTTACATCAGGCTAGCTGCCGATGCGGATGCCGATCCTGAGCCCTTCGAGATGATCAAGGATGACAAGGTTCGCGAGTCCTTGAAGCGCCAGCCCGCCGTTTTGGATGCCTACCCGGCCACCCCGCTTCAGCAAGACTTGCTGCCGTCTCTGGAAATGGAAGAAGACCACTACTCGTACCAGCGCGTCTGGGATCTCTCCAACCTTGATCTCGACAAGCTGAAGGCAAGCTTCCAGGCTGTCTTTGAGAAGAGCGATATCCTGCGCTCCTCGTTCGAGCCTCACGGACGAAGCATCATTCAAAAGGTTCGCACCGACATGGCGCTTCCGTGGGTTGAGAGCTCGCTCGGCGTTGAGGAGTACCTGAAGCAGGAAAAGGACAACAGGTTCAAGTTGGAAGGCCCGCTATTCAGGCTCAGCGTTCTGTCCAAGTCCGTGCTGGTTGTCACCATGCACCACGCTCTGTTCGATTTCTGGTCGCACGCATTCCTGTACCAAGATGTGGCCGCAACTTATGTTGGCAAGACTCCTATTGCCAGAGCTCCGTTCAAGCGCTTCGTCCGCTACCTTACAAACCAGGATCCCAGTGTCCACCGCCGCTGGTGGAGGGACTACCTCAAGCGGGCTGAGCCTACGCTGATCAACACGGCTCCGGTCGCCAAGCTCACCAAGTTGAACAAGACTCTGTCCGGTACCATCCAGGAGCGCGCGAAGCCGCTGGGCCTCACGGCTGGTGCAGTCATGTACGCCGCCTGGGCCATTGTGCTGAACAAGCACCTGAACAGCCACGACGTGACTTTCATGACATCGCTGTCTGGTAGGGAGCTTCCTGTCGGCGGCATCCAGACAATGGATGGCCCAGCCTTGACCATTGTTCCGCAGAGGATTACTCTGGACCCCGAGGAGAAGGTCGGAGAGCTGGCCAAGGCGGCTAGCGCTGGTCTTCTTGATCTCGCTCGCCACGCCCAGTATGGAATGCGCAACGGCATGAAGGCTGCAAACATGAGGACAGACTCGGTCGACACCTTCTTGAACATCTTGGTCAAGACGGAAGATGATGGCACGACGGGCAGTGTGTTCAAGCGCTACGGACCTCGTCCCCACTGGGGTCTCTACTGGACGACGATGGAGATCGAAGAGGCGCCTACGGAGACTGCTTTCCGCATCTCCGGCTTGATGGAGGAGCGTCGTCTGCAGTTCATCATGGACGCCTTCATCGAGACCGTCTACTCCATCGTCGACAAGCCCACGCAGACCGTCTCGGAGATCAGCATCCTCAGCACCTCCGAATCGACCTTCCTCAGCAACGAGCTCTCCAACCGCGCCACCCTCCACCGCCCCGAGCCATCCCTCCTCCACGCCCGCTTCGAGCAGCACGCCGCCGAGAGCCCCAACGCCATCGCCATCGACTGGCAAGGCACCGAGCGCGTCACCTACGCCGAACTCAACGCCCGCGCCAACCAACTCGCGCACTACCTCATCCAGCACGGCACCCAGGTCGGCGACCGCATCCCGCTCATCCTCGACAAGTCGATCGACACGATGGTCGCGCTGCTCGGCGTCATGAAGGCCGGCGCCGCCTACGTGCCCATGAGCCCGGACAACCCCGTCGAGCGCAACCTCTTCATCACCGCCGACGTCGGCGCCAAAACGCTCGTCATGCACCGCGCGCACGCCGCCTTCAACACGCACCACACCCTCCCCGCCATCTTCATCGACGACATCCGCCCCTCGCTCGCCGCCCTCCCCACCACCACCCCCGCCCTCCCCATCCCCCCCGACTCCCTCGCCTACATCATCTACACCTCCGGCAGCACGGGCCTCCCCAAGGGCGTGCAGCTGCCGCACCGCGCCGCCGCCGCCGCCGTGCGCAGCATGGAGGACGCGGAGAGCAGGAATGACGGCGAGTGGCGCACGCTGCAGTTCGCGAATTACGTCTTCGACGCGTCGGTGCAGGACTTCTTCAACACGCTGTCGACGCGCGGCACGCTGTGCATGGCGCCGACCGAGAGCCTGCTGTCCGACCTCGCCGGCATGATCAACAAGATGGCCGTCAAGCAGGCCATCCTGACGCCCACCGTCGCGAAGCTGCTGCGGCCCGAGGAGGTGCCGACGTTTGAGACGCTGATCGTTGGTGGTGAGCCGCTGACGCTGGATGTGGTTGAGGCGTGGAAGGGGGCGGGGAGGAAGATTCTGAATGTTTATGGGCCGACGGAGACGAGTATGGTCGTGACGACGAAGGATGTGCAGCTCGGCGGCCGCATCGGGAACATTGGCTCGCCCTTCCCGACGGTCATGGCGTTCATCGTCGAGCCTGACGGAAGCGGCCTTGTTCCCTATGGTGCGGTGGGCGAGCTGTGCATTGCTGGTCCCCAAGTGAGCGACGGCTATGTCAACAGGAGCGACCTCACGCAGGCCAGCTTTGTTAAGAATGAGAAGCTGAATGGTGAGTTTGAACGAGGGCTTGAGCCTGAACTGCTGGAGATGCTGACGTTCGCAGTGGACAAACTTTACCGCACCGGTGACCTTGCACGCTGGCTGCCAGGTGGCGAGATCGAGTGTCTCGGCCGCAAGGACAACCAGGTCAAGATCCACGGACACCGTATCGAGCTCGGCGAGGTCGAAGCTGCTGTGCTGAAGACTGGCGTGGTCCAGAACGGCGTCGTCATCCTCGCTAATGTCAACGACAAGCCCCAGCTAGTTGCCTTCTGCATCTTCGACTCCACCGACGTCGTCGAAGTCCAGCCTGCTGCCGACCATGTTGACAACTTCGCCAGCTTCAGGGAGAATCTCACCGGCCTGACTCCTTACATGATTCCCAAGATCGTCATTCCCATGGGAGAGTTCCCCAAGCTGCCTTCTCGCAAGGTTGACCGTAAGGCTCTCAAGCGCATTGCCGAGGAGATGGACCAGCTCGCCATCAGCGAGTACGCCCTTTCGGGTCCTGGTGAGAAGCACAAGGTCGTCAAGGTCGAGACTGAGCAGGAGGCCATCCTCGAATCCATCTGGTCCGACATCTTCAAGCTTCCCACCTCGGAGATTGGAAGGGAAGCCAGCTTCCTGTCTCTGGGCGGTGACTCGATTTCGGCTATCAGTCTGTCCAGCATGGCCCGCAAGGCCGGGTACATCCTGTCGGTTACCAACATCCTGCGATTCCCTGATCTGGCTGCCATGGCTTCAAAGATGCAGGTCGATACTGTTGATGATTCTAAGCCGAAGAGGGAATTCGTTGTTCCCGAGGAAGCCAAGACGGCCGTTGTGTCTGCTGGACTGAGCTACGAGCAGGACGTGGAATACGGTAAGTACGCGGACAAAAACCAGCACACACAAAGCTGACAACATTTAGTGTACCCTTGCCCTCCGGGACAAGCCGAATTCGTTGCCCAAGGACACCGCGAGGAGCAGATGTGGGCTTTGATGGCCGTCCGCCGCATGCCCGCATCCATGAGCCCTCAGACCTGGGTCGAAGCCACCACCAAGCTCACCGAAGTCAACGACATCCTCCGCACCTCGTGGCTGCAAGTCTCCGGAGCTGAGTGGGTCGGCGTCGTCCTCAAGTCGTCCCAACTCGACGTCACCATCGCCGACATCGCCGACGAATCCGCCGCAACCGCCATCATCGAAGACTTCTGGGCCACGCGCTTCACCTTCGGCAAGCCCATGATCAAATACGCCATCCTGCGCTACCCAGACCAGACCTTCGACCTCGCCATCAAGCTCAACCACGCCGTCTACGACGGCACCCTCCTCCGCATCTTCGACGACCACTTCGCCGCCATCCTCACCAACACGCCGCTCCCCCCCTACGAGCAATTCAAGGACTTCGCCTTCCACATCTACCAATCCGACAAGGCCGCCTCCCTCGCCTACTGGAAGCAAACCATGGCCGGCAAAGCCCACACCTACCCTTTGCTCCCCGCCCCCACCCACGTCCCCCGCATCAACGCCTCCACCCGCCTCCCCATCCCGACCCAGCTCGACGCCCTCGCCGTCGCCTGCGGCGTCACGCCCGCCATCATCTTCCAGGCCGCCTTCCAGCTCTGGCTGGCCCGCGCCACCGCGAACGCCGACATCTCCTTCGACTACCTGCTCAGCGGGCGCAACGTCGCGCTCGAGAACCCGCAAACCATCAATGGGACGTGCGCGAACTTCCTGCCCATGCGGCTGCAGGTCGATAAGGCGGTGGACCTGCGGTCCTACCTGCAGGACACGCAGGACCGGTTCTGGGCGCTGACGGAGCACGGGGACGTCGGATTGGACGAGATCTACGGCGCCGTCGGGCTGGAGAGGAAAGAGGTGGGGAATAGGACGTTGTTCTTGTTCCAGCCGTTCGAGCCGGCGGTGCAGGAGGACGCGACGAGGTGGCTCGTCATGGCGAAGAGTAAGGTGCGGATGTATCAGCCGTACGGGCTGGTGGTCGAGGTGGCGAAGGCGGTGGGTGATGGGCACAGGTTGACGGTCATGTATGACGATGCGATTTACACGGCTGAGGCGGCGGGGAAGATTGCGGAAGATATTGCTGGTATTGTGACCGAGTTTAAGGAGGCGGGTGAGGATGGTAGGAGGGTGCTGGAGGAGTTGTAGATACCTGTTTTTCCTTTTTTTTTTTTTTTTTGCTGAGGCGTAACATTGTAAAAATTGTTCAAAGGGTTTGTTACACTACTGACGGAGTATCAGGAGGATTCCATGGTATTCGTCGCCTTCGTTTGATATTTCCTACTCCTCATTTTGTTGTTTTTCATTTTTCTATTTCCTAGTACATCATAGACGCCTGGCTGCGTACTTTTCCTTAACTAGATCTGTAAACTAAGATATCAAGAACTTGCACATTACTTCTATAGCAACGATCAAAGTCTGTGAGAAAATATCTGACATGGATGAATGTTATTCGATCGTAAAGCAGAATATACTGATGGTACTATTCGAGCTATGTTTCTCTCTTTGTTCAAGGCTGGGAATTTATAGAGCCTCGTTCCATAGCGTAGACTGAACTCCTCAAGGAAGATTGCCACCTTCCATAAGCTTAAGCCCCGGTGCGGCATAGGCCTTGCTAGCTATACTCTACTCTTACAGAGTCGTGAGAGTGCGGAATTGTTGGCTCGCTATTCCTTTGCAGGTACAAACGTGCAATATTTGTCTGTGTAGTGAGGCAATGATGGTATTTATGTAGAAAGGATTTAATACACCTCAGACAAAGTAATTACTCGACCTGGAAATGGCCATTAACGACATGGTAATCGTGGAGTCAAGCTGATAGGTGTGGCTTATGACCTGCGCATCTCTTTCCGTTTTTGAAGCATTAGTACCCGGATGCAGGGATGAGAACAGCATGTGATACAACCTGGTTCAGCTCCTCGGGTTGAACCAGGGACCAGCCCAACCAGATGTGAACTTCGCTGCACTTGGTCCAGACCACGGGTCTCTCCATGAAACGATGCAAGGGTGCAACCGGCGGCGTCTAGCTGTTAAATCCAGGCGTTCGGCTACTTCAAACTGTAACCTCGCGTACCAACTGCTTTCATGTAGATGAAGCAATATCACCCATTAGCCATGGTCATGTTTTGCTTGTTTAATTTCGAACTAAATGCTTGCTAATAGGAAACGCGCGTGGAGGAGGACAGGTTATAGCGCGCAGCCAAGGGTCCCTTCGTTACGCAAGAGCTAATCACGCGTGTATTTGATATCGTCTGCAATATTCTCCGCCGGCCCACAACAAATAGAGAGAATGAATTCCATGACGAGGATACTTGTCGCACAATAACAGAGTCGGCTCTTTAGTATCTACCATAGTCCCGCCTTTCTGCCCAGTGTCCAAACGCTAGGCAGAAACGTGCACAAAAATCCTGGTAGGATATTCTTAAAGAAATTCGAAGGAAATCCGGTCCACACCACTTGTTCTCCACCGAGGCTAACCATCCCGACCTCCTTGCCAATCCACTTCTCAGGATTGCCCTCAGTATCCCCGGAGCACTCTTTTCCCTCCACAAGGAGTATCATTCCTTCAGCGACGTCCGTATACCCAATTCTCATGCTAACCTCTGTCTCGCTCAATCGCACTCCGTAGCTTTTCGGGTCCTGGACAATCGCACCGGGCTGCGGGAAGATGACAGGGATTCAGGGGAATAACCTCAGGTATTTCTGCGCATTCGAGATATCTTCATAGAGATAGTAGAGAGATGTGTGGAGCATCTTGTAGACGAGCGGAGGGAACAAGGCGTTGAGTTTGTCGTTGATGGTGCTCGACGAGATGTACACAACGACAGGGCACTTCCAAGACTGGGCCTGGCCCTTCGACTCGTCACGGAGGACTTCGAGTGCTTTGACGATCTGCTGTGCAGACCGGACTGCGAGAGAGCAGTTCGGCTCGCTGTTGTTCTGCGCAACCGTTGCGAATACCGCTGATGTTCCCCTCAAGCACTCTACCAAGAGATGTGTGTCGTTCATGTCTCCAATGTAGCGGGTGACATTGGAAGAGTTGCGTGATTCGGGGCAGATGCTGTCGAGTCGGCTTTGAGAACGAGCGTAGATATTCAGGTGGACGTCGCTGCGTTTGTGGAGGAGTTTGAAAAGCTCTGAGCCCGTTGAGCCAGTAACGCCAAGGATAGCGTAAGTGACCATTTTGTTTGAAAATCAGAGTTGAGAGACGGTTGTAATGGTTCAAGGTCAACAAGATACTGAGCATTGCGGAAAAAGAGCCTCAGCATTCGATCTGTTTAAATATCCGCTACAGGTAACTGCATTTGAGCAATGATGCACCAAGGCCCGCTTCCCGGCCTCCGAGCTATTTCGGCCGTCCTTCATTCTTACCCATTCGAGTCGGCGCGTCCTGCCGTTCTTTGAGTGTTTGAGACAATCGGGCATTTGCAGTCCGTTACCAAACTGCACTCTAGACCTGCATGATTTGTTACCCACGTAGTGGAAACCAATATTCAGCTATCTCTGCGGACTACGCTCATTCGAACTTCGCGGCAGTGTATTGAAGTGGAGAAGGATCTGCATCGTCGGGTCGGAAGATTTCCGTCCTCGGAAACTATGGAGCGCCCGAGAATCCGACCTCCGAAACTATGGACTCCCGCATGCCCACCAACATGAAGGAAACAGTAACACACCATTAACCAAAAGCCTTATGCTGTATAAATTATCTGAATTCCCCACCACTTTCCTCTTCAATCACTGTCCAGTCATTTATCCGTTTCCAATACACACAAGTCCACATCCCCATATTCATCATGTCTGACGCTCTCGGTCGGATGCACTTGACCAAGAAATTACACAAAACTCAGGTCAGTAGCTATGGTCCCCGAATGTAATAAACTAACAGCGAGTATGAAGTACCCTGCTATTGATCCAACCAACCCAGCCAACTCTGCCGCCGGCAAAACGGTTCTCGTCACTGGGGGTGCGAGTGGAATTGGCCTTGCGATAGTCCGAGCATTCGCCGCCGCTGGCGCATCCAGCATCATCTACCTGGGTCGTCGCGTCGCCATTCTCGACGAGACATCCCGACAGCTACGTGAAGACTTCCCGCGAACGAAGTTCAAGACATATGCAGCCGACGTCATGAACAGGGAGGCAATCGAGAACATGTTTGCAGAACTGCGCAGCGGGGATGAAGACGTCGACATCCTCGTGCTGAACGCCGCATACACCGAACAAGGCTTGGCCGCGTGCGCCTACTCGCCCGAGGAGATGCGTCAAAGCTTCGACACCAACGTGCTCGGGAACATGAACCTCGTACGCGGCTTCCTCGGGCGCGCCGCCGACACCTCTCGCGTGAAGCGCAGCCGCACCATCGCCGGAGGTCACGGTGGTGGAGATGATGCTCCGGTAGCGAACGCGGACAAGGTCATCATCGACGTCTCGACTGCGTCGGCGTACCTTACGATTCCTCTCAATGCCATTTACGGTGCGAGTAAGGCAGCATTCACGCACATGATGCAGCACGTTCAACTGGAAAATCCGGCAGTCCGCGTTCACAGCTTCAATCCTGGAATCGTTTATACGGAAGGTATGGCGCAGGCGGGATTCGCTCAAGATCATGGGTACGAATGGGATGACGCGAGCTTGTCTGGCGGCTTTGCAGTCTGGCTGGCAAGTCCAGCGGCTGCATTTTTAAGCGGGAGGTTTGTCTTCGCGAACTGGGATGTTGAGGAGATGATGGAAATGAAGGATAGATTCCAAAGTGACGAAAGACTCTGTCGGATCTCACTAAATATATGACATCGAGAGCTCTTACTCAATTGCTTCGATCTAATTAATAACGCGTGTATTTAATATCGTCCGCAATTTTCTCCGCCAGCCCATCTGGAAGGTGGTCAGCGTCCACGATCGCATAAAAGGATAGATAAGCGAACTTACAGATGGTGCTTATCGGGTGTCCCGGAGGCAAGATGGCAAACGAGCTCGCATCCACAACTCTGAGCCTATTGACACCGATGACGCGAGCGCGGCTGTCCACAACAGCCATAGGATCGTCCTTCTTCCCCATCTTACACGTGCAAGCACCGTGCCATATGGTATTGAAAATCTGCTTGACCTCATCGAGAATCTGTGCATCGCTTTGTGGACGGCCGTTTGTGTTGGGGTAGTACTGGGGGCCGATCACCACAGGAGACATGGCCCTCGTGGTGAACAGCTCTTGCACGCGCCTGTACGCGGCGACGGCGACGGCTTGATCCGCAGGATCGGTCAGCCAGCGTGGATCGATAATGGGCGGGTCCGCGGCGTCGGCAGACGAGATGGACACGGTGCCGCGAGAGACTGGAGCCATGAGAGCGCCGACGACGGCGGCGTAGTTGTAGCTGTCCTGCGGCGACTCGGTCACGTAGTTCTCGTTGTCGCCCAGGAAGGCGGAGACGGTGAGATATTCGATCTCGGGCCAATCCGCCGGGAATTTAGCGAGCGAGTCTTTGACATTCTTCGGGAAGGTTGCCCGGATGGCGGCTGGAACCTTTTCGAATGCTGTGTGCCGAGTCAGCAATGACGCTTGGGCAATAATGGAGCCTGTAGCATACCAAAGAAGTCGCCTCCCGAATTGGTCATCATGCCAGCTTGCCACTTGTTAAAGTCTTCAGCGGCACGAGCCCGGGTCAATGGATTTCCCATCGACGAGCCGGTCACTACATTGACCCGCCAGCTCGGGCCGAAAAAGACTTGGTCCTGCAAGCGTCAGCCAGTGCCGCGAAAAGCCGTGAAAGCTACTACTGACCCACATGTTCTGGCCTACACCGGGCCGGTCAGCAACGATCCGGATGCCGAACTTGTCCATGGTCGCCTTGGGCCCGACACCCGACACCATGAGCAGCTGCGGGCTCTGGAACACTCCCGCAGACAATACAACTTCCCTGCGAGCGGTCAACGTGTACCTCTTCCCAGCCGTCTCCACCTCCACCCCCGTCGCCGTCTTCTGAGCATCAAAATTGACCTTCTTAGCCAACGAGTCCGTAAAAACGAACAAATTCCCTCTCCCATACACCGCGGGCGTCAAGAACGCCGTCTCGGAAGACTCACGCACCTGGTCCTCCTGAATCGTCTCGAGCACATACGACGACCCGAACAGCCTCCCGCTCGTAAACCCATCAATCGGCCTTATCCCAATCTCAGCCATTCCGCGCTGCACCCACGACGAGATGGCCTGCGCGTAGTTCGAGAACGTCAGCGTCACCTCGCCCGCGTTGGCGCCGAAGCTGCGTGGGTCGTACTGCGCCGTCGCGTTGGCCGCCCGCTTGCGCGCGTCGGGCGCCACGAACGACACGCTCTTCTGCAGGTACGGCAGGAACGATCGCCACCGCCATGAGTCGTCGCCGACCAGGTCCGCCCACCGGTCGTACGATTGGATTGTGCCGCGCTGGTACGCCATGTAGTTGCGGGCGGACGTGCCGCCGAGGCATTTGCCGCGTGCGTAGTGCACTTTTGCGCCGTTGACGCCCTGGGCGGATGGTCAGCGGAGGGGAATTGTTTGAGTTGTTGGGGAGGGAGGGAAGGACGCACCGCCTGTGGTGTTGTGACGAAGCCCCAGTCGATGGCCGGGTTGTAGTTGGCCGTCGTCTTGTCCGAGCCCACCGACGCGAACAGCGGGATCTGCGATACGTTGCCGTTGTCGATTTCGTAGAAGCTGCCTGCTTCTATCACAGCGACCGTCCATGCTGGGTTTTCCGACAGCCGATTGGCGAGGGCGAGTCCTGCAGCAAGCATCACATCAGTGTTGGTTAATCTGGACGAGCTAAGAGCGCCTACCGGCTGTGCCTCCTCCGACGATGACGTAGTCGAACGTCTGATTCCCAGGTATGCCAAAGGAGGATCCAGCAAGCCGGCTACGGCCGTCGAATTGGCCGGTCGGGCTCGCTTGGATGCCGCTGAGGGCGAACAGCGCGGGAAGGAGACTGCAAGCTTTCATCGCTCTCGACTGTCGCTTCGGTGCTCAATGACAGAGGAAAACAAGATCTGGAAATATTTAAAGAACCTACCCCTTTGGTTAACGTCAGGATACATCATGAGTAGGGACTATACTACTTTCAGCTTAGCTCAGCAGCAGTCCTGCAGGGAAACCACCATTTTCACGCGACGGCTGGGCAACAGGGCTAGATTGATGGCGCTACAGGAACCTTAAACCAGAATGGAAGGGAGAGTGGCCTGTCTTGACAGAATGTGGCATGGTCCTTTATAGGATTGGGATCGGCGAACGTCGCATTCTTCAGCCTCATTTGTGTTGGTCGAGGCATTCATCTCATCAAATTCTTAGTTAAACTGACCAATTCCTCCCTGTACACACATCGGCTCAGTGCTTCAGATTCGCCAGCCTGGGGGGAATTTTTTGTCTCTTTCTCGCACATCCATATTGCTCCAGGATATACAGAGCATCTTGGTTTCAGATTTGCAAGTAATAAGAAGCAATCAGTGTATACAAGAGCACAGAAAAGTGTATTATTGACGAATGACTCCAAGCGCCTCTATTTAGTCTACTGGTCTCAAATTTCTCAGGATATACGAAATGATACTTCCCGCGTGATGCTTCTACATGCGAAACGTGATTGAGATAGGAGGGTGCATCGGTGTTCGGGCGTGATCGGATTGCCTTAGTTTTGGGGCTTTGCAGCATGGAACGCCCTGTGCCTCTGTACCAAATTTTCAGCATCTTCCCGGTACCATGGAAATCGCGGACTCTTACCTTGAGAAAGACGGATACGACCAACGCAACTGCTGCAGCCGCATATGCGGGGATAAAACTGGGTCCGTCAGTAAATGACACTTGTTTTTGGCCCGAGGCCGCGGGATGGCAACGTACACTTTGCGCAGACTCTGTACAACTGTGGAAAGTACCAACTCACGCTGATCCTCAGGAACAGCCTTCATCGCGTTTGAGGAAGTACCTTATGGAACACGTTAGCGATGCGGGGCCTCGATGTTCCGTGTAGAGGGGGCTTACCGCTGATAATAGACCTGATTTGCTGCACAGGTACGTTCGGCAACAGTACTTGTAAGGCTTGCGTAGCACTGTTGATAAAAACAGCCCCGGAAACTCCTAGGCCAAAAACGATTCCGATGAACTGGGCTGTGGCACGTAGTCAGAGGAAATGTAAAGCTTGGTTTGAGACAAGTTTTAATCCGGCTTACCGAGCATCATGTATGCTATTCCGTTCGCTGTGTCTTCCTGGGAGACAACGGTATGGATGGTGGCGTATCCAGCCTGAGTAAATGTATTTGTCAGTACAGTTAACAACACTCACTGAGGATTCTCTTACCTGAATGAAAGATCCGCTTCCAACCGCAACGAGGATTTCGTAGCCATAGATTTGTGCTATGTTGGTGTTGATATCCACCAGAGCTGGAAGAACAGTCAGAATACCAAACCAGAGGATGCTGGGGGATCTGAACTCACACAATAGTACATTACCGACCAACGCCAAGGCAGCTCCGACAACATACCAAGGCTGGTAGTATCCCCACTTCCCCATCAAATACCCGTTGGCGATGATAGAGGCGCTCAACAGAACAATAAGCGGCAGCATGCGCACCGCAGCGTTCAACGCATCATCACCCCTGGAGAACTGGAAGTAGATGGGAAGGTAGTAGACAGGGATGAAGCCAGCGGCATTACAGGTGGCGGCGCACACGAACAGAAGATTGGCCTCGAGGTTGCGCAGCAAATGCGCGGGGAACATGCGCTCGGCCTTCGTCGTCAGGAACGCGTACTTCTGCTGCACACCGAAGACGACAAACAGCACGCCCGACACAACGAACAGCGCGATGATGTTCCCGCTGTCCCACGCATACAGCGCACCGCCGAAGTTGATGGCCAGCACCAAGCACAGGATCGCCGCCATGGAGAAGCCCGCGCCGAGGAAGTCGAACTTGGCGGCGCGCGCGAGGAAGCTCTTTGCCTGCGGCTGCGGGTCGAACGGCGGCAGCAGGAACAGGTAGATAGGAGAGCAGACGCCGCCGATGATCAGGTTGATGTAGAAGGCCCAGCGCCACGACACCTTGTCGAAGCCGCCGCCCACGACGGGGCCGAGCACCGTCCCCACGCCCCAGATCAGCCCGACCAGGCTAAGGTACGCCGGCCGCTCCGCGTCCTCGGTGTAGACGGACAGCAGCGTCAGGATCCCGCAGTAGATGCCGTTGCCGGCGGCCCCCAGGAAGACGCGGCCCACGATCATGGCGGACATGTTTGGTGCGGCGCCGCAGAGGGCGGAGGCGGCGAGGAAGATGAAGACTGAGATGATGTACAGCCATTTGGCGTTGTACTTGGCGTACAGCTTGCCCAGCGGCAACACCGTCACGATGCTGCCGACCATGAAGCCGACGGAGAGCCATGGCAGTAGTTCGACGCTGTTGAATTCGTTGACGATGGACGGGACGAGGTCTGCCGTGATTGTGCCATCCAATGAGTAGATGAACATGCTGGAGAGAATCGCCACGACGACGAGGAACCACTGCGGGATAGGGTCAGCTAGTGTGGGAGAATTAATGGCGTGCGACAAACTTGAAATCCACGGATGGTGCGCTGACCACCGGGGTTCTCTTTTTCAGAGACATTTCGGACAGTTTCGGGGTCGGCAACGATCGGGGAAGAAGATCGGCGAGTGGACATGGTGGAGGCAGGCACAGAGTCTGGTGTCTGGATGCTGCTGGAAGGTGGGTGAAGGGTTCCTTTTAATCTTGACAACAGACTCCTGTAAGTTGTCAATGTTCATGTTTCAGGCGGTTGCATTTCCAGATCCGGCAAAGGCACAGGGTCCGAGTCGGCTGCGGGGTGGCTTCAGCCAAGCTGTGGCGCACATTGTGGCCTCAGCAACATCGCAACGTTGCCGCAGCCTAGTGTTCCTGCCGACCTATGTCACTGGTAAACGTGGCTGCTGTAACGTTGAAGTTGGTTTCCAGGGTCTGGGCGGGATCGCAACCTTGGCTGCTAACAGCCACCGGAATGTTCCGCCACATCATGCATAACGATAACGTGTATTTATGTAGCACTCGGATACTGCCGAATGATACACATCATCCTTCAGCCGCAGGCTAGATGTCTGGGCGGCTGGTGACTTCTACACCGCCCAGAACTTGGCCTTGTTCTCCAACTTCACTTCGTTGGTTCAAGTCCTTGGCGACCTTCCGAAATGCAATACTCCTAGAACTGAACGCTAGAGGTTATCTCATAGTCAGGATCTATGATCAGTTGACAAGAGACAGCGGGTATTTCAATTCTCATTCACTTGCAAATCACGACATTGAGACCATTCGAATATGAAGATCACGAGAAGCAGATTATTGCAGATTCTTAGATAGCAAACCAAAATTTGATTTCTATAACCATTACGTGCAAGAACTAAAACGCCAAAAGAAAGCACAATCTATAGCCGATAAATGCAGTTCAGAATAAAAACTAAAGAAAAATGCTTTAGACACGCGGAGTAAAGATCATATCGAGGTTCGTCTGCTTGGTGAACCAATGGCCCAGAACTTGCCACTCCTGCTCTGGATTCGCCAGCTTAAAATCAAAGCGCCGCATCAGCGCCGGGATGAACTTGATGATCTCCATCATGGAGATATTCCGGCCGATGCACACGCGGGGACCGGCGCCGAACTGCACAGCAATTAGCTTAACACCTCACTTCTCAGGACCAATGATGTACTCACCGACATGTTGCAGCGCTTCATCTCGCGCACGCGTTTTTCGTCCTCAAACCATCGTTCCGGCCGGAACGCCTCAGCATCCTCGCCGTACACCTCCTTATTCGCATGCATGACCCACGAATTGATGCCCACAATCGTGCCCCCCGGAATCGCCTGGCCCGCAATCTCCACGCCACCCGCGGGCACCTCGCGCTCCAGCACGAACCCCGTCGCCGCGTGGGCGCGCAGGGCCTCGGTCACGACGGCCTGCAAGTACGGCAGCTTCGCGGCATCGGCATAGCGCGGCGTCGGCGCTTCCAGCTCGCCCGCGGCGAACGCGGCGTCGATCTCGCGCTGCAGCTGGCCGTAGGCGGCGGGGCTGCGGCACAGGAAGTACAGGATGGCGCGCAGGCCGATGGCGGTGCTGTCGGAGCCGGCGATGAGGTTGGTCGTGGTCAGGCCGATGATCTCGGTCAGGCTGAGCTTGGCGTCGTCCTGCGAGGACACTTCAAGGAGACGGGCGAGCATGTCGCGCTGCGGCGGCTTGTCGTCGCGGGAGATGGCGTCCATGCGCTTCGTGATCATGTCCACCGCGAAGTTCTGGACCTGGTTGCTGCTTTCGAGCGGGAGGAGGCGGTGCACGAGCGGGTTGCCGAGGAGGAGTTTGTGCAGCCACGGCGCTTGGCCGATGATGGAGAGGTAGGCGAGGAGCCCGTCGATGGTGCCGATGCTGTTGCCCACGTCGGTGCCGGTGCGCAGGAAGCCGAGGTCTTCGGAGAAGTTTATCTGGCCGAGCGCGTCGAAGGCGAAGTACTGCGCCCAGGTGCCGATGTCGAAGGCTTTGGTGCCGCCGGCGCCGACGTCGTGGATCTTTTGCAGGAAGAGGTCGATGACGGGCTGCACTTGTGGCTCCAGGTCGCCTAGCGCCGTCATCGAGTACGCGTTGACGGAGGACCGCTTCAGGTGCGCGTGGTACTTCTCCGAGCGAGTGGTGAAGAGGTTCGCTACCAGCTTGCCTTTGTACAGCGCCTCGACGATGGGGTAGAAGGCCGTCTGCAAGCTCGATTAGCTGCTGGACGCTTGTCTGTCTGAAGAGGGCTACTCACCTTCGTGTAGATCGGCTTGAAGCCGTAGATGATGGGAAGCGCGGCCGGATCGTCTACCGAAATCATGTTCGGGCCGATCCTGACCAGGGGGCCGTGTTCCCGGTGAAGGGCAATGTTCCGCTTCGGCATGTCTTGGTGCCATGCCGCATTGATCTTCCAGAAGTTACTGATGCTGGCAATGCCCGGACCTGGGATGTGCGAGAGTCCCGTGAAGTATCTTGTGTACACCACGTAGACCACCGCGATGAGTGGCAGACAGATGTACACATTGGTAAGGGCAGAGAGGGCAACTGAAGAGAATGCCATGGTAGCGTATGCTTAGAGGAAAGATGTTGGAGGAGAGAAGACAACCTCCGTTGACTTAAGTTTTCAGTGTATATGAATGGCAGTGATCAGCCAGCCAGCGGTTGAGATTCTATTCTTACATGGCCAGACCTGAGATGCGCCACTAAAATGGTGGATGGATGGTAACATCTGCCAAGTAGTAGTGCTGGTAGCTAGATTCTAGCATGCCGTCGCGAAGGTCACCGTTTGAGGCGGTCCTTGAGGTGTTGCAATGAGATGTTGTGTTTGTTCTATGCAAAGCCTCAAGAAAAGCCATGAGGCTGACACTAAGGACGGATGTTTCCACTTGGGTAATACTAGTATAGTGGCGCCATACCACCTCCGGGGAAATAATCAGCCGCACCACATTTCAGCCATCAAAGGGATGGTGCTAAGAACCCTGGTACCATCTGAACCGCCAGAGCATGTGATGATCCGATTGCCATAACAGGGTCGCTGTGCGGAGAATTGCAACCCTTGCTAAAACGCCTCTTCTTCTATTTTCCTCCGTGTTACATCTGCCCAGGCTCGGCCATGCAGCCCGCAACCATGACCAGAGACAGAGTCGTATCTGGATATGCGCCTCACGCTGGTTATCACGATTAAAAACCCCCGCGGGGTGCGCCCCATAAACAGCCTCAGACTTCCACATTCCTCTCCACAGCCCCAAGAATTCTACTCAAACATTTTCTTTCCACAATGTCCAACCACACAAACGGTGTATCCAACGGCTCAGCCAACGGCGCTGATCCCTTCCGCAAAACCTGCCTCGTCCCATATGTGGACCCCAAAACTGCGCCTCCGGCCGTGGCGGAGAAGATCAACGTTCTCCCCTTCCGCCGGAACATCTTCCTGCTGCTGGGCCACTCCGAGGGCCTATTTCCGCACCTGATGGGCGTAATCGGCGGCTGCTTCAACGGCAAAGTTCGCACGGTGCCTCTGCTTGACTGGGTAAGTAGTTCCTTTCCCTCAGCTCCCCCGCCGCCACCCCCACACCACTAACCCCCGCCGCCGCAGCAACTCATCGTCCTCCGCACCGCCAGCACGCTCGGCGCCAAGTACGAGTACGACGTCAACCTCCCCGTCGCCGAAGTCTACGACATGGACCCCGCCAAGATCTCCGCCATCTCGATCTGCACCCCCGCCTCCGTCGTCGCGGGCGACGGGCCTTGGTCGGCGCGCGACCGCGTCATCCTCCGCGTCGTCGACGAGCAGCTGGCCACATACACCAACGAGCCGCAGACCATCGCCGACGCGCTGCAGCACCTGTCCGTCGCCGAGCTGGTCGAGGTGTTGATTATCCTCGGCACGTACGCGCTTATCGCGCGCGTCATCCGCGGGTTGAAGATCGACGACGATGTGCCGATCAGGCCGGAGGGGCTGCACGAGATGCTGAAGAAGTCGGTTACGCCGACTGTGCCGAAGGATCATGGCGCGGGACAGTAGTAAGCAAGTAAGCTGCAGGGGCGCGGCCGCTGGGCGACCCGAGCTTCTTGCCTGTTCGGGTAATGCCAAGATTGGTGGCCGACGACATTCGTTTCTGGGATTGGTGGGATGTGGCGTTGGGGGTGTTTTGGTAGAGTTTTTAGACTAGAATGTTTGCTTGGGATTGGGAGTTGCGTTTTTCGGTTGTGTACATACTTGGACCTCATTCTTTTGGTCGATATTCTGTCTTCTAGAACATCAATATATTCCGTTTGAAACCATAATAATTGACACTTTAAGAGGCACACAAATAGCAGAGACTACGTATATTCACAGGTTAGATACACAGACTTTCTCATCTAATCAAATACCACGTGTGACTCTACGTGCTTTAAATAATCTATGAATCTGTATTTACTAAAGAGAAACATTCGGTGACAATGCCGTGGATTTACGAGCACAATTGCAAGTAAATTTACAACACTCGATTTCAATGGAGAGAATTCTATAATGCAGATCTAAAACATAACGATGGAGCGAGCTGTTTCATAGCAAGAGCAGGAATGCAATTTCATGAAAACGACAAAACATGTCCAAAGCAGACAATAAGAATGCACCCTTCAATGCTTGAAAACCAAAACTTGCTTCCGCTGCCCCAACACCCCCGCACGAGCAATCTCGACAGCGCCCTTGACACTCCACTCAACAGCAGCAGGGTCAGCAACGTGCCAGTCAACGCGCTCCAGCCCCAGCGGCGGCAGCTTCAAATCCCCCCGGTTAAACATTCTAACAAACCAATCGCACAGCTCCCGCTGCTGCGACGGCGAGCGCAGTCCCAGCTGGGCGGTACCGCGAAACGCCTTCATGGTAAGGTTCCGCCCGAACAGGTCAGCCGGATCCAGGGCCAGCTGGGCGCCGGGCCCGGCCAGGAAGCCCAGCTGCACGTAGGTCCCGCCGGGCGCCAGGGCCTTGACCAGCGCCCGTCCAGCCTTGCCGAAAACGGAGTCGAGCGCGAGCGCCACTGGCAGTGCCTGAAGCTGGGCGAGACCGTCCCCGGTTTCCTCCAGCTCTGA
Source organism: Lasiodiplodia sp. KE8368 (assembly GCA_023087525.1). Classification (NCBI taxonomy): domain Eukaryota; kingdom Fungi; phylum Ascomycota; class Dothideomycetes; order Botryosphaeriales; family Botryosphaeriaceae; genus Lasiodiplodia; species Lasiodiplodia sp. KE8368. The sequence continues at coordinate 312,567 of JAJMYN010000030.1, forward strand.
CTCGGTTAAAACAAGCCCCCCGGCGCCCAGCCCCAGCAGCGCGTCCTTGACGGCGGCGAGCTCGGCGGCGGGCCGGTCCCGCACGATGTGCGCAACGTGCAGGCCGCGCATGGCAGCGAACTGCGTGACCATCTGCGCGATGGCGGATGTGCCGGCGTTCAGCACGATCCAGTCGCCCGGCCGCAGCGGCGCCATGTCTTCGACGAGGCAGTAGGCCGGGGCGACGGTGATGCGGAGGATGGCGGCGAAGGCCATGTCTTTGGGTGCTTCTGATAGTTTCAGGAGAGCGGACGCGGGTAGCGCGGCGTGGGTGCGCCACGTCCCCTGCCCGAACCGGCTTGGCACGACAATGTCGCCTGGCGCGAGCCCGGTTACGTCGTCGGCGACGGCCGTCACTTGGGCTACGCCGTCGTAGCCTAGTACCCCTTTCCCACCAATATGGTGGGCGGGTTTGACTGGGTAGCGGTCGGCCAGGACCAGCATGTCGAGGGGGTTGATGGGTGCTGCGAGGAATTTGACTGCGACGTGGCCGGGGCTGAGTGTGTTTGGCATGTCGACTTGGTGGAAGCCAACCGCGTCTCCGCTGAGGGTTTGAGTGATGGCGTGAGGCATAGCGTATGTGGTGGATGACGAGGCGTGGGGGTCAGGGAGGAGGAGCTGAGGAGTAGTAGTGTTTGATGGTAGCTATCGTGGGGTCTGTCTATTAAAAGAGTACCAGATGGAGCGCTAGATAGGGACGAAATTGTTCCAGGCCAGGGTCAACCATAAAAGCACTCATCCGGGGAAACCGGCTAATTTAGCGCTGACCAACGGTTTCCCTCGCTCTGGTCTCCCCGTGGGGTTGTAGCAAGTGCGCCAGGTTGCAGTATACAGGACATTTCTTACACAGTGGCGTTGTTATGGGACCATTTCTCTCAGCCCTGCGTAGCATTCCATCCTGTATACACTATCAACACAGCGGAGGAAACCGAAAACTGCCTTCACACTTACGGAAAATTCCTCCATTAGCCTAACGGTTCTCCACGCTCACCGGAAGTGGCGCTGACCCGATGACACGGTTACACAGCTTAAGGGTCTCGTAGGTGGAAAATAGCAACAAACAAGGTCAGGACTACACCGGAGAACTTCACCGACGAAACGACGTGTCAGCAGAGGAGTCTAGTGCTGTCAACATGAGAAGCCACAGTGAAACTGCCAAGGCAGAACTTCAGAATGTAACTCAAGAAAGTACGAAAGAGCTTGGGGTATATAGGATCATATCACCTCCGACATCAAGGACATCATCAGCATCCAGCACTTCCAACAACTCCCAAGAACAACAAAGCACAACCAAGCGGCATTCACTATCGTTCATTGCCAAACATCCCAATCCTTTCTCATCGTATCCATATCAACTATCACTATCAATACTTGTTCCCAATCTCTCAAAATGGTCCTCACTGCCCCCCGTCGCCAAAGCCTCCAGCACTCCCAGATCGAGGAGCTCAAGAGCACCACAAACAGCAACGGAGCCGGGCTTCTTCACTCACTCCTCGAGACCCAGGCCAACATGCATCCTGAGCGCACTGCCGTTCAATTCGAGGATGTGCCCGGGCTCAGCTACAACCAGCTGAATGGCATGGCCAACTCTGTTGCCCGCAAGCTGGTTTGCGGCCGTGGCACCATCATTCCTATCGCGATGGAGAGATCCATCAGTATGGTCGTGGCTGTGTTGGCGGTGCTGAAGACGGGAGCTGCATACGTACTCCTCTCTCCTGACGCCCCCATGGCTCGCAACCAGTTCATCGTCGAGGATGTCAAGGCCCCCTTTGTCTTGGTCGATGAGACCACGACGGGCCAGTTCGACTCGTCCCTGGAAATTTCCATCACCCGTCTGGTGCAGAGGGCCATCAAGGCTCCCCCCGCCCACTTCGGCAACCTCAACCTGTACCAGAGTCCCTCTGACATTGCCTACGTCATCTACACCTCTGGTACAACCGGCCAGCCCAAGGGAGTGTTGCTCTCCCACTTGGCAGCCACGACTGGCATCTCCGCCATGTCAACGCCCAACAACTCAGAGCCCCCTCGCCAACTGCTGTGCCATTCGCCCAACTTCAGCGCAGCACAACGCACCATCCTCGGCTGCCTCTGCCGCGGCGGCACGCTGTGCCTGGCCAGCAAGGAGAACATCACGCTCGGTCTCTTCAAGACGCTCCGCAACATGAACATCAACTCTCTGGAGATCACACCGAGCATGCTGATGCTCCACGACCCGGCGACGCTTCCGTCGAACGTCAAGTCGATCACGCTCGGCGGCGAGCCCGTCAGCTCAGCCATCATCGACGCGTGGGCCGACAAGGTCTCGCTGACCAGCGCCTACGGGCTGAGCGAGTGCACGCAGCTGAACATGCGGCAGCGCCTGTCGCGCGGCAGCCCTCCCACGCTCCTCGGCAAGCCCACGGATAGCACTACGTGCGTCGTCCTCGAGCCGGGAACCACCACCACCGTCCCGGTCAACACGCCCGGCGAGCTCTGCCTCGGCGGCAGCCAACTAGCCAAGGGGTACCTAGGCCTGAAGTCGAAGACGCGGGCGGCCTTCATCAAGAACCCGTTCGGCCCCGGCCGCCTCTACCGCACGGGCGACATGGTCGTTCTGCGGGACGACGGGTCGATGGAGCTGGTCGGCCGCATCGACCACCAGACCAAGATCGACGGGCAGCGCGTCGAGCCGGGCGAGGCGAACGCACACGTCCAGCGCCAGCTCGGCGTGGTGCAGTCGCACGTCGTGCCGGCCACCGTCCTCGGCCGCAAGGCGCTCGTCGCCGTCGTCGTCTCAGACCAGACAGTCGACTGGCCGGCGCTGGTGCGCGAGGCGAGGGCGGCGCTGCGCACGCTGCTGCCGTCGTACGCCGTCCCCAGCTACTGGGTCGAGGTCGAGCAGATGCCGCTGAATACGTCGGGCAAGGTCGACGTCGCGGGCTTGGTCGCCATGGTCGAGGGGCTGACGGCTGAGGAGCTGATCACCCCCACGTCCTCTGTGTCATCGACGCCGCCGGCCGGCACGCCCCCGGATGATGCGTTCGAGCTCAAAGTCCTGAACGCCGTGGCCGCGACGCTGTCGCTCAGTGCTGCGGCCGTCTCCCTGGACGCGTCGTTCCAGGAGCTCGGCGGTTCGTCGCTGAACGCCATTGTCTTGGTCGGCAAGCTGAGAGCTGCAGGCGTCCAGGTTGCCGTGCCTGACATCCTGCAGGCCGCAACACTGCGCGACCTCCGCCCCGAACCGGCCTTGGTCACGGGAGAAGTCCCGGCCCCGTTCTCGCTGCTGCCTGAGGGTTCGTCTGCCAGGCACACTCCCGGCCTCGAGGATGCGTACCCGGCGACGCCGCTCCAAGAGGGCCTCTGCCTGGAGAGCATCATCGGCAGCGCCGACTACGTCTACCGCCGCACGTACCGCATCCAGGGCGTCGAGCCCGCCCAAGTGCGCCGGGCGCTGGAGACGGTCATCTCGGCGAACCCCATCTTCCGCACCTCCTTCACGCAGTCCAAGCGCTCCTTCATCCAGTCGGTCCGCCGGTCCGTCGAGCTCCCCTGGAAGGAGTACCGCGGCGTGTCCCTCGACCGCGCCATCGAGGACCTCAAGGAAGACCCCCTCGAGCTGGACGGCCCGCTGGTCCGCGCCACGGTCCTCGACGACTCGCTGCTCGTGCTCGAGATGCACCACTGCCTGTTCGACTTCTGGTCCAGCAAGTTCCTGGCCGCCGACGCAGCCGCCGTGTTGCGCGGCGACCAGCCTGTTGACCGCCCGCCCTTCAGTGCCTACGTCGCCTTCAACAGGGCCTACGCCAGCGAGCCCGCTCCCCGCGCCTTCTGGCAGGACTACCTCGCCGGCGCCACCGAGACGGTCGTCGACCTGCCCTCGGCAGTAGCGTCTGAGGATTCAGAGCCCTTCGTGCTGCGAGCCAACATCGGCGACGCCCTGCAGCGCCTCAGCAGCGCAACCGGCGTCACCGTCGGCGCCGCCGTGCACGCTGCCTGGGCCATGACGCTGGCCAACCACCTCGGCACCGACGAGGCCACCTTCCTCTCCGCCTTCGCCGGCCGCGACGCCAACGTCGCCGGCATCCTGTCCCTCAACGGGCCGACGCTCTGCACCGTCCCCATGCGCGTCGCCGTCCCGCCGAACAGCGGCTCGCTCGAGCAGTTCGCCAAAGAGACGCAGAACAACCTCTGGAACGTCTCCCGCTACGCGCACTCCGGCCTCCGCGACGCGCTCGCCGCCGCCTCACTCCGCCCCAGCCTTTTCAACACCATGGTCAACGTGCTGGCCGTGCCCAAGACCGACGCTTTCGCTGAGGACAGCGCCCTCGTACCCGTCGACGCCGAGACGCAGAACTTCACCGGCTACGTCTGCCTCGAGCTGAACGAGGCCGACCCCTCGCGCGTCAAGCTGCTCGTGCCCTTCGCCGGCGTCGACCGCGCCGCCGCCACGGCCCTGCTGGAGCTGTTCGTCAACACGGTCGAGCATGCCGCTGCCAACGACGACGCCCTCAACACACAGGTTGAGCCGCGGCAGCCTGCCGTGAAGGATGACCAACCCTTCGGCCTCGCCCACGCCGCATTCGAGCAGCGCGCCGCAGCCAACGCTTCTAAGGTCGCCGTCGTCGAGAGCAGCGGCAAGAGCTGGTCGTACGGCGAGATGGACGCGAAGGCAAACAACTTCGCGCGGCACCTCGTCCAGCAGGGCGTTGTGCCCGGCGAGATCATCCCGCTCTACATGGACAAGTCGGCGCTGACGCTCGTCGCCATCCTCGCCGTCCTCAAGGCCGGCGCCGCCTTCACGCCGCTCGACCCGCGCAACCCGCGCGAGCGGAATGCGTTTATTGCGCAGGACGTCGGCGCTAAGCGCATCGTCACTGACGTGCGGAACGGCGAGGAGTGCGCGGCGTTCGGGCTTAACGCAGTTGTGCCTGAGCAGCTGGAGCTGGACGAGGGCGACGACCAGCCCGTTGACGTCCCTGGGCTGAGCGCGGCCAGCACCGCCTACCTGATCTACACGTCGGGCTCGACGGGGCTGCCCAAGGGCGTCGTGGTGCCGCACTCGGCCGTCGCCGCGTCCGCCGAGGGCATGATCGAGGCGACGGCCGTGACGGCCGACTGGGTGGCGCTGTGGACGCTCAACTACGTCTTCGACGCCTCGTACTACGACGTTTTCACCGTGCTGTCGGCTGGCGCGACGTTGTGTGTTGCGCCGCAGGACGACGTCATGTCGGACCTGGCGGGCCACATCAATCGCATGGGCGTCCAGCAGGTCATGCTGACGCCGACCATGGCGAAGCTGATTAGCGGTGGTCCGGCGGAGGTGCCGGGGCTGAAGGTGTTGAATGTCTGTGGCGAGAAGATCGATTCGAACATCCAGGAGTGGGCGGAGCGGATTGATGTTTACAACGGGTAAGTAAAGCTTTCTTGTGGAGCTGCCAGGGCAATCACTGACCAGAAACACAGCTACGGGCCCACCGAAGCCACCATCCTGATGACCGTCTCCAAAGTCTCCCCCTCTGGCGACCTCAACAGCATCGGCTTCCCCCTCCGCCACGCCACCGCCGTCATCCTCCCCGCCGAAGGCTCGAGCCTGAAGAGGCTGCCAGCCGGCGAAGTCGGCGAGCTGTGCGTGCGCGGCGCCCACCTGGCGACGGGCTACCTGAACCGCCCGGAGCAGACAGCCAAGGCCTTCGTCCGCGACGCCGACGGCGCGGTGCTGTACCGCACCGGCGACCTCGCGCGCTGGGCCGCCGACGGCTCGCTCGTCTGCCTCGGCCGCAAGGACTACCAGGTCAAGCTGAACGGCTTCCGCATCGAGCTGGGCGAGATCGAGAACGCCGTCCTCCGCACCGACCGCGTCGACGCCGCCATCGTCTCTGTGGCTGAACTGAGCGGCAAGAAGCAGCTCGTCGCCTTCGTCGTTTTCAAGGGCGACCACGAGCCCAACACGCAGCGGCTGCTTGCCCCGGAGGACAAGCTGCCCGCCATCGCCGAGGTTATCGACGGCATGCACACCATCACGCACTACATGATGCCATCCGTGTTCCTGCCCTTCTCCGGCTTCCCGACGCTGCCGTCCGGCAAGGCGGACCGCAAGGCGCTCGTCGCGCTGGCCGAGACGACGCTGTCCAAGGCCGAGGTAGCCAGCTACGTGCCGAAGAACGACGACGATGATGCTAGTGAAGTCGAGCCCGTCGCCACCGACGCCGAGCGCGTCATGCAGGCCATCTGGGCCGCGGTGCTGGACCAGCCGCTCGACGCCGTCGGCGCCAACTCGTCGTTCCTGGCGCTGGGCGGCGACTCCATCGCCGGCATCAACGTCGCGGGGCAGTGCCGCAAGAAGGGGTTCAAGATCGCGCTGAGCCAGGTGCTGGCGCTGCCGACGCTGAGGGAGCAGGCGGCTAAGATGGAAAAGATCGAGCTCGCGCCGAAGAAGGCGGATGCTGGCAAGGCCGCGTTCACGGTTCCGGAGGAGGTGAGGAGGGTGATTAGGGAGGCTAGGTGCGAGGACGACGTTGAGGACGTGTATCCCTGCGGCGCTGGCCAGATCGAGTTCCTGACGCAGGGCCGCAAGGACCGCCAGTTTTGGAATTTGACGGTGTATCGGGATTTGCCTGCCGACTTCGACCTCGACGCGTGGAAGGCCGCCACCACGCGCCTCACCGCGCGCAACCAAGTCCTCCGCGCCTTCTACGTCCTCGCCGACGAGCCCGACCCCTCCTCCTGGTACCAAGTCGTCCTCAAGTTCCCGACGCTCGACTGGGCCGAGCACCTCTACTCGTCCGACGCGGAGAAGACGGCGCTCGCCGAACACCTCCGCGACGCCCGCTTCGGCCCCGGCGCCCCGCACGTCCGCTACCGCGTCCTCCGCTCAGCCGCCGACGGCGCCCGCACCCTCGCCATCAAGCTCGACCACGGGTCCTACGACGGGACGCTCCTCCGCATCTTCCAGGACCAGTTCGCCGCCATCGCCCGCGGCGACAGCCCCCTGCCGCCCGTCGTCGACTTCAAGCAGTTCATCCAGTGGGACGCGGCCAACGACCGCGCCGCCGACCTCGCCTACTGGCACACGCGGCTCCGCACGCCCGCGCCCCCGCCGCGCCCCGCGCAACCGCTCCCCGCCGCCCCGGCGACCGACCGCCTCCGTTTCGTGCCGTTGCAGGCCGACGTCGATGCGATTGCGGCGAAATACGGTGTGACCGCGATGACGGTCTTCAGCGCCGTCTACGCGCTCGTCGCGGGCCGCGTGCTGGGCACGGATGACGTGGTCATCGACAACCTCGTCGCCGGGCGCAACGCGGATATCGATTTCGGCGACGCGCAGGCGCTGAATGGGACGTGTGCGAACTTCCTGCCGATGCGGATGGCGCTGTCGCCCGACTCCGCCTCCGCCAGCGTGTCGGACTGGATGGCCGGCGCGCAGAACGACTTCTGGGAATCCGCTGAGCACGGAAGGGTGGGGTTGGGGGATATTTATGGCCAGGACAGGGATGCTGCCGGCGCGGCGAAGCTGTTGTTTGTGTTCCAGCCGTTTGCGCCGGCGCCGGTCGGGGCCAAGCCCGATCCGATGAGTTGGCTTGTCATGAAGGCGCAGCAGAAGATTTATATGGTGATGAATTACGCGCTGGCTATCGAGGTGCAGAAGACGTTGAATGAGGAGGGAAGGCAGGGGTATAGGTTGAAGGTGCAGTGGGATAGCCATGGCCTCGGCGATGAACAAATCGATTTGGCGATGGGGCTGTTTGAGGGGGTGTTGGGGAGGTTGAGGGATGGGGAGAAGAAGGAGTTTGGGATGAGGGAGATGGTGGAGTTTGTTGGTGGGTTTTGAAGAGGTGGTTTGGTCGATTGGTTTGTTGCTTTTCTTTGATGGATTCTAAAACTTTGTTGATTGTTTAGATCGCGCGGTTGGTTTGCTGTTTACTTTCGATTGGCTTCGAGACGTATAGAAAGCGTTGGTTTACATAGAAGGCCCAGGACTTTAGACGGTTGAGCAATTTTCTTAGATTATTCATGTGTCTAAATTAATTATTATTCTATCATAGCCATGCTTCTATGCTGGTCTTGTGTGTTGTGCCCTATCCGCCGAGGGACTAGTTTACACGCATGCTTTGCACACCGCCGTCATCGCCCCATGTGGGCGAGCGGAATATACCTTAGGGAACGGTGAGCGAAGCCCCAATTCAAAGTCTGGAGTGTCCTCCAGACTACATCGTTGGACACAAGGAAAGTCCCGCACTTGCTATTTGCCGGATTTTCCGGCAATTACAACCAATAACGTGGTGCAACGAAGGCGTAAAAGAGTTGGTGGCTGGTGTTTCGGTCCTGGCTCCGGAGTGGTGGAGCGCACCTGAGGTCTGTGCTGCGAACACCAGCAAGGCGCAGGTTTACAACCATCTAGTGCTGATGGCGAAGCAGAAGGAAGACGAATCAAGCAACTTCCAAGAATGGGTACTTGAGCTTGGTTGTGTAACGGCTATCGTTCTCCTATCTGGCACTTGCCGCGTACTTCCCCGCTCACTCGTCCACTTACTAACATTGCGACCCCAAATGGCTTGCTGTTTATCCACTTAGCTCATCTGGCATTTATTGATGGGAATCCTGACAGCCCGAAGTTACCTAGGGAAGGCAACAGCTTACTGCGCCACAACATCCGCGTGTGTCCCTGAACTGACAGGGATCATGATCCTGCATCATCAACAACAACGATAAAATCGCATCGACACCACCATGAGCAGCTACCAACTCATCAGGAAACTCGTTCAAGATGTGGTCTTCAGGTTTTCATTTCGCTTCGACAGTGTTTGGTCTGGCGCTGTCTCTCAACGTTGTCTCGGCACAAATTCCCCAGGAACCGAGCGATCTCAAAACTATCACGGCCCCCAATGGAGCCACGATCCGCTACAAGGAGCCTGGAAAGTCTGGTATCTGCGAAACCACAGAAGGCGTGAATTCGTAAGTCTACACGCATTCTACAACCAAGTCAACCACTGACAAAGTTCGAGGTACTCTGGCTTCATCGACACCTCTGCCGACAGCCACACCTTCTTCTGGTTCTTTGAATCCAGAAACGACCCAGAGAATGATCCCGTTACCATGTGGATCAACGGTGGACCTGGATCCGACTCGCTCGTCGGAGCATTCATTGGTATGAATTACTGCAGACCAAATGTAAAATTGGAAAAGCTGACATGGTTGCGCAGGAATCGGCCCATGCAACCTCAACGAGGATGGTACCACAGAGATTAACCCATTGAGCTTCAACAACGTCTCCAATGTGCTTTACATCTCGCAGCCCATCGGCACCGGCTTCTCCTACGCAGACCTGCAGGAGGGGTCTCTTGATGAGAACACGGGTGAATTCCTCAGTGCCGATATGGCCAACGTGACTGGCGTCTGGTCGGTCATCAACGAGACGACTGCCATTACCACCAGTGAAGATGCAGCCGTTGCTGCCTGGGATATCGTCCAAGGGTTCTACAGCGCGCTGCCGACCCTGGATCCCAAGATCAAATCAAAGGAATTCCACCTTTGGACTGTGAGCTGGGGGTAAGCTATCCAAGCATTCCATTTGTCTTTAATGATGCTAACAGATTTGACAGAGGACACTACGGGTTCGACTCACCGAAAACCCACAGCCAAAACGCAAGCATTGAACTCAGCTAACCACTCTTCCCAGGCCCGCCATCATGAAGCACTTCAAAGACCAAAACGACGAGATCGCCGCCGGCAACCTCGACGGCATCTCGCTCGACCTCAAGTCCCTCGGCGTAAGCCCCCCTCCCCCCTCCCACCCCCAGCCTTCCCCTACTCCTTACACTCACCACCCCACACAGATCGGCAACGGCTACATCGACACCATAACCCAAGGCCCTTTCTTCCCGGAGTACGCCACCAACAACCCGTACAACATCACCGCCTACAACGCCTCCATCCGCGCCTACGCCGAGCTGTCCCTCTCCCTCCCCGGCACCGGCTGCATCGACCAGGCCAGTACGTGCCGCGCCCTGCAAGCCGCCCTCCCGCGCAACGCCATCCGCGACGCCGTCTGCGCCGAGGCCTGGGCCATGTGCTTCGACGGCGTCGAGGGGCCGTACCGGGCCGTGTCGGGGCGCGACCGGTTCGACATTAGGGTGAGTGAGGAGGATTCGGTGCTCGGCGCGTTCGAGCCGCTGCTGGCGGCGTGGTTGAATACGGCGGAGGTGCAGGACGCGATTGGCGTGAAGAGTAACTACACGCCGGAGAGCGTGCCGGTGCAGTATGCGTTTTTTCAGACGGGGGATGGGGTGCTGGGCGGGTTTCAGGAGGCGTTGGGGGAGTTGGCGGATGCGGGGGTGAGTGTGTTGCTGTTTAATGGGGATGCGGATTATGCGTGTAATTGGTTGGGTGGAGAGTAAGTATTTTCCCCTTGGTTCCCTGGGGTGGGGTGGGAGGATGCTTCCCTTGCTGACTTTGTGCGTTGCAGGGCGGTTTCGCTCGCGGTGAACTACACCGGCGCGGAGGACTTTGCCGCAACCGAGTACGAGTCGTTCGTGGTTAGCGGCGAGGAGTACGGTAAGGGCAGGCAGTTTGGTAATTTGGCATTCCTGCGCGTCTACGAGGCGGGGCATTTTGTCCAGCTGTACCAGCCGTTGGCTATGTTTAAATTCTTCAACAGGACGATTCATGGGGTGGATTTGGCCACGGGGCTGGAGGTTACGTCAGTGTAGGGATGGAGATAATAGGCTGAAAGGTGTGGACGAATGCCACCGGGGCCATAGAAACCACGACTTATGTTTGATGCACGCGACAATTAATTGTACTGCAGGAACACTCCCCCTTTACCCTGCGGATAATGTGGTCATCGTGAACGAATTTCGTTTATTGAGAAGCCTTCTTGTGGAGTCTGTTTGGTCAGATAAGCAGCATTCCGGGATTCCAAATGCTTCCCTAATCTCGAACCACATTTTTCCCCTTCGCTCTGCAGCTTGATCGCCACTCCTCCCACCTCACTATTCTCTTGTGGAAGTCTATCCATTAGTGGAGCAAGGCAAGACCATTGGTAGTTTTACTCTAGTTAGGAACGACACTAGGCGTAATTTCTTGACTAGGAGAGCGTTAGATATAGCAGAAACGGAAGCGATAGCAGCGGACCTATCGGGCTCAGAAAATGTGCAATAAAGGAGCACATTCTCACTAATAAAATCCGTCATTTCGTGACCCCTTCGCTCTGGGAGAGCCGGGTTCCAGAATAGATAAGGAGTGGCCAGCCTCAGATAACTACCTTACTTCCACCACCAGCGCGATGGCTAAGCCCTTGCTCATACAGTACTACAACCTAGCTCTAAGAAGTACTTAGCGCTGAATGCTATGTAACAGGTAGCCTTCATTTGATCCTTTTAGTAGTATTGTTACGAAGAAAGGGATAAACGGAGAAAGAATGCGAGTGGGATCAAATGACATTTCGAAAGATAAAATGGGGAGCAACGAATGATAATAATATGTAAGCCTTTGCATTAATTTTATCTGAACCTCTTGAACACCTCTCAACTTCAAAGTCATTTCAATCATGGACAGTGAAACCGACGACAAGGATGTTGTCCATGAAATCTATCCAGAAGGCGACACTCTCCTCCTGTGTGGCCAAAGTAAGGTGAAACTCCTTGTCCACTCAATCTTCTTGACGAACGTGTCAAAAGTATTCAGAGCTATGCTTGGCCCCAACTTCCGAGAAGGCCAGCCCCAAACCAACGGCGGACCTCGCGAAATCCCGTTGCCGGAAGATGATCCATTTTCTATGGAAATCATTTGCAATGTAGCACACTCTCGCAGCGTCCCCGACACAGTTTCACCAAGCCAGTTGCTAGCGATTGCGTACACTGCCGACAAATACGATGTCGTGTCCATCCTAAAGTTCGTCTCGTCACGTTGGATTTCTCCGCCAATCAGGCCAATCTGGGGGGAATTTCGCATTGAGGATCCTTTGAATATGATGATCGCCGCATATCTTCTGAGAGATTCTCAGTCCTTTGGTATCACGAGCGCGAGCATTGTCATCAACTACAACGAGTCGTTTCGGAGCTTGGAGTTGCTTCTTGGCGACATCATGCCGTCAAGTATCATACGTATGTCTTCTCCTGCTCGATAATTTGAGTCTTATCCCTCAGTCGTGGCTACAGTCATCCTGGAAGAGAAGCGTAATCGAGTCCGTCTGGATCTCCTGCAGCTTGTGCTCAAACGAGCTCGCTATAGCCCAGCAAGTTGTCGCTGTGGGTGGAACGCCAAGAATACATTGGCATTCATGCAAATGCTCGAAGAGAGTCGGCTACTTCCACAGCAAGTTCGTGATGAAACTCTGGCAAGGACGATTTGGAGAATCGAAAACATGAGGGAGCCTCGAGAGTTGGAGGAGAGCGCCCCATGTCCCGACTCTCGATTGCATTGGAAGCCTGATTGGCGAAGTGGCTTGTTCACTGAATTGAATGAACTGAAGGAGGCTGCTGGTATCTGTCTCCAAACATTTAGAAGTCTTGTAGCTGATGAAAAGTGCCGTAGCGTTAAGTAAAAACGAGAAGTGTAATGTAATCTTACGAAGAGCGCTCTTACTCCTATAAGAAAGACGTAAAGCTATAGTGATGAGATGAATAAACAACTATAAATAACTAGAGCGATGCTCAGCGCTTCGTATATATAACTATATCTTATAGTATAGTTGTTACGCTGGGCCTTAGGATACAAAAGTGTACACGAGTTTAGGGGCGACAGATAAGCTCTCAGCGTCGAACGGTTCGCTACCGCTATCGGAATGTCGCTGAACACAAGATACAGAAGGTAGCAGCCGTAGCCAGGCAGGGAAGATAAGCAAGAGGGGGGCGAAGCAATGAATGGAATTGACCACGAAAGTCCTATCGACTGTAAGTAAGTGTGTGATATATACAAAGTAGATGACTGCCTATAACCGTAGTTCCTAAACGTTGTGTTGAGGGTGGTCATGGTGGTCGGTCATATTGATGAGGGTTGGTCTTGGCGTCATAACCGCTAGTCGCGGTGCTAAGTAGGTAATGAGCGTGGTCACCGGCCGCGGCGTAGGGACTTTTCCTCTTAGCGCTGCGACCACAGCTTCCATCCGTCCTGCCTGCAGGTACTCCGTAACAAAAGTAGCATCTAGTTATAAAAGCTAGAATTTATACAGCCTAAGCTAAACCGTTTCTACATATTAGAAGCGGCTATTACTCGATGCTAGTAGTATGATGACGGCGGAGTTAACGCGGATGCGAAGGTAGATAGAGTATATCTAACGGCCTCTCAGACCTAGAGATTAAATTAGCTCTAGTTCTAATAGTAGACTTAGCCTTTAGAATTTCATTCGAAATGTTTTACTAGTTGCTGCGTCACCGTGTAGACTCTAGAGCGGCCTAGGCGACGCCATTTCGCTAGAAATGCGCGTGTTACACGACTAGAATAAAGTTTCTATCAACAGTGTTGTAACGGTAGGCTCCTTCCACTAAGCTTCGGAGTCGCTCAGCAGGTCGGGTAAACCGTAGGGTTTACCTTAAAGAGACAAGAGAGGGAGAACAATGATTGGACGAGGGAGTATTACGTGATTGTACGATGTACAGTGAGCCGGTTACCTTCAAATCAGTAGGGTTTAAATTGAAACTTTGAGTTGACCACGGAGGGTCAAGAGTCTAGCTAACGAGTGTGTCTATATACTATAGAAAAGCTAGTTACAATCTAAGGATAATTACTATTATCGATTATCCTGTATGTTGATGGGATAGTTGCCAAGACTAAATATCTAGGTAACGGCCTAAATAATTATAGTCATCGATTATCCCTGTTGGTCGCACGTAACTCGGGTGCTTAGGGTATCTTTTCGACATCCGTCTTCTAGCTTTGCTAAACGACCGTGATGTCGTACTGTACCTTGCCCGTTTTCTTTCTCGCCCGCTTTCTATCTTCGAGCGCTCTTTTGGGACGATTATTCGCCTAGACCTTCGGCTCCTAGTCTAGCCCGGTGGTTCTTTGTCCCGTAGGGGATTCCCGTGCGGGATCTGAGGCCGTGCGGCTCTTCCGCCCGTAAGGCTTGTGTTGAACAGTGTAAAGTGATTGAATTGTACACTGCTGAAGAGCAGAATAACAGTAGGAACTACCTGTTTATATATATGATTGTTGCGTGCACGCGCCTTAAAGTATCGTGAGTAGGTCACGCTTGGTGGTGAGATAAACAGGGGTTCTGCCTTGGTGTTGAAAAAAGAACACGAGATATACGGCAGTTAAACTCGGGGTAAAAAGTAAAGCACAGTCTAATAGCTTGTTGGCTCTTACGGCGAGTTTTCCCGTGCGGGCTTTCTTCCCTTAGGGTTATAAAGCCCGAGTTTTCTGGGGTTCGTAACACTAATATAATTATTTTAAACTTAGACTCTACTAAAGCCTATCGTTTTAAGTAGATATATCTAATTCTAAGCCGACGTGTAAATGGTCCCTGTTAATCAATCGCTATTACAATTAGAACAGGTTACGGTTAGAGCTTATAATAGTCTAGAGTGCTGTAATTATAATTCCTTAGCTTATCTTGATTATAAAGATTTCAGAGCTCCCTTAGCAGTAACTCCACAGATAGCGCTACGAACTCCGTCCGCCTTTTATCTCTACGGCGTATCCCGGTACGTAGTCTGAATTCATCGAAGCTAACCAGCCCCCCCAGCGGTCTTGAACCACTTACTACTCCACAACCCCATCTAAAGTCTAGTGATAGACCTTAGTCTCCACTTGCGAGTGATTTCCACATCGAATTGCGCGATCTAAACACGAACGAGAAGCATACCAGGACGCTACAGGTTTCTCATAATATCCTCGTCTTAAAAAGCGATCTTCCGAATCCTAGACCCATTGTAAGGGCTACTAGACGCTGAGCTAAGACTGACTTCGTCCAAAAAAATGGCTTGGTGTAGGCCAGTGTTCTTCTAGATCTTTTTATAAAACAGGGAATGGCGTCTTATCTCCCCAATCTTCGTCCTTTTCTTCAAACTAGAAGGGCGATTTGGCTTCAATGCAGCCCCCAGTCCAGGTAATCGCAAGGAAAGTCTGAACATGTGCTGTACGTGAGTAATCCGTCCTCCAGGTTGCATTATAGTCGCTACTATTGATACTGTAAATAGTACCTTCATCGAAAGAGGCCCACCTGGCCAATGGAAAACACATTGATCCTAAATCCTCATCGCCATACTTGATTTGGCCTTGGATGGATGACCATGACCAGCTTGGGAGCGTTTCCCCTTGTGCTTCACGAGGCCCTGGGCGCACGGAATAATCTGGCATAGTCCGGAGAAGCGCATCGTTGAAGTCGCATTCAGGTAAGCCGTAGATCGTTTCGTATCTGGATACAGCATGTTCTGGATTCCACCAAAGGCATCGTAGACGTCGGATTAATTCGTAAGAGTTCGGCCAGAGTATTGGCTTATATGGCCAGCATAGTCCCCAAAAGCTAAAATCAAACCATGTCTTGTTCAAAGAGCTCCAGATCCGGTTTTCAAGCTCTCGTCTATGCCATACTAATCTTCACAGTGACCGTCACCTTCGCACACGAACCATACTTCGCTCAGAGTGAAATAAAGCCTTTTCTTTGCCAATTTTGTTTTCTTAAAATATCCAGCCACGACTTCCCCATTTGCACCGTGCAAGGAACTGCTCGTGCTTAGGAAGGAGGCGTATAAATTCAATATCGAGAGTACGGGCTTGGAATTGAGTTTAAGCGCGGGGTCTGCTCACTCCTCCAAATCCATGTTTGGCCCTTTTTACACCTATTACGGCAAGGAAGAAGTCCGCAGATAATTATGTTTGGCCCATTAACTTCAGTTGATGAAGCTTGTCGTCAGCGTCATCTTAGATGATGCAGAGACGATCGACCCAGAGGAACCTCTCTCCGAGATTAGCGCACGCTTCCATGACATCCTGGATTGCTGCAGAAAAGTAATATAGACCTCCAGGTGTATCCAATCTCTTGATTGATTATTTCGTCGACTGGGCCTTTTCGTTTTCCGGTCCGGTGCCCCAGACATAGCTTAAAGCTACGAACTCGCATTGGCGGGACGGCAATCTCGTGACTATATTCTCATACACATCAATGATGCGAAATTGGGGGTCCTAGAGTCTGGTTGTGTCGGAATTGCACGTCTGATGGTAGCGTCGGCATTCCTCCAACCAAGCCTTGACTTGGTTCCAGTCAGTCTTCTCTCCAATAACAGCTGGTTGCTGATTTGCTTGACGTTCATCTTCGCCTTCTGTGTCTAGAAACAACAGTAAGCCGCTATTCTAGACTCGATTATTTTGGGTTTCCTACTCTTGGACAGTTCTGAACGAAGGAGTCGGTACCCGAAATACCATGAACGAAAAGAACCGTCCTTCCGCCGTGTGGCGCGGAGCACGAGATGACCTTTCTTGAACCACAACCATACTTCTTCGTCTTCGATATCTTCCCAGTCAACACCTTGAGCTTCAAGAAAATATATGCACCTGGTGACGACGCCGCACATAGAGCATTATTTGTCATATTGGCGTTCAGAGGCCTCATCGACAGTTCCCAGGTACGTCCCCATATACGTCCCGTCAGAATGATTGAACCGAGAACCTTCACAGTACAGGAGATGTTTGAGACGGAGGTGCCTGCAGAAACCACAGAGTTCGCCATTATCCTCATCGGTGGCATCGGCGCACTTCGAACAGCTTCCGTGCAACAAGAGTCGTTGGTCTTCATGGAATTGCCCGGCAACGTAAGGAGTTTTTAGAGTATCCTAGTTCTCGTTCCATTCGGTATTTTTGTGAACCAGCAAATGTGGCCACTCGTCGCAGAACTTACAAGAGGTACGGCCAAGACCACGGTCCTCAGGATCCCCCAGCGTTGAGCCAGAAGAATCGCTTTGCCGGCTTTCGTCGTCCATAATAGTAGACTCTGAGACGGTTTTGTTCACAAAGAATTGAGGAGGAAGAATGAAGATTCAGAGAAGAGCGTCCGAACAGCATTTGTACCCCTCACTCACGTTGGACCGGTGGATAACTTGGGAACACATGTGACGTGGCATGGGCCCATCAAATGACACTCTGCATTATTATCAGCTCTTCGGATGTCCGTGTCCTTCTTACCGCGGCTAAGACTCACTGGGGTATTATTTCCTTACTCTCTTTCTCCAGGCCGGTTTCGTTCATGTTGTCCAGAATTCGCCTGTTTATTTGAGGCGGCTTGCCACACAGCAAGTGGAAGGCCAGCCCGCTATATGATCGCATCTTGCGATGTAATAGTCACGCTGTAGCAAAACATATGCAGATTGCTGGAGCAGACACTGTCGCAGTTGGTGTGGCGCGCAGGGCAGCGCCGATGCTTGGCAGCAGCAAACGGGACCGGGCGCAGGTGGGGCGGTTTCGGGGAGGCCGGTGCCACCGTGGACCAGCTGCTGGGCCCCAAGTGCGACGTGCCAGGGACGACATTGGAATTTCCCTAGAGCAGTGTAATCTTGTGTTTTGGTAGAGTTACTTTGGCCAGTGGTATCTCGTCATCAGCGCCATGCACTGTCTCGAGTCCATACCATCACTGCAGTGCTACGAGCCCGCCCCGAGCTTTGCAAGACATGCATGCGCGGGTGCGCGGGTGCGCCAGCCAGGCTCCACAGCGTTGCACAACATCTGCTCGCTCTACGCCCTCATGCACACCCCAACGTTCAGTTACGCCGCTCGCAAGGACGTGTTTATGCCTGAAAATGTGTTACAATGTTGCATCCAACTTCAATGACCTTATCACATCTTCCTCCTATTGACATACTACATCACGTTTAAAAGATAAATGCTTTTCTACAGTATGACGCTTGGTCTAATCCTAAATGAGACGTTTACAGACGCGTGCGTTAGAAACCTTTAAAATTACCGCTTCTTATGCTCTGTGATGGCAGCAACATCAGCTTGAACGCGCGCTGTACCCTCAGCCTACTCCTCGTTGTAACTTATCATAATGCAGATAGTGGCGCGAATCTGGTGCTGTGTGGCCCGCTTATAGCTTGCTACGGCGATTCAAGTTGTGACTGTGGATGGAACGCCAAGCATAGCTTTGCATGGATGCAGATGCTTCAGGTACGTTCGTTACTTCCACATGATATTGCCGACACAAGCCTCTCGAAAGCCATTGTGAGAATTGAAGGTATGGAGAGCCGAAAGAGTTAGAGGGGAATGATGAGTGCAGAAAATCTCGATGGCACAGCAAGTAGTACGCGCTCCTCTTACGACAGTAAAGTGAGAGGCGAGAAGGTATGCTGAAATGCAGGGCTGGCTGGCGGTAGCCGAAAGCTAAAATCTGCGGCCAATTCATTTCGATTTGATAACTATACTAGAGGCCACCCAGGTTCCACCAGTAATCTTCTCTCATCTCTCTATCATTTTGTGCTATATTTAAGAGAGATGCGTCAAGTTGGATAGGGTCTTGGAAAACAAATCGGTCAAGCGGCTCTGTGTGCCCATCTGTATCCGATCGCCATTGACCTAGAACCTCTGCTTGCTGTAGAGCCGGATCGGGGAGATTTTGCGGTGCGTTTGCCATTGATGGAGTGGGACCATTTGTGGCAGGAGAATCACGTAAAGGTTGTGTAACAGCAGCTTTCTCTGAGTACAAGGACGGATGAAAGAGCGTATTTGTAGAGGTAGAGCTTGACTGGCTGACCGAGCAATAATTGAGGATCTTCTGGAGAATTGTGGCCTTGGTGTTCGGCTCTCTCGAAGCGGTAGAAGTGCTGTCGGGCTGTAATTGCTCGAGACTTACGCGGTCCAAGTCTTGTAGGAGTTTGACCTGCCTCGATCCGTAAGTAACCTGCCTCAAGACTTTGGACAGAAGCGTAGTCACCATGCATGCAATAATAGGCCAGAGATGTGCAACGGAGCGAAGGAACTCCACACATTTGTTGAAGTCTTCCTCGGAGTTTCGTCGCGTCTGCACACTGCCAACCATCCGATGATGGTCAAACACTGTAGCAGCCACTGCAACGCAGTAAGCGCAGAACGGATCCACGATTGGAAAACCTTTTTCCTTGGTTATGTCGATGGACCGCACAATCCAGTTTGAATGCAGCTTCACAAGATCGGAAGCCGCTTGGCTGAAGGTGCGTGGGACACTGGCAGCGATCGGGCCCAATCGAACAGAGAGCAAATATGGATGGTTGAGTAAGCAGAGAACGGTGGGGTACAGAAACTGTATAGACATGAACGGGGCCCAGTATGCGCGGTTTTCTTGAAGGATCCTGTTATCATGGTCACGTAGGCCTTGCTCGAACCGATGTTTGTCCGGATAGCCTGATTCAAATTCCATGAGGCTTGAGACGATTGCTGCATATTCGGAGTTGGCTGTCCATAAAGGTTTGCCGGCGGCTGCTTCAGAGTTAGACGAGTATCGAGCTACCTTGTCCCAGACATCGTATAGCATCAGTGAATATGCAATTATTCCCCTGTCTCGTCCTGAGGTGTTCTCGTCAGCCTCTGAGATGGCCTGAATCTCACCTCGTGAGGTTTTTCCAGGGCTGGCTGGATGGGGACACATGCTTTGTACGCCAAAGGGGAAAGTGATTCGTCGACTACGACTCCCAGTCATACGGTCCAGTAAATAAAGACTCCAAACGCAGCGTCGTCGTTCTTCTGTCTCGAAACGATCGTAGGGGCGCTGCGACAACTCCTTGGTCATCCCGGACAATTCGGCAAGGTGCATGGCGTTCTCGAGTTGGAATAGAGAACGATGTGTATTTCCAACTGTAGCGCGTTAGTTGGACATCTCAGTTACAGTGAGATGTTCATACCATGGAAGTCAAGGAACGATAATAGACAGAGCGTCTGGATTGTAGAAAGTTCAACGGTACCATTGAGAACCTTCTCTGAAGCCAAACGTTGCGCAGCTTCTGCGTATTCCTTGGCAGCAATTTCTGGGTCGTCTTGAAGGGTGTTCGCATCTGAGAAGTGGACCCCTACAGCGGCTATTGCGTAGAGAACTGCCGAATCTCGCACTTCATACGAACGATCCAATGCCGGGTGGAATAGAGGCAAAGGCTGCGAGTCGCATCGATCCAAGAACAAAGCCACAATCTTGTCCATGACAGTTTTCGGTGGTAGCGGTCTTTACAAAAAGTTAGTCGAGAGGGGGAAATCTATATGAACTATGAAAGGTTACCTGTATGCCTTTCGTGCCCACGGTACCACGTTGTCGCGACCTTGAGTGCGAGTTTCTGAGGAACTATCGGAGTCGTGCTGTGAGCTAGATACTTCTTGAGGTAGACTAGGCATCGTTAGGTCGGTATGCACCTCGAATAAAGTATTGGACATAAGAGAGGACTCTAACCTTGTCTCTCTAAGAACTACACCTATCTTGTCTTCCAAGGCGGCTAATCGAGCTTCCTAAGATTCGATGTTAGAAAGGGACAAGCCATGATGAGTCTTAAACCGTTACGAACGTATGGGAGAAGGGGGGTGAGATAGATGCAATCCAATCATAACGCATCGTAGAATAGAATGAGAACCGAATCAGCGACCCGAGTAATTGTACGTGCAGCGGCCAATTGTGCAAGCATCTCGCTCGTGGCTTAGTCTTACCATCCGCAATTCGATCTCAGCAACTCTGTCACTGTTCTCGCTCCCGTCTGCATAAGAGCATGGCTGTCCGAGCCTTACGCAAAATGCGCATTCGGGCTTCTCCCCTGAGCATCGTGTCTTCTTCCGCCTTAGCTAGGTCAGCATCGTCGTGGAGTCGGCAGATTTCAACCAACTGCTTACCGACAACTTTCGCAGGCTTTATGTACCCTTTTAAGAGGACGATTGGCATTGGTGAACATGTTCTGCGGCCCAGTGACGTTTACACCATTTACTTGTCGATGTTCGAGGTGGGGATGCCCGAGGTGTTTGTCTATCAGTCAGAGTGGGGTAGTTATCAGACTCACTCGCTTGGAACCCTCGGCAAATAATATGCCGAAGCGATTTTCGTTCTGTGGTAGGCACGTAGGTTACGTACCGTGACACTCGTTCTTCATTCTCTACAATCGCTCTTCCAGAATTCTTGAGACGAAGAATATGCTGTCATCCATGATGCCTCTCGTTGAATTAGAACATCTACTATAATAGTAGCAGTAGCACAGAAGCTGATACAAGAAAGGAATTCTACCTGCGCGTCAATGCTCAGCCAGGTGCTTTTCCACATCTCGAGTAAATTTTTTTGTAGTGTTCCTGCTGCTGTTCCGACTTCCGCCTTTGTCATCTGGATGAGCCAGCGGGAATATACGTTATGGAGCCCGGTGGCTGGACTGCGCCTCAATTATCGGCCCATGATGCATTCTCTTGCAAGATACACACGAGCGCCGCTTACCAAATTGCTGTTTTGCATGCAGCGTGCTTATGTAGTCTACAAGCACATTATTACGAGCTTCGCTGCGTATGTAGCCGGGTTGATCGCGGACAACATCCGTGTCAGGTGACGTTATCTCGTTACAGGGTATGCCGGGTATGATTCCGTGCTGATAGCGGATAGCGGACCGCCTCCGTCCCCACCGAGTTACCCCTCCCAGCATTAGCCATTCCCGATCGAGCTACCACTCAATTAGCATACATCTCAAGACTTATATGTCATTACTCGGAATCGCAAGAACACGATCAATCTGCACACTAAAATGAATCGTTTCTTCGGTTATTCTTCAACACCTGGAGCAGATGAGCCATCTGCTCCGCAAGGTCTTCCCGCATCATGGTATCGCTCTTCGGAGATGTACGAACTTGAGAAGCGCGCCATCTTTTCCAAGAAATGGTTGCTTGTTACTCACAGGCATCGCTTCTCCAAGGCTGGTGATTACGTTCGCTTCACTGAGGCCGGCTTTTCCTTTTTCCTGTGCATGGACCGTCAAGGCAACGTGAACGCATTCCACAACGTCTGCAGACACCGAGCCTATCCTGTTGTCAATGAAGATAGCGGGACTGCAAGCATCATTGCCTGCAAGTACCATGGTGAGAGGCTCTGGGGCTTGCAGTGGTGTCTCGTTTACTGATAAGATGGGCAAATCAGGCTGGTCGTATTCTTTGAATGGCAAACTTGCCAAAGCACCCCGTTTCGACACTGTCGAAAGCTTTGACAAGGCAAAAAACGATCTCTACCCTATCCATACCCACATCGACGCACTTGGGTTCATCTGGGTCAATCTTGAAGCCGCGAAGGTGCCGAGCGCAGCCTGGACAGATGACTTCGGAGGTGTCGATTTGCAGCCTCGCCTAGCTCAGTTCGAGATGGCTGAGTACACTTTCGATCATGCGTGGTCGATGGTCGGAGACTACAACTGGAAGACACTGGCTGACAATTACAACGAGGTAAGAAACCACTCATCGCATAGAAGTATGGCTGACATGTTCCACATAGTGCTACCATTGCCCTACAGCGCACCCAGGTGTTGTTTCTACATCAGATCTGTCGAAGTATTATGTCGATACTCAAGCCGGCCACATCCAGCACTTCAGCACAGACAAATCCGGAGATGCTGGCCTCAAAATTGCAAGCACTTTCTACTATCCCAACGCTTCACTTACTTTATCGTAAGCCTCTACCAGAACCATCTGCAGGATCGTTCTGACAGCTGTAGGCCTCATTTCTTCTACATCATGCGCTGCGTCCCTGTCTCCGCCACTACCTGTTCCATGGAGTATGAAGTATACCGGCACAAGAATGCTACCGATGAAGAGTTCCACAAAATCGACTCGTTCTTCAAGCAGGTCCTAAAGGAAGACAAGGATCTTTGCAACGCAGTGCAGAAGAACTTCAGTGCGGGAGTGTTCGTCAATGGAAAGCTACATCCTTTTAACGAAAAGGTATGGCTTCCTCTCCCATCCAAACCCATGCATTGCTGGTGCTGACGTATTTGAATAGGGGCCGTTGTATTTCCAGAAGCTCGTCCGGAAAAATGTCATGGATCACAGAGCTCAAGAAGAGAAGCTGGCCAAAAGGATTTGGCCCATGACTCCTGCACCGACGGTGACAGGCAAACTTGAGGAGGAAATTAGCTTCTGCGAAGGCTTAGATTGCAACAGCCCCGAAAATGGAGCTTTGGCGTGGTAGCTGTAGGAACAAATGGGGAACGAACGGTCGCTCGGGCATTTTGCATTTCTGACTTTAATGCGACAAGTTTAGTCTACTGCATCAATCAATTATGTTGTACCGTTGAATAGGTAGAAGATGTGCACGCAGAGTCTAAAGCGAGGCCAGGGTCATCCTTATTTGCCACATCAAGCCGCGGTTCGATACATGTCTCCCATTGTTAGTTTGTACAAATTAGGAGTTTTGTTATACCCAGGTTGACCTGGTGCGTAAGCACGGAATCGGACCGGTCCTACCCGCGCTACGTGTGTTCATAGGAGCTAGTACGGGTGCTCCTTTTTGGCATATCAAGCTCATTGAAATCTATTTCTCCCCACCTTTGGCTGATTATAGTCTAAAAGAGGGGTTGAATTTGCACTCCGGTCATAAGATAAGAACAAGCGGACCTGATCCGTTCCGAGAATTGCAACTGTTGAAGCATCTCAGCCGAAATTTACCATATAACCCTCCTCTCCCCACAATTACCTAGACCATTCTACCACGCAACATGATCGAAAATGAGATCCTCAAGTCTGCACGGAAGGCATCCGAGAAAGATCCGGTCACCAACATCGAGGCCGGAGAGGTCCGGGCACTCACAGACGCGGACATCGAAGCATGCTACATCAACAACGGCAAGGTACTGGCGGAGTCCATTGACCAGATTGGTATGGGCAGATACCAATGGCAGCTGTTCTGTACCTGCGGGTTTGGATTCGCCGTAGACCAGGTAGGTCCCCTTTCATCGTACTTCAAAGACAACAGCTTATCGCCGAGTAGATTTTACTTATCTCGGTCACCGTCGTTATGCCTCAGATCCAGAAAGAACTGTCGGCACAATATCCAACTCTGGTCACGGTTGCTCTATACGTGGGTTTGCTTATCGGCGCTATCATCTGTGGTACTCTGAGTGATATCATGGGGCGACGCTTCTTGTGGCAAGCCTCTCTTTGCGGCACCGCCATATGCACTATTATCTGTGCGAGCTCGCCGAACTTCGCTACGTTGTGTGTATTTGTTGCTTTCATGGCGGTTTGCGGTGGTGGAAACTGTAGGTGATTGCTTCGCTTTTGACCTGGGGCGCGCTAACGTTCGACCAGTGGCCATTGACCTGACGGTCTTCATAGAAGCACTTCCTAGAACACATACCTATCTTATGACAGGTCTGGCCGCGACCTGGGGATTGGGGACTACGATTGGAGCTTTGATAGATAAGCCATCGAAGGGAATCACCTTCCGAATCGGGACTGACGGTCTGACAGCATGGCCTCTTATCGCCAACTACTCTTGCCCACAGGATTCTACTCCAGCAACATGTCATCGGAGCGATAATCTGGGCTGGCGATATCAATATATCACCGTCGGGGCCATATGCTTGGTCATGGCAGTCGTTCGTATCTTCATCTTCAGGATGGAGGAATCTCCCATCTGGCTTGCCTCTCAGGGCGAATTGACAAAGGCGGTCGCAAGCATCAACCAAATTGCCACTGCGAACCGATCGGACCATCGCCTGTCTGTTGATCAACTTGTACCAGTTGCCAAGATGCAAGAAGGAAAACCGCGTTTCTGGTTGGATTTACGCCACTTTACCGGTCTGTTCAAAGGAAGAAAACAAGTGCGCTCTATGGTTTGTTTGGTAGTTCTGTGGATGGCCATGGGAATCGGGTACGTATAGCTCTATGAATGTAATGAGAGTCTGCTAACAAGAAAACGCATTAGTTATCCCATTTATTCCCTCTTCCTTCCATATTACCTTCAAGCCCATGGTGCCAAGCTTGGCGATGGTAGTACTTACCAGACGTACCGTGACTATAGCGTTTCAGCTACTGTCGGTATATTTGGCCCTATCTTAAGTGCTTACCTCATCGAAATCCCCTGGCTTGGAAGAAGGCGAGCAATGACCTTCACGGCTTTGATCGCCGGAGCATTTGCCGGTGCCTTTACCTCCGTACGAAGCGAAGCATCGAATCTAGCCTTCTCATGCATGGTGAGCTTTTGGCAAAATGCATTTTACGGCATCCTCTACGCGTAAGAATCTCCGTGTTTCAGGTCTCTCTTTAGTGCGCTAACAGGATGTTGTAGTTATACTCCCGAAGTGATGCGTGCCGAACATCGCGGCACTGGATGCGGCCTTACATTGGCTTGTGGCCGCTTAGCATCTGTCAGCGCGCCACTGATTGCTACCTTCTCGGATGTTACAAGTGCAACCCCTATATGGGTCTGTTGTGGCCTGTATGTGGCCATCAGTGGATCATCACTATTTCTACCGTTTGAGCCCGGAGATCAATAGGAAGTTGACTGGACTCAATTATGGGAGCCTTAGAATGGGAACAATCCGTGAAGCTGATCATGGGTTTTTGGTTGTTCTTCTTACCCAATGAATAGCGTTGGCTGTAGACGTTTGCACCATAACCGAGGTAAATAGAAAGCTTCAGCCCTCCAATTCACCCGATATGCTCAGAGGCTCCGAAGCTCGATTGAAGAACCTATCGTTGTACCAAGTTCGTAATACTCTCACTGTAATTGGAAGGAGGAGCGGGGTGGGGGCTGTGCGAATTACCAATGACGTATTTCAGGGCTCGGGACCGGAACCGGTCCGGGTCCGTGTTACGATAGTAAAGGGACGGAGGTTCACCGGCCAATTTCTAGTAATATAGACAGTTTCGCCTCCAGATTAGAGTCTCCCTACTTCCGTTTTGGTTTCATAATCTAGATACCGCCATACGCTGAGAAATCTTTCTCCTGTTGCAGGATTGTTTACCACATGTCTATTGAGCCAGAGCAATACCTCATCAATGCGAACACGCACGCGCCTAATAGCAAACTCCCCGTTCTGGTATATCGATGCATACTTCCACACCCTCCTACCGAAAACACTGCAACCGTATTTTTAGAGAGGAACGAGTGGGAGAAAAAGGTTTATGTCCCCACGTACTTCTCAATACTCAACTTGCTAACATTTTGGTCTCAGGGAACGTTCGGCACAGTCAGAGTGAAACATTTTCATCCCAATACTCATGAATGCTACGGTAAGATCCGAAGGACAGATTTGGAACCGGTAGGTAGTGCAGGATACTGCTCTGTAGTATGCTGACGAGAATCATTACGTTGAAGGCGTCTTCCAGGGTTCCTCGGACCTGATTTTTGGGGAAGGCAGTGCAGACCAGAGTGGCGGGGTGATTGTCTCCGTGAATCCCGGTGATGTGGTGGTTGTCCCAGCTGGAGTGGCACATGCCTCGATTGCAGCCACAAACGACTACCGTTACATTGGCGTCTATCCAAAGGTGTGCCATCTCCTCTGCTGATAGAAGGTATACAAGCTGATATCATTGTTGGGCTCTCCTCATTGGCGCAATGAATTGGGAAAGACGCCCGTGGACCACGCAACATTGTGGCAGGAAATTTCTCAAGTCGGGATACCTTCTCATGATCCCGTGAGAGGAGCTCATGGACCGCTAGTCGAGATTTGGAAGAATGCTATGGCTCGCTAGAAAAGGGATCGCTCTCTTTATAGAGCGTAATGAAGTAACCATTTGTCGTTTCAATGACTGCGTAGATCACTACGGTGAAAAATACTCATGCGAATTTGGAAGCCCGACTGGATTCTGAGCCTCGCTATTTGTGACGGCTAACCTCCCAATCCTGTCCGTTACTATGCCAATGAAAAGACGCATAGGATGTACAGCTGGCAGCCCGTACGAATGCATATGGGCCATGGACCCAGCCAGCGTACTGAGCACCAAATTTTGGCGGAGGTACCCGCCTCGGATTCTGATGGAGATAGCCGCCTCAGATCATGATGCCGGCCCGGCCCGGGCCCGCGCCGTCTTATCATCACATATCGCCCTATCGATAGGAAACTATTGCGCATACCCCAGTGCGGGGAACAATGCGGAATTTAAGTGACAAATGTCCTTCGGAAATTGTTTTGTGCCCGGCCACAGCATTTGCGATCATTATCCAAAGAATGGCATCACAGACTCGAACAAAACGGCGACTTCGCTGCATTATTGTTGGAGCAGGGTGAGTAAAGCTCGTAATATCTCTCTTGTGGGTTCTAATCATTCTCTAATAGGATATCTGGGATCCTCATGGGTCAGTCATTCATCCAGACGATTACTCTTGTGGGCTACGTGTTGATCAGGAAGAAAACCAGCGTACAAGCTTCAAACCCATCTAGCAGACCACGTTGACTTCCAGCTTTTCGAGAAGTCCAGCGATCTGGGAGGAACGTGGCACGAGAACAGGTATCCAGGTAAAAACCCCACATCCTCAAAGTCCAATCTGGATGTTCTTTTGACCAATTGTAAATCAGGGTGTGCTTGTGACGTTCCGAGCCATATTTACCAGTATTCGTTCGCCCCGAATCCTTACTGGACTACATAGTGAGTGCCTCTTTCACTTCTGCTGGTTTTCCACGCTTCGTTGCTGGCCGAGCTCAAATTTTGTCTGGTAGTTATGCGACATCAAAAGAAATTCAAAGGTACCTCAAATCAGTTTGCAAACGGTTCGGTCTCCAAAAGTACATCAGGTACAACTCAAAGGTAGTGGGCGCCATTTGGCAGGAGGAGCAAGGAACGTGGAAGGTAGAAGTAGAGGGCAAAGCAACGGTCGAGAGCGATGTCCTTATCAACGCCGGGGGCATTCTGAACAACTTCCGAATGCCTGACATCGCAGGTCTATCCGATTTCGAAGGCCAACTGCTGCACACAGCTGCTTGGAACGGGTCCGTGGATCTCTCGGGAAAACACGTTGCAATAATTGGGGCGGGAGCAAGTGCAGTACAAGTTCTTCCCAGCATTCAGAAAACATGTGGCCACGTGGATGTCTACATTCGCACACCCTCATGGATCTCCCCACCTTTTGCACACAGTCAAGAAGGTCCCGTCAATCCTCCTTACACAGTGCAAGACATGCAGCAGTTCCGAGACGATCCCACCTTCTCAGTCAAGACAAGGAAAGAGTTGGAAAGCCATTTCAATGGCATGTTCAAAGCTTTCTTCAAATCGACTGAAGAGCAGCAGGACCTGCGCGCCAAATTCGAGTTGCGCATGAAGAATCTTATCAAAGACGAGGACTTGCAGAAGAGGCTGATTCCATCCTTTGAAGTAGGATGCAGGCGGATCAACCCCGGAGAAAGTTATCTGGTGGCGCTGCAAAAGCCCAACGTGCAGGCTGTTTTCGAACCCATCGAAGCCATTGCGAAAGATGGTATCCTCGTTGGTGGTCAGGTTCGACGGGCAGATGTTCTGATTGCCGCTACTGGCTTCGATACAACGTTCCGACCACGCTTCCCCATCATCGGAAGGGAAAACAACAACTTGCAAGATCTGTGGGAATCAAACCCTGTCTCATACATGGGAACAGGCGTGGCGGGGTTCCCAAACTATCTCATCTTCCTGGGACCAAATACACCAATCTCAAACGGTAGCCTGATGGGTATGATATCACGCTGGAAAATCCAATGTTCGTTGAAACTGAGCTTTGACAGGTTCTCTTGAGGCGACAAGCGATTACTTCATTCGAATGCTCCGTAAAGTTCTAAGAGAGGATGTCAAGACATTTGACGTCATCGAAGCCGCCCAGAGAGATTTCGATACACACACCCAGAACTTCATGAGACATACCGTCTGGGCAGGAGCTTGTAGAAGCTGGTGTAAGCTACTCATTAACTCTTGTCTCGATTTGAAAGAATTTTATGTAGCTCACGTGTCCGCTTTGGTTAGTCAAAACCGGTCCTGGAGGCAAGGTCACCGCTCTGTGGCCCGGAAGCTCGCTGCACTACATGCAAGTTCTAGCCGAGAACAAATGGGAGAACTACAGTTGGACCTACCATGGGAATCGATTTGCTCACTGGAGCAAGGGCATGTCATGGATCGAGGATCCTTCTGGAGATGGCCTGGGCATTGACGAATCCGAGGCTCTGCGATCTCGCACAATCCCGTTCAAAGGGGCAGACCTCAGCTACTACATTAGCGAGTGTGAGCCCCTCTCTATAGATGATATTGATGATCACACAGGTGTGCAAGAGGCACTGGTGGGCGATGGACAGATAGTGTCGGCATGATTACAGTACAAGTCAATTACAAACACGTTCTGATTACTCCATGGACGCCGCTATTCACTCTATTGCTGAGCACCATGCCGACTTCTGAGTTGAACGAAGTAGTACACACTTCTCTCAAGCCAGATAGAAAATAATCTTACCCGGCCTTCCTGTTGCGTGAAGAAAGATAGGAACTGAAATTTAATATATTGCTAACGAACTATGACATGCATGATGGGTATCCGATGCATCCTGCTTGAGTTGCCGAGAGAATACGTAATGCTAGTGATAGTCGGCCCATCTGTAACATCCACCGTGTGTCCAAGAAGTAGAGGCGCCACAGGTAGCTTTGGTGATGGCATCCTTGATGCAATCAGCATCCCGAGTCTCCTCATTCCACGGCCACTTGTAGTGGAAGTTCATGTCAATTCCGTAAGCTACAGCCACCTCGTTTGTCTCAGGGTTTTGAATCTGCTTCCATTGCCACTTCTTGTTGCAGCCCTTGAGATCCACGGTCTTGCCACAAGACCCCTTAATGTTATCCTGCAGTCAATCAGCCCCCTCGTTCGATTTTCAGGAGATCCTGTAGGAAAAAAAAATTACCTCGATGCCCTTACACCAGCCATCAGAATCCTGGCCGGTAGGGGTAATTTGGACGATGTAGTTGAGCCAATCATCGCTGCCCTTATGCTTGAAGTAGCAATCGACATTGCCGGTGAAGTACTGCGCCCACTGGCAGTCTTCAGGAAGGACGTTGGCGCGTTTGTCGACTTCGGTGATATTGTGACTAGGCGGGCTTAAATCCGTGGAATCGTCTGCCAGAGGAAGGGCGCTGACAGCAGTGGCAAGTGCTGCAAGAGCAAAAGAGAAAGAAGCGAAGGAAGAAGGCTGGAAACGCATGGTTTTTACGGAGAGAAAGGTGATGCGAGAAGCTTCAGTGATCTGGGTTGCACTGCGGCTTTGACTTCGAAGTCTTGAGGATGGTGATGATCAAAGAACCGTCAAATGTACGTTCTCTTTAGTACTTTCATTCCAAGGTCACTTTGGCCCTATTGCGTTGGTCTGGACCCTTTCACCAAACTGTGAGGCTCGCGGACCATTTGGTGTTGGTGTCCGTGTTCAACACCGGACTTTCCGCCCCCAAACCTTCGAAAAGCTATGACATGCCCCTGAAATTGACGTCAGTTTGCTGAGGCGTCCACTTTTGGTTTCCCTATCCAGCAAGATGCACGGGACCTTCCGCCCCCAAGAAATCTCGAAACCAATGTTCCAAGCGCTCCCCCCACTCAGTCGCCGATGTTTCCCTACAGCAGTATGTACCTGCGTTACACCGACATTTCATCCCTTTCGGGTGTAGAAGGATTCGCTTAACAGGGATCGCTGAGATCTTATCCGACCCCCTCAGCACCGCTCCACAGCGGCTCTTGACGGAGTGTATTCTTCTTTTAGGTCGTGCAAAATCTAAACGAGTTAATATGCAGAGAGACCAGTTTTAGAATTCACTCATGTGGGTACCTGTATCTTCGGAGGATTCATAGACCAATTTGCGAACATCGGAACCCAAGCAGACCAATGAAATCTATTTTCGTCAACAGGCTTCGATGTAGAGGAATGCTTGTGAGGTGAACTGCCGGCGTCCCAAAGCATATATAACTGCCTCGCTGCCATGCAAAAGTCAATTCATTCAGTGCTTCCACTCTACTACTACAACCAGCATCCACGTTGCTCACACCAGGCCATTCCGACAAATTGAGTGAAAATGAAGCTCTTCACTGCTCTCACCGTAAGATGTCTTCCGTAGAAATATTTTTGAATGCTCTGACCTCACCGTCTTAGTCTGCCCTGGCGTTTACCGCGGCTATTGCTGCACCATTAGCCGTAAATGGAACAGAGCCCAACTCTCTCGAGCAGCGTGCCAGCCCGCTGCAAAACACAGGCATTACAGTCTTCCATTCCAAGCAGGGTTTAATGTCGACAGGGCGCTGGACCTGCCGGTTCAGAATGATGGGCTTCCTCCAAGCCACCGGCGCAATGTATGACGTGCTAAAGGAGAAGATGGATGTATCGAGTAGCACGGAGACACCAGTTGAGCGCGCATCCGTTATATCCCAGGCCTTCTTTGCCAACCTTCGACCCTGGCTTGCCTCGCAGTTTCCAGACAACAGGGCCCATCTTGCGAAGTCTCTCTTCAACGTAGGAAGCTCTGTTGACGCCGGTTGGGAAGGAACGATCGGAGCTGAATTCCAGGTATGCATCCCGCCCAGTAGACGGTATACCTTACCAAAGCTGTACTAAATCATGCTTCTGTAGATCACGGCGGATGAGGCTCTGTACAATAAAATCACAGATGCTCTCAAAGGCTACTTGACTGGGAGGGGCAGCGACACTGTCGAAGTGGTCTTTCAGTCCGTTGAGGATGCGTTCACTATTGGAAATCCGGCGGCGTACAAATTGCCGATGCTGAAAGCCAGGTCTGCGAACACCTGCTCAACCACCACCTCTATCGTCAGCTTGTTTCAGAACAGGGTGCCTGAGATTCCGAGCTACTCAGGACCGGAGTGTTAGGCGATGAAGGTAAACGCCTGGACATGGTACCGCACAGTAGATGTAGTCTGCATATACAAATTGTATCTAACATACTCCAATAATTGGTTATTTTAACGTTTGTAATGTTCTTGTCACTTAACTACTTGTATAAATTTGTGTTTCGAATTGACAGTTTTCACTTACTCTTCCCACATACTCTCGTATCATGCATGGAGATCCGTGCACGCATTTCATGGGTGCCTGTGGCGATACGTGTGACTGACTGAAGGCTGAAAATCCAGTATTAGTCGGAGACCTAAAGGGCCACCAGATTCACCTCCATCGTCACAAACTGACTCTCTGTCGCGAAAGGGGGAGCGGGAGCCGTCTTCTGCAGGTTTTCTAAAGCGGTGCGTCCACGTTTCTAGCGCCGACTAGCACAATGGTAACTGATGAGAACCCGTTGGCGTCGCCTATCTTCGACACGTAGGTGAGATTTAGTGGCGACAGCGACTAGTCTCCCGGTCACTGGACAACAATGACGCCCTTAAGCTTGAGCCCCATCGGTACCTTCCGGATGAACTGTTCAAAATGCGGTATTTTAGTAGTCAGGCTACTTTTGCTTGAGGTTAGCCCTCGCTACATTACGTGCAGCTTCTCTGGCCTTTTTAAAGACACCAACGCCAAAGCCGGTACTTATAGCAAGGTCAACTTCTGACCCCATTTGTTGCCAAAGCATATATAGATGAAAGGCTGCAAGGACCCCAACGCCATTGCGCATTATTGACAAAATCTACTTCGCTACCACGTAAAACGTACATGACCGACCGCCTGTTGCATACGTCGTTAAGTGTTGGCATGATCGAGGCGCCACCAGATGCGTATGGTGACTTCCATCACCAACTGGCACCTCTTATGCTCCCTGGGCAATGGCAACACCAGCGTTGGCGCCCGCTATGCCCTCGGCCTGCTCTTCGTGTTGACTCATGTGAGCATACAAACTGGCGCGACGCTGATGCTGTACGGTATGTAGTCACCATGATTCTGCATGGGCTTCTGTATTGTCATTTTGCAATGCACTTTGGCTGTTTTACCGTCTGATCCTTGCAGCCACTCGGCTTCGAGACTTTTTTCAGCTTGTCCTGCTGTCGTTTTATGGAGTTGCACAATCACTCCCTCCGCGAAAATATTTATTTATGGGGACTACTTGGATCGTATGTACTTACAGGATGGAAGGTCGTGTTCATACAGTGGATACGTAGACCGAAAAGCCATGAAGAATGTCAAAGCTCTGCATGAATCATGCCATCCGTTCTGGCACGTGACGATGTGTTGGACATTGGCCCCACTGTCGGAAAGCTTTTGGCCCCTCTTTTACAGGGAATATTTTTTCATGCCGTCGATAAATCGGTTGGTCCCTAGCTACTTCTATTAAAAATACCATTAAATCAAGCTTGAAGATGACTCAAATGGCCGCAGTCAAGGCGGTAGCTTGTCGCATCCGTTGTCAAAGTGCCTTTCAGAAAGTGGCACAGTAATAGGTGGGGCACGTGAACACCCGGGCGGCTCAACAGAGCAGTTGATTTGTGGATAGCTTACAGCTCGCCAAAGCGTACACGTGGTCCGAATGACTTGGCCAAATCGCTCGGAAGCCTTAATGCTGTTGCCAGCCCTTCAGGCAAAGATGATTCGCGCCGCCACTCCTCAACACGAATTTCAGCTGGCACTCAATACTTGCGTTTATGTCATCCGTTCTCCCACTGTGGTTCTTCCACTTTCTTACTGTGGCCCATCTACCTAACGATGACCAGCTTGAAAAGGAAGTTTTCCATCAGCGATGAAGGTTACGCCGAGCTTGCCCCTCCCCAAGGGAGTCGTGCTAGGCTTATTTCCTCTCCTGGGTCTACCATGGAACTCATCCCCACTTCAATGATGGAAGGGATTGAACCAACCCACAGCGAAACACCTACCAGCGTGGAACGTTGCCAGGATCTGACAAACGATGAACCAAAATTCAATCATGACGACTACACGGTAGCGTGGATCTGCCCACTGGAAGTGGAGGAGATTGCCGCTTTGAAAATGCTGGACGTCCGACACGAACCTCTATCTCAGCCTGAGAGCGACCACAACGCCTACACTCTGGGCAGTATCGACGGCCACAATGTCGTTATTGCAAGCCTTCCAATTGCTGGCAACAACCATGCGGCAACGGTTGTCACTCAAACCAGGAACACATTTCCACACGTGAGATTTGGACTCCTGGTGGGCATCGGTGGAGGTGTTCCCACCACAACCGAAAAGGGGCCTATTAGATTGGGTCATGTGGTAGTGAGCAAACCCACAGGCACGCACTCAGGCGCAATACAATACGACCATGGCAAGGTTGAGCACCACGAGCACGACGGACTTGCATTTAAGCGAACTGGATTTTTAGCGCCACCGCCCACCGTCCTACTTGGGGCCGCCCGAAAACTGAACATAACCCGGACTATGGCAGACTCGGATCCCATTCTTGAGCATCTCAGACGGATCGATACGAAAAAACCGAATCTCAAACGTTTCAAGTGCCCCGGTATCGACATGGATCACCTATACAAGCCGGAGTATGTTCATTCAAACCGAAAAGTCTCCTGCAGAAAGTCTGGGTGTGATGCGAACCAGAGAGTGAAACGTTGCTCTGATGATAGCGACGACGAGTTTGAAGAGATGGATCCGAGCGAAAATGTAGTCATACATGAAGGAACAATCGCATCCGGGGAGTGGGTTATGAAAAACGGTCTCCAACGCGACGAGTGGGCGGAAAAGGACGACATTCTGTGCTTTGAGATGGAAGCTGCAGGAGCCCTTGCGGATTTCCCTTGCCTCGTTATTCGAGGTATCTCAGACTATGCAGACTCGCATAAGAATGACAGATGGCAGGGATTTGCTGCCGCTGTTGCT
Organism: Lasiodiplodia sp. KE8368; assembly: GCA_023087525.1. Taxonomy (NCBI): domain Eukaryota; kingdom Fungi; phylum Ascomycota; class Dothideomycetes; order Botryosphaeriales; family Botryosphaeriaceae; genus Lasiodiplodia; species Lasiodiplodia sp. KE8368. The sequence goes on from JAJMYN010000030.1 coordinate 347,204, forward strand.
GCAGCGTATGCTAGGGAGCTCTTCTTTCATATGCCTGTCGCCGAGGTCAAGAAGTTGGGGATGACTGAAGCCGGTTAGTAGCAATTTCCAATCCAAGCAGTTCCTTCCTAGTAGCCGGCGATAAGAATATATATCTAACCTGCTCTGAAGATGTCAAGATGATAGTGACAGAGACCAAAAGGCTCGGGCAGATCACGGTGGATGCCGGTATCAAAGCCTGGCTTTCTCCACCAGACCCCTCAACTAACTACAATGCTGCCTCGGCAAGACATCATGATGGAACAGGATCCTGGTTTATGAAGAGTGAAGACTTCTTGACCTGGAGGACAACATCAGGCCCTTCTGCGCTCTGGCTGTACGGAAGCCCTGGCTGCGGGAAAACAATTCTCACCTACGCCGTGATAGACGAGCTTCGCAAGACCATCGAATGCTCTTCTCTCGAGGGCATCATACTTTACTACTTCTTCGACTTCAATGACGTTGAAAAACAGACCCCCGACAACATGGTCCGTTCATTGATGTTCCAGTTATCTCGCCAGTGTGAAGATGCTGGGAACCTCTTGAAGAACTTGTTTCAGAAGAACGACGATGGAAACAGCAAAGCGAGCATTCAGTCTTTATGCACCACGTTTGAAGACATGTTGAATGAAGCAAACAACCCGATGATTATTCTGGACGCTCTGGATGAATGCACGAAACGCAATGACAAATCTTCATTTGGTGGCCAAAGACTCCTCGACTGGGTAGGCCAGCTTCAATGCCGTGTCCTGATGACCAGCCGCAGAGAAGAGGATATTGAGTCGTCCGTAGAGAAATGGGAGACCAAAAATATCTTATGTCTTCAGGACAGCCCAGTGGACGAAGACATCCGCGCCTATGTCCAACAATACCTTCGAAGTCCGGATACTAACGAACTAGCGAAAACGTGGCAATCAAAGCCGGCAGTTCTCACCCAAATTGAGAGTAAACTCTTAAATGGGGCTGGAGGAATGTAAGTTCCGTAAAATATTCTTCAACCCTAGGAGACATCGTTGGATACTGAGTGAATATAGGTTCAGATGGGTTGCGTGTCAGCTCGATGCTTTGGCTGAACACCGCATGCAACACCGCCTCTTTGCAGCACTGGAATCTCTCCCGACAACTTTGACCGAGACTTATAGGAGAATTCTTCGAGATGTCCCCAAGATCCACCAACAGGATACCGCAAGACTTCTACAGTTTCTCGTCTATGCGAGAAGGCCGTTGACAACTAAAGAGGCTGCCGATGCTCTAGCGGTCGACCCACAATGCAAAGAGTCCTTTGAGGAAGAGAATCGGCCTGTACGGATTTTGAAATACTGCTCCAGTCTGGCAACGATATCCGGTGACAATATTATCCAGCTGGCACACTTCTCTGTAAAGGAATACCTGATTTCCAGCGAGGATAAGGGCCCATTCACAGAGTGCCTGTTAGAACCCGAAGCTGAAGCATCTATCACTAGGGTTAGTCTTGCATATATTTCCTGTCTCCCCTCTAGATGGCATCCCAAACCAGAAACCTGCTTGTGTGACCAGTACCCTCTTGCAAAATACTGCATGAAGTATTGGATGGATCACGCAAGAGTTGCGGAGCAAATGAATGAGAGCATCCGAGAGAAAGTCTTCGATTTCATTTCTTCCCCAGGTGTCTTACCCTACATCAACTGCCGCTGTATTTTCCAGTACTACGAACCATGGGGCCTGGGGATGGGGATGGATCCAGGTTCCTGTGCCCCGCCATTGTATCTTGCATCCCTAGCCGGATTGCGATACGCCGCCGAGCGTCTCATAAATGAGGGAGCCGACGTTAATGAAGGTCGCGATCAGTTAGCTTACGGCTATGCTCTCCACGCTGCTGTGGGAGGAAAGCATATCGAGATCGTCAGGCTTCTGCTAGACAACGACGCGATCGTCAATGTTTCCGGCGGTGTATACCAAACTACGCCACTCGTGACGGCTATAGATGCGGGGCTTGAGGAAGTTGTCCAGTTGCTTCTTGACACGGGCGCCGATCTCAACATGATTGGAATGGCCAGCATCGATGGGGTTGAGCTTACGAAAACGCCTCTTTCTGTCGCTGTCTACATGGACTGGTACAAAATGGCAGAGCTACTCCTTCGAAAGGGCGCGGATCCACATAAAGAGGACTACACAGAAACGGCGCTCTTGATAGCAGCTCGATACGGCCGAGAAGATATGGTGAGATTGCTGCTTCAGTACGGAGCGTCTGTCGACGACCGTGATGTCGATGACGATGATGCTCTATCTCTCGCATCTGGATCTGATTACATAAAGATAGTTCGGATACTCCTTGCTCATTTCGGTCCAAACACATGGGGGTATAAGTCATGCGCTAAAGCTCTCCGAGTGGCTTCACGATCGACCAAAGAAGGTCGAGAAATCATTGAACTACTCCTCGAAGGAGGAGTCGACATCAGTGAACTCCTCGAAGAATGGGCCGACATCAGTGTTGTCACTGGGGTACCTAAAATGCCAGGCGACGGTTATCGAAATAGCGAGAATATGACTTCACTCGAACATGAAGTGTTCTGTGGCACGGAATCGGGTTCCCTTTTCCTGGTTGGAAAGGGTGCAACACGTTTCAGATATACTAGCAGGCCTTTCGGGTCTCTATCCTACAGTTATCATGACTCTCCAACCAGCAATGACGAAAGACTATTCCTGTGTTCATGCCAGCGAGGGTGGACTAATCTCATCAGTCTGCTACTGAAGAGAAACACTGATGGCCGATTTACACAGAGTCTATACTATCATGGAGTCAAGATCGCTTCTTTCTGGGGTCACGTCAAGCCGGTTCAATTGTTACTTAGCACAATGTCGAATGTTGAAGCAGCATCAGGTGATTTTGGCGATGCGCTTCGGGCCGCGTCACTCGGAGGTTATTTGGACATTGTCAGGCATCTACTTGAAAGAGGTGCGGACGCAAATGGTGTGGACAAACACGGCTGGTCAGCACTCTCCAGCGCATTCAGACACAAAAGTGTTTACAAGGAGCTATTACCTGCTTCAACTGCGGCAACGGTCGTTCAGTCCCATACTTCTTCTCGATGTCTACCTCCTTCAACCTTTACCACGTACGAGAAGGCGTCCAACATTATAATTGATTCTGAGAAGCGTATAGTGGAAGTAGGTTCGTATCCCAATATTCAGGGAGTCGGATCGAGAAACTGAATGAGAATTTGTAGGTGCTAATATACCTACGCAACTCATGCATGCGGATCACCCGTTTGTCGCTACCAAACGCAAAGTCTACTTTCAGATCAAAATTCTCGAAAAAAAGGGATTCGGGTAAACCATCAATCTCTGTTTGAATTTCATAATACATTCTAATTTTTTGTGCTTCCAGTACCATTGGAGTAGGTTTCTGTCAAGACGATGTCCCACACCTGATCAGCTGTACACTGAGTCGGAGCTTATGGGCCGTGTATGATGAAGAATATCCCATCGTGAATGATTCAACACAGTTTCATGACCCACGGATTGGTGTGGGTGATGTTGTTGGCTGTTGTGTTGATTATGATGCAGACCAATTGTTCTTTACGAGGAATGGGAAAATTCTTGGTATGCTGCCAAGAAAACACCTGGTTCTACTATATAAAAGGACTAACATCGTTCAGAACGTACCTGGAAGGCGCCTTCCGCACGGCTGTTTGCAGCCATTGTAATTAGATGTGGTGCTCGTGTTTCTTTCGATTTTGGGGCAAGCTGCCCCGTCGCCGTACCATACCGCTCAGAGAAGGATGTGTAGTAGTGAGGTGGAGAAGAGGGTAGAAACAGAGGGAAGAAAGGAAAGAACGGACTCGGCGCATAGATAGACAAGGGACTATCGTCTCGTTTACAGCAGGTTCAAGGAGAAAAGGTCTTCCAGGATGATTCTAAGCCTAAGAGAAGGGCGAAGGGAGAGGGGGGAGGTGAGTACAATAGGTTCCAGAAACGGCTCTGTAGCAATGCTCGCAATCTGTTTTGGTTCTATCCGCCCCTTTAATTGCCACCGATAATGGTTTTGTTGTGTTGGCGGCTATGAAGGTTTTGTTAAGCGTAATGCAATTTTAGCCAAGCTACGTAAGCTAAATATGCCGCAGTTCCGGAAGATATCCGTGCCTAGAGGTGTATCGCCAACAGCCTGTTCACTGCTGTGGTCGAGATGCGGGTGTCTTCTTACTAATTATAGTTATGCTGCACATATTCGGCATGAGCGCCCGGTGGTGGGGAACTTGTTGCAGCACGGGGCGGCATTTGATGTCGATTACCAACCACGTGTTGCCGATGCCCTGCCAATTTCCTATCTTGTTGTGATATTTGACCGGGCATATCCTTTGAGCGCATGTAGGCGATGGTGTGGTGGATATGTTCGTCGTAGAAGCCGGATCGTTTTGTATTACATTGGGCAGGATAGCCACGACAAGAACGGGAGCATTGTCGTTGCCAGAGGCAGCGGTTGACTCCACGATACCCAGCAAAGCCCGCCTAAGTAACGAAGACAAGAGTCCAACCTGACGACTAGTCAAAGCTAAGACTGTTACTTGTGGATTCTTTCAAAAAGAAAAAAAAAAAGTCAGAACAGGAAAATCGACGCATGGATCGACACGCCAAGAAGACGCAGAGAAGGCATAAATATATAGATGAGAGTGCTGAAGGCCTCTGGGTCATATGCGAAAAGCATCACGGCACTAGCTCCCATAGACCGCGCTTGATAGCCATTCCTTACAACCTCGACTCTGGACGACATCTAGGAACTGATTTGCAACGGGCACTGCTGACTTTCTTTGTCGAGCCCATGAAGGACGTATGGCTTGGCTGTCCTCGTAAATCTTTTCCTGTTATGGACAGGAATATGGGCTATCTGATCCCTTCTGATTAATATTAACGGACGGCTCTACGAGCTCTCCTTTCGACCGCCATTTCATGCGTCACAGTTCTCTGACTGGCGCAATGGCGAGACGTCCTTTATATTGCAAACGAGGGTCGGACCGTCGTACCGCTTCTCCCTGCGCTGCTCCTTCCTATTACTCTACACTTCAAAACCTAGCGAATACGAACCACTACACTAGCATATCGAAACAACTCAGAAAGCCTAGAGTAGCGGTAACAACTGACGAAGAATTTGGCTTTTACAGAACCGCGCCAAATTCGAATGACGATTGGTGGCATCACGTGTGCATGATTCTGGTGCTCTCGCCTGACTAGCCACACAATGCTGCTGTATAAGAGGACTGTCAAACGGCACTCTACCACATCATCCAGCAAGTCTCAAAGAGCCATCACTCACAATGAAGTTCTTGTCCATCCTCTCCATTGCGGTCATTGCGGCCACTGCCGCACACGCCCGAGAATACAACTTTGCTCTGTACAGCGAATCAGAGTGCGGAGGCATTGCTGTCGAAGTTCAGAGCAAGTTTCCAACCAACTCGAACACCACGGCTTGTGGTCATAACTCTACTACCGCTTTAAAAATGCTAAAGCGGCTCCAGCATATGCGTCAACTCCAAACCTTAACGTCTCCAAGACAGGCGCAAAAGAGGCCGAATGGGTACTAGGTACCGCTTGCAGTTCTCCCTCGTTTTCCAATCTCTCCCACAGTCTCTGATCCGTGGCGCCGTACATGAAATAGACGCTCGGACGCCCCACAGCCATCGCCAGAACGCCAAAATCCTCCGAACCTCCCAGACCCTGCGCATGTGCATCATACGCGTCCCCAAAATGAGCGCTGAACACGTCTTCCACCTTCCGCGTTGCCATCTCGTCGTTGACGAGGAACGGGTAGGCCCGCTCCTCGACGAGTTCGGGCGGCGGCGCGCCGGCAGCGGCGCTCTCCGCATTGACGATGCGGCGCAGAGCCCCAAGCACGTGGGTGCGCGTGTCTGGCGAGAAGGTACGTACGTCGATGCCGACGTGTGCTGTGTCTGGAATGACGTTCACGGCATTGCCGGCGTGGATGTAACCGACGGAGACGACGGCGCCTTCCTCGGGATCAACCTCTCGAGCAGCGATGGATTGAAGCCGGACTATCGTATGGGCTGCTGTAACAATAGGGTCGCAGGTGCGGTGGGGTTGAGAAGCGTGTCCAGAGCGGCCATGGATTTTGAGTCTGCGGGAAGAGATCAGCCATTGTAATTGTAAAGTAAAGAGGGAGAAGAGTGTATGTACGTGTATGAGTCCGCTGCCGAAGCCAAAAGTCCGCGACGTGTTCCAATGGTCCCTGAAAATTACTTAGCGCTTGCCAATTTGTTCACTGCTTAATCTTACCAGCCTTGCGTGACATGACATGCCCCCCTATAAGTACGTCCGGGATGGGCACCTTCTTATACAGCCCGCCATCTATCATCGCCTGCGCCCCTTTTCCAAGTTCTTCGGCGGGCTGAAAGCATAATACTACCGTGCCCCTCCACCTCTCTCTCGCCTTCAGCAAGAGCTCCGCGGCCGCTATTAGCGCTGATACATGCATGTCATGGCCGCATGCATGCATCACCGGTTTTTTCACTCCATCCAACGCTATCATCCGTTTATTACTGGCATACTCAAGCCTCGTTTGTTCTTCGACGGGGAGGGCGTCCATATCTGCGCGGATCAGAACAGTGGGACTACTGCCATGTGGATCCTGATTGTGTAGAACAGCAGCGAGGCCGTAGGACCCGATCTCAGTGTGGATGGACGTTTTGATGGAGGGGAAGGCATCGAGTAGAGAGGTCAGACGCGCTGATATAGTAGCCGCAGTTTCACGCTCTTGGAAGGAAAGCTCGGGATTTCGATGGAGATGCTTGTAGAATTCCTCGTAGCTGGTGAGATCCGGGCGGTAGGTGTTGATTGTTTCGCTGATCTCCGACATGTTGTTCCTTTGGAAATCCTACCGAGAAGTCAAATTAGGTGGTATGAGAGTATTTAAGGGAATCGGCTCGGATTGCATACGAGAATCCGAGATGCGCATACATTGCACCATAATCCCAACGAAGGAAACATTCCTGTGCTAACCCGTCTTGTCTTGTCTCCGAAATCACGCCATAAACCCAAGCGATACGTGCCCCAATTCTGTTACAAGCACAACAGCAGTTTACCAGGCGATGAGGAACCCATAGAGCAACTCAACAAAGCAATTGGCTCCGGATAGCGCAGAAACTAACGCAAATTCTACCCAGTTCCCCGTCGAGATCTGACACATACATATTTCCGTGGTCGGCTTTGTAGAGTAGCAAGTAGAAAAAGTCAAATGTTGTCTTAGTGCTACTCCGCAACGATATTTCAAGGAAAGAAGAACAAAACAAAAAGAAAAATACTACAACGCAATCGTACGAAAGAAAGAAGAAAACAGTTTGCGTTTAGAGTCGCTAGGAACGCTTGAAACCCGCTATCTTCGATAGAAAGTAAATCTTATGGTCGCGAATACATAATTTCTCATTAGTAAGAGCTTGTGAGAACTTCTGATATCCCTCGGTGTGTATGTGGACGTCAACAAAAGACTGATCAAAGTACCTTAATATCGTAAGAAATATACATCAGTACTAATTCTACACCCCATCGAAAAATAAATACTTACCGTTCAATAACAACTACGACTGGCTGATTGTCTTTGGTAGTGGACCGATAAAATTCATACTGCCATACAGCAGGTTCGTGATCGTGAACGTATTCCGCAACAGTTTGAATAAGCTCGGTTAACTGCTAGAAGTAAGCCAATGTAGAAACTCGAGAATGTAAGGTTGATCTACCCTGTCGACCTTCTCCGGGTCTGGGTACATGATGGCGATGAAATGGATCTGGTTGGCCATGTTGATTGTGAATTTGTGGTATGAAGAAAGGCGTGAAGGAGAGATGGTAAAAGCGAGTTATACTATATATATGGTTATTAAGAGTAGAGCTGTTTGAGAAGAAGAAGAGAAACTCAGCTAGACTGAGAGATAGGCTAGAATCTATTAGAGTCGGAGCTAAACTAAACATCTCCGTAAAGGTTTGTCCGCTGATGATTATCTCCGGTATATTTTGTCCGCTGAATAATTATCTCCACTATAACTTCTCCGGTAAAGTATGTCTGCTATGTTAGAGAAATCTTAACTCTGCCACTTGGTCCCATACAACCGGAAGTGTGTGGTTCTCAGAAGCGGATTGATGCGAGAAAAATTCTCGCGACAAAGGATCGAATGATCGCAGCTACCAGACCTGCTACGGCACAAGATGAGAGCAATAATTGTGAGCATTGATGGTGACCCGGTCGACCGGGTCGGTCCGACAGCTATCTAAATGCTGTCGGGGTACATTCCCAGATCGCTCTGGGAAGAAACTGTGACAAGCGTGGTTATCGGGCGCGGCGCAGGGGCTTTTCCACTTGTCGCTGCAACTCTCACTTCTAATCCGTTCTCCCCCGCGGCTGCGCCGTAACAGAATTTTGATGAGATGAGCAAAAGGCGGAGAGGACGGGAGCGCTAGTACTGAACCAGGACCCCAGGACCCATGTCGAATTCATTCCGCATCCTCCGCCGCTGTCATTACCGAGGTAAACGGAAATACAAAAGCTCCAAGCAACTCTAAAACCATCTTCAACATTCATTCTTCTGGAGTAATTGGCACTTTCTAAGAGCCATAATGGAAGAGAAAGCTTTCAAATCCATCCTCTACGAAACCTCTGCTGACGGAAAGACGGCGTTCATCATCTTGAACCGTCCTGCGCATCTGAACGCTATCGATGAGCGCATGCCATACGAGATCCGCTCTGCTGTCCGTCGAGCCAACGAAGACCGAAATGTCCATATCATCGTCGTCAAAGGTAACGGCGCAGGCTTCTGCGGAGGCTACGACCTCCAGGCCTATGCCGAGCGAGCCGAGCGCGGGCAGACCGGCGGCAGCCAGGATCTGCGCAACGGATACGATCCCCTGGAGGACTACCGCATCATGGGCGAATACACTGCATGCTTCGCGGAGCTCTTTCACAGCCGCAAACCGACCGTAGCTCAGGTCCACGGCGCCGCGGTGGCGGGCGGCAGCGACATCGCGCTGAGCTGCGACCTGGTGGTCATGGCCGACGACGCGCGCATCGGGTACCCGCCGAGCCGTGTTTGGGGCTGTCCCACAACGGCCATGTGGACGGCTCGGATCGGCGCCGAAAAGGCAAAGAGGATGCTTTTTACAGGGGACTTGATCAGTGGGAAAGAAGCTGAGGCCATTGGGCTTGTTATCAAGGCTGTGCCACGTGCTCATCTCGAGGAGACGACGCAACTTCTTGTGGACCGCATCAAGAGTGTTCCCAGCAATCAACTATGGATGTCTAAGCAGGTGGTGAACGGTTTTATTGAGCCGCAGGTGGCGAGTGCGCAGAGGTTAGCGACTGTATTTGATGGCATCACGAGGAATTCTCCCGAAGGAGTGGCATTCCAGCAGATGGCGCAGAAAGAAGGCTTCAAGGCGGCTGTTTCAGCTAGAGATAACCCGGGAAGAACGGATAGGTACCGGAAAATGTGGAAGAGTATGCTCTAGTTACTATTCAAAATAGCGTATTAAGCCAGGGCCGCTTCATTTCTGTGAAAAAAGACCTCTATCTCCACTCAATGTAATCACAAAAGAATTTATTAAAATTCAAACTATACAGCGCGAAAAAAAACGAACTCAAATTAATTTCCACCATCGTAGGTGCGCAGCTCTGGAAGATTGCTTGTTTCTTTTTGCACTACAAATATCCCGCTTCCAAACCGCAGGATGACCTCTACCACCAACGGCAAGTCAGGCTCCGCAATTCGGCTACTGCCGCAGGTGGCCTTTGGGGCTTTCTTATGGTTTTGAAAGCATGGACGGAAAATAGCCGTGCCGGGACACCTCATCGCCGAGCCCTCCGTGTCATCTGCATAGCCGTCTGCCACGTCGTTGCATTCGGAGTGACAGCTGCCATGCCATAGCTATCTTTACCACACCACGATTACCGCCGTTCCATGATTGACTTTACGAACAACCGCTTTTTACATACCGATCCTCTCGTGAGTAGGTGATTCTTGTAAGAGTTGTCGACGTAATGTATAGCTACTTTCTCATGAATGAGCTTTATGTAAACCACACCCACATGAAGCAGGTGTGACGGTCTAAACCGTCACACTCACGATCACGACCACCGACGCCAACAAGCTCGCTTTCGTTGGCGTCAGCATTCCTCGTATCCCCATCACGTATGCCGCCTAGGTCAAGGTACCCCGGCTACATTTTCTACACGGCTAACCAGCAGAAGTAGGTTTTATGAAAAGATAGAATAGACTATCTATCTACCTAGGCTTGAACCATCTAGCCATCTAGCCTGTTGATGAAGTTATACCACCGTCAACTACTATTTTCTGGCCAGTAATGTATCGACTTTGAGAAGAAGCTAGAAATGCTGCGGTGTAGGCAACATCGAATGAATTTCCCATCTTTCCCATTGGCACTTGTTTGTTGCGCTTTGCCTTGAATCCTTCCAGGTCACCACCTGCGTATTTGTCTGCAAGCATGCCAACGAGAGGAGTGTGCATGAGCCCAGGCACAACAACGTTCATTCGAATCCCTTTCGCTGCATACAAGACCGCAGTTGCCTTGGTGAATTGGATGACTGCAGCCTTTGTAGCCGAATATGCAACCTGGGGCTTGCCGATGTACCGCATACCCGCTATCGACGATACGTTCACGACAACGCCTGAGCCTTGTGCTTCCATCAAGGGCAATACATGGTGGCAGCAGAGATAAACAGACTTCAGGTTCACATTAGTCTGTGCATCCCAAATGCGAGGCTCCATCTCAGCAGGACCACCAGGTTCAGACCGCCCGACATTGCTAGAGGATTAGTGGTTAGTAACGTGGCGCTGGAAGAAAAACGGGTGAAAAAAAGAAAGGCTCACTTCACAAGAATGTCGATCCGACCATACTTTGCCAGACATGCGTTGACCAGTGCCTTAACGCTAGTCTCATCTGTAACATCCGCCGCCGCAACAGTAACCTCGGCTCCCTCAGCCCGAATCCTTTCAGCTGTGTGCTGGGCGGCGTTGAGGTGCAAGTCGCAGCCGAATATTTTGGCACCTTGCCGGGCGAGCACTCGAGCAGTGGCTGCGCCATTTCCCCACATCTCCTGATCTCCTGTCTGGCCGATTCCCGTCACTGTGACTGATCAGCAGCTGGCGAAGGTTAGATTGGAATGATTCATACAGAGAACGACCTTGCCAGAAAGGTCAGGGTAAGATGCGACCAATTCTTCCTCTGCCATTTCAAGCCGCTCCGAGTGGAAGTTTTCTGTTGGCGTGTCACCGTTGACTTAGTGATGCTGTCCTTGGAAGTGTCTTCATTGTCGTAGTTGAATAAATATAAATGTAAGACGCGCGGTGAAATGTGTTTGCGTAAATTCCGTGTTTTCCGAAGCGGCGACTTCTTCTCATTTCCGACGGAATTTCTTCTTCACGACTTCTTATGTCCGACGGAATGTCTTCTTCACGACATCTTATGTCCGACAGAATGTCTTCCTCACGATTTCTTATGTCCGACGGGATTTCCTTTTCACGATATTCGAAAGTCTGACGCCAAAAATCCAGGCCTTGGTCGATTTAGAGAACAGTCAATCTTCAAAAACTCAATAAAAGTACAATAATACCTGAAGCCTCGCTTCGGCAGGAAGAATGGACAGACTAGAAAGCAGTAGAAATGTATGTACAGTCACTATGAGCTTTCTGACATCCGTTGGAAACCTTTTCCATTTCTGCGAGTGGCGTGTAGCAAGCCTTACCTCAAGTATTTCCGATCACCTTGCTCGGCCGAGAGCAGCTAGAGGGTCAAAAAGTCCTTCCCAAAAACCCCTCACGCCTCTCTCCTGAGTCTCAACAAAGCATCAACAGTCGCCTATTGTTCACAGCCTTTCCAAACATGGTTGAGGACACGAAGGATAAAAAGAATGAGATCGAGTTCCAAGCGGAAAGGTTGGAAGCCGTAGCTCCCACAAGCAACCCAGATCTTACCGAAGATGACCTTCGGTTCCTGGCCTCGTTCGATGATTCTCGTCGAAAGAAACTTATTCGAAAGGTGGGAAATGACCTTAGTGGTCCTTTATATTGAGGCTGATGTTTCTGTCACAGATCGACTGGCGACTTGTCCCCCTTCTAACGCTCCTCTATCTCATATCGTACATCGACCGCGCCAATATTGGTAAGGGCCAGTTGCTACATGTGTGAATGCATCACTAAGAGCGCGACTAGGCAATGCAAGAATTGAAGGGCTTGCAGATGATCTGAAACTCACCGGGACTGAGTACAACGTCGCACTGAGTATCTTCTTCATACCATATATTTTATTGGGTAAGCCAACGAAGTTATTGCCTGCTGCAGTTGTGTCTCTAACGACAATCTCATAGAGGTCCCCAGCAACTCGATTATCATGCGCACCAAACGCCCATCATACTACATAGGTAGTTTAATGATGTCCTGGGGTGTCGTCATGACCCTCACTGGTATTGTTCAAAACTTCGCCGGCCTTGTGGTCACGCGATTCTTCCTCGGTGCATGCGAGTGAGTACATCTCTTCAAGAACATCGACTGAAGCTGATACTTCGTCAAGGGCCGGTTTCTTTCCTGGCGCCGTGTACATAATTTCAAGATGGTACCTTCCGGGAGAAACACAAGCCAGGATAGCGGCATTTTACTGCGGAAGCGCTCTGGCCGGTGCTTTCTCAGGGCTACTGGCCTTTGCGATAGCCAAGATGGACGGTGTTGCTGGACTCGAAGGCTGGCGATGGATCTTCCTCTTGGAAGGTATCGCATCCGTCGCAGCCGGAGTTCTGTGCGTCTTCTGTCTGATAGACGTCCCTGCCCTGTCTGGAGGATGGCTCGAGCCGGATGAGATGAAGTATTTAGAACTTCGTCAAATTGCGGCACATGGCAGCACAAAGAGAATAAAAGAGCAGGAAAAGACCCGGAAATGGCAGATCGTGCGCTCAGTCCTCTTCGACTGGCAGCTCTACCTCCAAGGTTTCGTGTACTGGTCGAACACGGCGCCCAACTACGGCCTCAAGTTCTCCATGCCTCAGATAATCGCCAATATGGGGTTCACGAGTGCGAAAGCACAGCTCTTAACCATACCACCATACTTTGTCGGCGCGATCTCTGCTTATTCCTCGGCCATTCTATCAGATCGTTTTAAATGGCGTATGCCCTTCATCGTCGGACCACAGCTGCTTGTCGTGGTGGCTTTTGCAATACTCTTCGCCAAGTCTGAGAACATACAGGATAACATTGGGGCCTGTTACTTTGCTGTCATGCTCGCATGCGTGGGGTTGTATCCAATCAATCCCGGTGGAAACGCATGGACTGTCAACAATCTCGCTGGGCCAACAAAAAAAGCCCAGGGAATTGCCTTCATGATAAGTATGGGAAACATCGGCGGCATCATTGGCAGTTACATCTACGTCGACAAGGAGAAGCCCACATATCCTTCTGGATACGGTGCATCCTTTGGCTTTGCCGCTCTGGGTATTTTGAGCTGCTTCGCTTTAGAGTTCGGTTACTGGCGCGAGAACCAAAAACGGGCCAAGATGACAGAGAGTGAAGTTCGCGGGAAGTACACACAAGAGGAGCTAGATGCCATGGGCGATCGTTCGCCTCTATTCAGGTACACTCTGTAGGAGCAGATAGATTCCATCTGAAGCAGATGTGCGACTTCGGGGTGGGAGGGTCAATACGGATATACCTGGTCGTACTCCTTAACTTCAAACCAAATCAAAAGACCATCATCTGCTAGTCAATAGTTGTTAGATATTGAGCTATTCTCTAAAGATACTGCGCGGGTTGCGTGAGATTAAAAAGCTGCCTATTTCATGAAAACGATCGTGGTTCAATTAAATCTAGAGTTACCCTATAAACATGCATGGTGTCTATCCGATGATTTACTCAAAAAGTGTCTCTCGGGTTGAGAGGCAGTAGACTGTGGAGAAAGACACTCGATTTTCCGGCAACTGGATTTCGGACACGTGATCTCGGAATTCCCGGTTCTGTCACCGTTTTTCGGAATTGTGAATTCCGACACTGGGTTTCGGAATTTTATGCCTACTTCGTACTCTCTGTCGGAATCGTCTCACTTACTCGGTCTAGATGTGTAGGCTTTGAAGACTGCGCGGATTATAAATGCATATCACTGGATAACTTTCTGCCAAACCAAGATCTACAGACATGGCATCTGAATACCCGACCAAGAATCGTACGTGGCAGATTATTCATAATGCAAAGAAGGGAGGCTATGCGATCGGTGGGTTTTGCGTGTAAGTGAAATATCATAGGAAGCTCAAGGCTTGTTCAAAAAAATGAAATGTACTGACCTCGCAGGTACAACACCGATGGTGTGTTGGCTGTCATCCGCGCGGCAGAGAGGTGTCGCTCTCCAGCCATAATCCAGTTCTTTCCCTGGAGCATGAACTTTCAAGGCCCAGCGTTCATCAGGTTCGCAGCTGAGGCCGCGCACGCTGCTTCCGTCCCGATTGCCGTCCATCTAGACCACTGCCTCAAGCCGGAGGACGTCGATAAGGCTTTGGAGTGTACATTTGACTCCATCATGGTCGATGGCTCAATGTTCGACGAAGAGGAAAACATCAAGTTTGTCAAGTCAGTCGTAGACAGGGCAAAGGAAAAAAACATCACAATCGAGGCGGAGCTGGGTAGGATGGAAGGACTTGAAGATGGACTGCTCGCAACAGATCTGGAGAGCGTTTTGACGGATCCGGACATGGCGAGGCGCTTTGTGGAGGAGACAGGGGTTCACTTCCTGGCGCCGAGCTTCGGGAATGTCCATGGGCCCTACCCGCCCGGCGGTGCAGAGAAACACTGGCAGTTGGATCGATTGCGAGACATTCATGCTGTGCTTGGCGAGACTACTCCTTTAGTGTTACATGGAACGCATCCTCTCTCAGACGATATGGTTCGTGTTGGCATGTCGCTTGGGATGGTCAAAGTCAATCAGAACAAGAATATACGGTATGAATATCACAGATACTTGGAGGAGAATGTTGGCAAGGTCGAGCTCACGAAGCTGCATATGGAAGCTGTAGAGGCTTATTCAGGGGGGATAGAGCGACTGATGGTTGAAGTTCTGAAATCTGCGGGAAGGGCTCAATGATCCGGGCAGCTGCACAAATAGCCGAGGTTATGGCTGATCACTCCGGGAGGGGTCATTCCAATATCATTTCATGTCCAACGATCTCATATACATGGGACGTCACCCACGTGCCAGACTATAGCCGTTACACCGCCATTCCCATCGCATGCTCTCCACCACCTTCAATTTTAGCTATCATGCCCTTGTGATTGCGCCATGCCATCACCAGAAGTTGTTCAAAGCGGGGCTTTAGGTGTTTCGCTGACCAAGAAGAAATACGTCACCCGGGCCTGTGATCGATGCAAGAAGAGGAGAGCTAGATGCGACGGCACAAAAGTAAGTGTTGCCAGCAGTTGCCCAGATACCTCTCGTGATTAACGTGCACTAATATCAACAGCCCTGTCGACGGTGCACGAGTGCAGATGCAGGTCAGTCCCTTGCATGAAGGCTGATCTGCGACCTTCTAATGTGCCGTTTTGTCCTAGATTGCACCTACAATTCTTCTTATCACCGCGTCGCGAAGCGTAAACGGGTAGCGTCTACCGTAATCCGGCTTTTCTAGGATACTGAATTAATTATTTGAAGTCTGCCAGTGTGGAGTCAGTGTCAACTCCCGGTCATGGCTCGCGAAACATCTCCTCAGGAGTGCATGACCAAAACGAAACCCCAAATGTAGATACTACACGCATTGAGCCAAGCCCGGCCGAAAGGGCGACAGCACCAACTCCCGAGGACACAGGTACGTGACAATCCACTGGAACATGTTCCCCAAATTGACCTGGGAAAAGGGGATACGAGCGTGCATTCATTCTTGAAAAGCGTTTATAATCATCTCAGCTCAATTGGTGAAGTATTCCCTCGTTACCTCTTTCACCCGGCAGAAAAAGCCCTGGAAAGTCCGTCTGGGACCTCAGGATTTATACTCCCAGAAAGGCAAGTGTCAAGAGAATATCTGGACTGCCTCTTCGAGCACGCCTGTGGGACTTACCGTTTTATTCCCCGTACGCAAGCCTACGACCTTCTTGAACGCTTTTACAAAGAAGAAAAGGCAGTTTGGGAAGACGACGCGCTCACGGCATATTTGCTAATGATGCTTGGTCAGGGGTAAGAATTCTTTGTGTGAGGATACGGAGCATGAATGACGTCGAATAGTTGCATATGGCTTGCGTCGTGGCGCAAGACTGACCTCCCGGAGCAAAAGGCGAAAGCGTGAGTCACGTCTCTGCTCGATCCAGGGGTTGGATCTAATAAATCACAGTGGAAAATTATACTCGGCTGCCAAACCTAGACTTACAAGAGCAGCATCGACCTTCCCTCCGACGGTGACTGTTTTGCAAACTTATGCTCTACAAGTAGGTGTAGTGTAGTTCAGATCGCGACTTCCATTGACGATCCTGGTGATAGTGTCAGCTTGAGCTGGCGATGAACATGTTCAACTCGGCTTGGCTGACGCTTGGCTCGGCTCTACGATTGGGGCAAATGATTGGGTTTCATAAGTCCAGTACAGGTCTCAGTGACCTTGAGAACTATTCCCGGCGAGGAGTCTTCTGGGCATTGTTCATGCTTGACCGGTAAGCAGCTCCGCTTTTGAGGAATGACTTTCTAACCGAGATATCATCAGGTATTTGTCTAGCGTATTGGGCCGCCCGATGATGATTGATGAGAACGAAGTAACCATAGGCTATCCTGAGGTTCCTAAGCCACACCTGGAAGAATCACTAGGTCCGCAAGAGACCAGAATCACGGCAGGGGTTGTTGCACACATCAAGTGAGTTGGCACACAGAGGTCTCCAGTGTCTTGCCTTGTTTCGAAGCAGCGAGAGATCATCTTCAAATCGACCTTTCATTGGATGCTAAGATTCGTCAGACTCACGAGAATCCTTGGCAGAGCTATGAAAGGATTATATCCCGCATTAAAAGTCTCACAGGAGCGGAAAACTCAGCTCGTGCTCGAGTTCCAGCAAGAGTTGAAAAAGTGGTGTGAAGAAACGCCTTCTTTTTTTCATCCACAGCAACAAACGAATATGGACCCGGAAGAATTTTTCTATGATGTACCATGGCTTCTCTTGCGGTAAGAAAGCCTCCTGGCCTTGGCATATTTGCATGCATTTTTGACTGTAGGAGTAGTCAACAAAAAACGGTGCGAGCAGCTTACGATTTCACGACTGTTTTAATTCATCGCGGCTCCCTTCTTGACCAATTTCTTCACACATATCCAAGAACAACACCGAATCATCCGCCTACGGAACCGGTTCGAGAATGCATCCAAGCTGCTCTTCGTCTAGCATCGTTTGCAGCGGATATAGATACGGATCAGACGTTCAACGCAGTATACTGGGTAAGATGCAAAAACGATTTTCCAGAGGCGAAGACTGACTAATTCGCCATCAAGACAACATCGTATTTCGTGTTCTGCGCCATTTCTATCCTCCTTGTCTATTTGACTCTATATCAAGACGCTGAAGATCGTCCCAAAATTGAGGCAATTCTTGAGAAGGCAATGAGAGGCCACAGAAAGCTCGACCATAGCATAGGGTTTCAAAAGCAGAGATTGCTCGAGGTATCCACAAGTTATGTCATCATTTGAGACCATGTAATGTATTAACATCTCGTAGGAGACTCAATCGATTGCCCGCTCTATTCCAGGCGACCTTGTACCCACGCAGGACCATCTTCTACTAGACCTTTTGGATCCATCACTCCTAGCACCGAATGATACCGGCATCGATTGCAGCGTCGCGTCCAATGGAATCCAACTCGGTACACCTAGTATTTCGAATACCAGCCGTCAGAGTAACATAGATTCCAATGATCTGCAGTTTCCAGAAGGCGAACAAGGGATTTTCCATGGATTAGTAAGCCCAATTGTGTATATATATAAGCATCCAACAGCGGCTGATAGTACACAGTTTGAAATAGGAGCATCTCAGGATAGAACTGGGCTGGATATTATTATGGATGTGGGCTTCGATAATTCGTTTCTGTAGCGGTAGGCATTGAAGCAAAGCTTTTCGAAAGAGAACTCTACAGAAAAGACCCGTACACGTGGAAGGGATAGCAGCAGTACTGTCAGCACCAGAAACGGTAGCTCTGTCGTCTACAAATAGCAGTTTTTTGTAACTCCTGAGCGCAAATCTCCGGAGGTGTAGCATGGAGATTGTGTCGTATAAGAAATTCACGAGGGCACATTCTTGTTGGCAATTTGGAACACCCTATTAGGGATTCTCGGTTGGTATTCTTTTTGCCAGTGGTCTGGCACTTTGAGCTTTTCCGAGTCCTTTCTGTTTCTCAATGACCCACTCCCCTTCATTGAATCTAACAATAGCTCTTATGAATTCCCCATCAACCTCGCCGCCACGGCCGCCACCCCCGGTGGCCTCCCCACCAACAATTCAACCGCCTTGGCTACGGTCACGGTTTCATCATCAGGGTTTCTCCCCATCAGCTGCTTCAATGCACCAAGATCCGGGATTGCTCTCACTAACAGCACGCCGTCTTCATTCTTGCTTTCCAGCGCTACCATAAACACACTGAGCCCTGACATCTGGAGGCCGGCGCCGAGGGTGTGGGCACGATGCTTGTCGATAGCGGCCTCGATCCTGGGGCTAGAAGGAAAGATGCGGGATTCGTTGTCGAGGTAGCCGATGCAAAGGTCTGGGCGTGCGCGCAGCTCAAGGTGGCAGCGCTCGACGCTGGCGGCAAGGGTCGGAGCCTGGTGAAATTCGAGGCGAACGATGGTGGTGGAGGGGATGTGAGACAGGAGAGAGGAGGTGAAAGAGTGGGCGACCTCAGTGAGGTTGTCGTTGCCGCTGAGATCGTAGACGACGTAGCTTAGGTGTATATTATTGTGAGAGACGGTTTCTGTAGGGATGTTGTCCATGATGATGTAAAGGTCTCCAGCGGTGTCAACCTCTGAAGATATGTTCAGGTGGTGCTCTGGACGAGTTGCTGTTGCACCTTCACCCTCGTCTTCCCCCGCCTTCGCCGCACTCTCATCATCTTCAGCATTCACAACATCCTCAACCCTCACCCTCCTCATCTCCCCCTCGACCGCGTCCCACACCCTTATCCTAACAGCCTCCACCTCAACCCTCTCCAACGCCAACTCCCCACCACCACCCTCCTCAACCTCCAAGTCTCCAGGAACACGCACCTCACCACCCCCACCCCGATCAAACCACACGAAAACCGGCCCATCCCCCCGCACCTCCTCCCCCTCCTCCCCCACCGCCAGCAAAACCACCAACCCCCTCGGCTTCTCCCACGCCGACGCCGCGAACCCAGGAATCCTGGCCGCGCCCCCGCTCCGCGCCCAGATCTCGCGCCGCTGATGCTCCACGCACGCCAACACCACGTCGCTGCCAGGCAGACCGCCGGCGTCGTACACGTCAATCCTGCGCGCAGTGCGTAGTGCGGGCAGCTCATCGGGTCCGCTGCCGCCGATGAGGAGGCGCACGGCGGACAGTGCTGCGGCGGCCGGGTCGCTGGTGGTGGTGGTGGTGGTGGTGGTGTAGATTTGGAAGGATGTCGCGGTTGGTGGTGGTGACGATGGGGAGCTGCTGCTGCCGAACCACACGGCGTGGGCGGGCTGCCCGGCGTGGTCGGTGGTGCGGGCGGCGTGCCAGGTTGGGAGCGGCGTAGCGGCAGCAGCAGCAGCGTGCAGGCGCTTGCGGGGTGCGAGGTTGGTGGTGGTGGTGGGTTCGGGGGCGGACATGATGGTCGTTGCTGGGAAGGTGTGGCGCGTGGTGGGATGAGGGGAGAAGGAAGAGAGAGTCAGGTAGGTAGGGATGTCGTAATATAGCTGCGATACAAGCATAAGCGAGGCCGGTCTATTCATGCAGGCACCGACAGGGTACTACGTCAAGACACACCCCCCAAGCTTCGGCCCGCTTGCTTAATTCAGCCCCGCCCCCACCACGCACGCAATAGAAGCCTGAGCTAAGCAGCAACGCCAACGCAGTACCAGTACCCCAGCCAGAACTCGGTATCACACCCGCTCCCATCCTCCTCCAGCACCGCATTCCACGCATACAACTCGGCCGCCGTAATCCCATTCTCCTCGGCGAACAGCGAGCAGTAATCCCCCTCGGCGGCCTGCGCATACTTGTTGCAATTACTAACGATGCTATTATCCTGCGTCGGCGACGGCACCGCCACCGCCGCCGTCGTCGTCGTACTACTCGCAGCAGACGTCGTCGTCGTCGTCGCCGCGGGCGTCGAAACAGGCGCGTCCGTCGTGCCGACGCAGTACGCGTACCCGGCCCAGAACCCGGTCGAGCAGTCATCCGACACGGCCGGGTTCCACGCGAGGAACTGCGCGGCGCTGATGAGATACGTCGTCTCGACCGAGGCGCAGGAGTCGCCGTCTGTGGTGCGTTGCGTTCATCAGTGATCAGAGGGGCGTATGTATGGGCAGTTGCGGGGAGGCGGCTGGGCGTCTTACCCTGTGCTATGTACCACGCGTTGCAATTGGCCGGCTGCCCCGTCTGCGTCGGGCCCGGCGCCGTCGTTGAGGGCACTGCGGTGCCGGTTTGCGTGCCCGTCGTGGGTGGCGCCGTCAGCGTGCCCGTCTGCGTGGTGGTTGTTGTGGAGTTGTCGTCGCCGTCGCTGCAGCCGATCAGGTCCACGTAGTCGTCGGTGCGGACGCAGTACTGGTAGCCTGCAAAGGTCAGGTGGTGCATGCAGGGCGTGCGGAGAGCGCTTACCGAGCCAGAGCCCGCTGCAGTCGGCGCCGACGGCAGGGTTCATGGCGTAGAACTGGGCGATGGTGAGGCAGGTGTAGTCGAGCACGTCTTGGCACGTCAGCCCGGCCTCGACGTCGTAGTAGTACGTGCAGTTCGCCACTGCGCCGTCCTGCCGGGGCGCTGTCAGCTATGCAGTTGCATTGAAGGGGGAAAACACGTACTCTGATGGGCGCAGACGTCGTTGTAGGGATGGCCGGCGCTGGCACGTCGACCCAAATTGCGCAGTAGCTGAGCCCCGTGGAAAGACTGCAGTTGGCAGATGATGCGTTGAGCGACGGGTTCCAGTACGTCAGATCCGTCACGCTGATGCCCCAGAATCCGGCCACAATGTCACACTGCGTCGTGCCATCCACTGCTGCCTCTGGGAACTGGTAGTCGTCTCCGTCCATGTAGATGTTGCAGTCTCGACGAGTGCCCGAAGCAAGTGGTAGCCCTGTGGAGGTTGTGGTGTTGGGTGTGAAGGTGGCATCCGGCCAGCTATCCCATGGAATCATCTTTCACCGTCAGTTGCTACTCTCGTAAACACAGGTGGGCGCTTACAGAGTATGTTGGCGTGGCTGTGACGTATCCGGGGCGGCCGGAATAGGTGTTTACTGAGCAAGACCGTGGTCAGTAAACAGGAAGCAAGCTGGAAAATATACCATCACTTACTATCGCCTACGGCCTCTACGCAGTAACTTTCGTCTGCGTAAAGATTAGTGCAACTGCGCAAATCGTTGTCAGCAAATCCATCTGGCGCAAAAGAGGGAGGCGTCTTACTTCTCATTGATTGCAGGGTTCAAGAAAATAAAGTCTTCGAGGCTGATTCCAAACTTGAGGGTGAGGAGGTTGCAATAGTCTCCAGCAACAGCTTGGTAGTACTGTCCACACTCTGTATTGGTTCCATCCGCCACATTGGTTGGCACAGGTGCCGGGGTTGTTGCAGTCGTGGCTGTGAAGGTCTCGTTGGGCGTGATATACTTCTGGCCGGGCTCATCAATGCACACTTCAAAGCCGATGCTGCTGTTTAGGTTACTGCAACCTGCGTTGATTGAAGGGTTCCACGCATGCAGCTGCACAGTCGATATACCGTTCGCTGCCGCCATCGAATCGCAAGTGTCGTTCTGCTGGACTGTGTACACACTGCACGTATTGACGAGGCACAAGTCGCCTGTTGTGGGGAAGTCGTTGCACCATGCTGGGAGATTGTTGTCAGTCATCAGCCACATGGTGCCGATTCCCTGAGATTTTGCTATCGAGTGGCAATCATCGCCGCTCTGGATTGAGTATGTCTTTCCTGCACAGGTCGGCGTAGGCGATGGCGTGGTGGATGTGCTCGTCCTAGAAGAGAGTCAGTCTACGTCGTGGATCGGCCAGGGCATTACTCACAGGAACGGGAGAGTTGTCGTGCTCAGGGGCAGACCTGTGATCCCACAGCTTGATGTGAGTTGTTGATAGACAGATTCTGCCCGTAGCACCGACCCATCGTAGTAGGGGGATCCTGCAGCGAACTGCAGAGCTTTGACGGCGCAGAGGTCGCATGCAGACGAGTTTCCACCGCCTCCGGATGCCGCCGCAACTCCCAGCACTGCATTGCAGTACCGCCCCGAGTCCGTGCGGCATGTCTGGTTGTAGTTGTACCGCACGAGGTTTGGCACCGTTTCGATGGGGGCGCTTTCGTTGTATGCATCCGTCCAGGGCACATCGTGGCAATTGCCAAAGATGCCCGCTTCCCAGGACGCTAGGGATTTGTCGCAGTCCGACGTGCATGCCGACTTTAACAGTGTGTCATTGTAGTAGTTGCCAGGCCTGAAGGTAAAGACGACGGGGATGCACTGAAGGTCCGCCATCCAGGCATTACCGCACGCCTGTGAAGCGTTCATCGGCACAGATGCATTGGAGAATATTTGCAGGGCCAGCGCCCTGAACGCAAAGGAAGCGATGAACAAAAAAGTTAACAGTGGTTTTTGGGCCATGACGGTAGCAAGATGAAGACTGAGGATATGAAGGAATGACGAGTATGGATTTTTCGAAGAGAGCGGATGAACCTCGACCTTCGCTGAATACAAGGACAGTAAATCCAGAAAAACTTTGTAGCATAATTATGGGTTGCCTCCGTCTCTGATTTCCGACCACGGATGTCCAGGCGATGGCGCCTGGCCGAAGGATCGCAACCGCTGTTCAGAAAGTCGTGTCTGCAAGGTACCACCGTTCCGGGATCAGGTTGGCGAGTGGGGGCTGCGCGGTTGAAGTCTGAGCTGCCTAATATGGGTAGAAGCCGGGCCGGACCGTGTCAGGCGTAGCCTCCGCTCCGCTAAGCCCGTGTTGTGGCGTTGCTTAGCCCCGATAAGAATAATACAAGCCCTACTACCCAGCCTTGGCCAATCTTCCCCGCTCCACTATGCAAATTACACAATGCCTGTCTGAAGGGTCAAATGACACTCCATCCATCCGCAAGAAGCAATGTCGCCTCGAGCTGTGTGCCCTTTGCTGCACCACCTGTTCACTGTTTCGGCCCCCAACATCCCAGAAGTGCTATATCTCTTTCTTTCTAATGCAATCCTTCAATATTGCATCGGAGCTGAGGGTTGTGAAATGCCCAGAAATGGCTGTTGGTCAAGTTTCCTCGCACCACTGTCAGCCGAACCCACCACGAGACCCTCAAAGAGTCGGCTTTCAAGGGCTTTCCAAGCATGTCGGTTCCGCCCTTCGCTTGAAGGATTCAGTACCATGTGTTGTATGATATGAGCCCTATTCGGGTCGGCAAGACGGTCCGCCGCCCTGTGATGGCATATTTGGGACCACTCTGATCCCGCTGGTTCTCCCTCAAAGACACACCCGAGCTCTTTGCTCTCCGCGCTCCTTCTCAGCTTTCATTGAATCATGGTTGCATACAATCGAAATTCGATCATTTCTCTTTCCGTTGTCTCCCTCTTCTTTTTTCTGCTATTCAACGCGGTCTCGGTTTTACCATCCGGCCTCAAGCCGCGTTCTGAAGATGTCCAACCGACCTGCGAAAACCCTGCGTTCCCTTCGTACTTTGACTTCTCCGTAAAGTCCCGATCTGATGACCCTGAGAAATGCCCCAATGTCTCTCGGCTTTTCCGCAGGGAGTCGGCAGATGCCGACGACTACTCCTGCTCGGAAACCAAGCCATGCAAGAACGGTGCCTGTTGCCCCAAGGCCACTGGGCAATGCAACTACGGACCAGACGCGTGTGGCACAAACGGAGAATCCCCCAATGACGTCTGCTGGAGCAACTGCGATGCTCATGCCGAGTGCGGCAGATACTCCGACCCGCCCGGCAAAGAATGCCCCCTCAATGTTTGCTGCAGCGAGTACGGCTTCTGCGGAATGACGGACGATTTCTGCGCCCAGACGGATGATCCTGACACAGGCTGTCAGAGCAACTGCGAGCAACCAAAGTCTGGGAAGTCTGACACAGACGTCCAGAAGCGCATCATCGGCTACTATGAATCCTGGGCGCATGACCGCAGTTGCCAGGGCATGGACTTCAAGGATATCCCCGTCGAGAGCTTAACCCACCTCAACTTTGCGTTCGGCTACATCACTCCCGATACCTTCGAGATCGCGCCTATGGAAGGAGTCGATGCCAAGCTGTTCTCCGACTTCACTGCGCTCAAGAAGCGCAACTCGGGGCTCAAGGCGACCATTTCACTCGGCGGCTGGAGCTTCAACGACAATGACACATCAACCCAGCCCGTCTTTTCGGACTTGGTGTCGTCGTCCTCTAATCGCCAGAAGTTTATCAACAACCTGTTTTCATTCATGCGACACTACGGCTTCGACGGAGTTGACTTTGATTGGGAGTATCCCGGAGCACCTGATCGCGGCGGTCATGACGAAGACGGAGTAAACTATACCCTACTGATGAAGGAGCTGAAAGACGCAATCGCAAAGCAGCCCGAGGATTACGAAGTCTCTTTCACAGCACCAACCTCCTACTGGTACCTGCGGTGGTTCGACTTGACCAACATGATGAAGCACGTCGACTTCATGAACCTCATGTCGTATGACTTGCACGGCGTCTGGGATGCCGATGATCCAATCGGCAGCCATGTTTTGGCTCATACCAATCTTACTGAAATCAAGCAATCCCTCGACCTTCTGTGGCGTAATGACGTGGACCCAGGAAAGGTCAACCTCGGTCTGGGATTCTACGGCCGTTCTTTCCAACTGGCTGATAGCTCTGTAAGTTGCCCAGACCAAAGGTTGAACCTGAACTGATAATCAGCAGTGCTGGCAGCCTGGTTGCCTCTTCAAGGGCGGTGCGACCAAAGGGGCGTGCTCGAAGAACTCGGGCACCCTGACGTACAAGGAGATCATGGATGTGATCGATACTTATAACGTATCGCCCTTCTACGACAAGGAAAACGCCGTCAAATACATCACGTGGAACAAAGACCAATGGTACCTCATCCCTCCAAACTACCTTCAACCGCTGGCTAACCCCACCCAGGGTATCCTACGACGACCAAGATACCTTCCAGCAAAAGGTCAAATTCGCCAACGACCAGGGGCTTTCAGGCCTCCTCATCTGGGCCGTCGACCAAGACACCACCGACCTCGCCGCGCTCCGCGGCGTCCTGTACCCGAACCAGCTCAAAGCGTTCAACAGCGAGGCCGACAAGGCCGACTACTGGAAGGAGAGCGGCGGCGGCGACTGCCGCGTGACCGAGTGCGGCGGCAGCTGCAAGGCGGGCGAGGTGCCCATCACGACGCAGCCGTGCGGCCAGTCGACGGGCTTCTGGGGCGGCTACCACTCCGACAGCGCCGACAGCACCCTGTGCTGCCCCGTCGACGCCGCGCCCGACAAGAAGAACTGCCAGTGGCACGGCAACCCGCCGCTCTGCGACGGCCAGTGCGACCCGGGCCAGGTCGCCCTGGAGTCGAACAAGTGGGGCGACCACGGCGACTACTGCACCGACGGCCTGAAGTTCTACTGCTGCGACGTCCCGGACGCCAAGGCGATTGATTGCAGCTGGAAGGATTCGTGCTCGGCGGATGAGACGCTGATGACGTTTGAGGGCTCGTTCCTGGAGACTATTGCTGACTTCTCCCAGTTCTTTGGTCTGGTTGGCGAGGCGCTGGCCGAAGTGCTTGATGCGTATGATTTGGATTTCGGCAAGATGTTTTGCTGTTCCAACGAGGAAGCCAAGAATTGGAAGAACTGCGCCTGGGCGGTGAGTCTTCTGCTGCTGCCGCTGAGGGATTTGAGCTGATACCAAGCAGGGCACAACCGGAAAAGGTGTCTATAGCTGCGATGATAACCATTGTGCCACCGGCCACCAGGTGGAGCTCGCAAAGAGCGAATATGGTGAAGGCCAAAATTGTTTCCCTCAGTAGGTTCCCTTTCCTCTGCTAATTTGTCAAGACTCTAATCTTTCGTAGCCTGGAACGGACACGTGCATTCTGCTGTGACCCCGAGAGCGGCAAATCGCCATTCTTGCCGGTGCCTTTGGATTATCTGTTCCCCAACCCGCCTAGTGATGACGAGGCGAATCCGGAATTCAAGCTCGAAACCGACGACACCTGGGGAACCGGGGAAGATGAGGGCACTGAGGGAGATCCTAACGTAAGAATCAAGTCCATGTATACGATGTTTCCTGTAACTGATGGAAATAGAAATCGGCGTTCGGGTTCGTCATCATCACTTCTCCTGAAGAGATACAACAGTCTTTGGACAAACGAGATGGCTCCCATTGGGAAGTTTTCGATTGTTTCAACTCCATCAGCGAAGAAGAGCAGACCGTTCGGATGGTTTGCACAGATTATTCGGAAGAGAGCAATTGCAACAAAATATATCTCGGCCACGGCGTGCCTGGTACCATCCTGGAGATGCCAGATGGAGTAAGTAGAAGTTTGCCAAATTATTTGCGGGTAGCTGGCTGACAAACGTAAAGTGTGGCCCAGGAAAATACGCTGTTGCGAAAAACATGACCGTCTCCGAAAATCAGGAGCTGCCGCATCATATTCGCAAGCGAGAACTCATTGGCCGGGAGATCTACGACTTGACCTTTGACTATGATTTTGCAAGGGTCCCTCGCGATCTTGGCGAGAGTCTGATGCGCGTCGACTTCTCCAATGAAGAAGGCTATTGGAACAACGTCGTCAACAAGGCCGGAGAAACAAAACGCAAACGCTCTCTTGAGGACGTTGGCAGAAACCACAAGCGCTGGCTTGAGGACGAATGGCGCGATGACATGCATTTCGGGGCGCTAGATAAGCATGAGATGCACAAGCGGTGGTTTGGAAGTGGCGTCATATCCTGGTTGAAGAACCTCATCACCACGGGTACTGCCAAGGTTACCGAGGAACTCAACCACCAGGTAGACGAGACCATCACTGCCATTCTGGTCGACGAACAGTGGGGTCCTTGCCCCGTAGGCCCTGCCACTGTAAGTTACCCCTGGTGGTTCAAGAAAAAGATGATGGCTGACCTAGACCATCTCAGGCGCAAGCAAACATCAAAGCAGAGATATCGGCTCATCTCCAAGTGGACACCAGCTTCGGAATCACCATCATCACAACGCTCGATCTTCCGAATCCTCCTGACCTCAGTCAGTCGTACTTGTATTTCAAGAACAAAGGCTCAGTCACTGCGAGTTCCTCACTCGACGCCGTTGCATCTTTGACTTACGACTCGGGAGATATAAAGATGATCGGCCTGGATGACTTCCCAGGAGCGACTTTCAGGGTTCCCGGTAAGTAGCGAGTTTTCAGCCCGAAGGAAGCCTTGCTAACAGTGCGTAGGTATCGTCACAGTAGGCCCCAATATTGCGGTCTACGGATCCCTTTCGGCGTCATTTGTTGTTGCCGGCCACTTGGACGCCCAGGTCAACATCGCGTCTTGGGAGACACAACAAACGTACCCGCAAGAGTCTGGATACGAACCAACAGCCCTCGAGGATCCAAACCGCAGTGGCTCTCAAACACTTGGAACGCCGGAGTTCAATTGGGAAGTGTCTGCCTCCGGCCAAGTCGAGGTTCACCTGAAACCTACCGTTACCTTCGGTATTGTTTTCGATGATAGATGGAAGGTTGACAATGCCGCTGTTCATCTTGTTGCTGACGGATCTGTGGTATTCTATGCGAGTGCTGCAGCTGGTAGCGATTCGAGCACATGTCCCTTCAAATACGGCATCAACGCACAAGCGCAGCTCTACGCCCAGCTAGATGCACCAGACCTCTTTGGCTGGGGAGGCACCACCAGGATACCAATTGCAGAGCTACCCGCAAAAGACATAACACCAGGCGGAAAAGGCGAGATCTGCCCGGCCCAGGAACCCACCAAGCGTGACGTATTAGCTCTCAGAGCCCCATACCAAACACGGCAGCCGGATGCTCTCAATCACTCGAGATATGTTCCAGCATTGGATCCATGGGGAAATGCATTGCCTGCAGCTCTGAGCTTCATCGAACCTGCTGGTTCTCTATCCAAGCGTGAGAACCACGTTATTCCGCCCATGTTCACGATCCCCGACAAGTTCAAAAAGTGCCCTGGCGGTGGTGGAGAAACACCCGGAGAGGCGTGCGAGCTGTGCTACACAATCGGCTTGGCCGAAGATGACGACTCCTCGTCCAAGGCACGCCGAGCACTAGTAGAGCGCGATGGTGATGATTCATCCTGCCCGTATATTCCGCCCCCTCCGGATGCACTCTGCACGGAAGCCAAACTTTCGAAGAGAGTACTGTACGAAACAAAGATGTACTCATGGAACGGCCAGGCGTACCCGTTCTCTGAATATCCTCAATGTGGACTCTACAGCACAGATCTGCAAGTTTCAAAGTAAGACAAACTACTATCAATGTTCTGATTAGCATGTTGACGCGTAACCAGGTGGTATATGCCAAGTAACGACCGGACGCAAGCATGCACTCCAGCCATCGTGAAGAACAGCATCCGTAACAGCGACAAGACGGTCGCGGGTATTAGCGTTAGTAAATTTGCTACCGATCACGTCTTCGAGGTTGGTATCATTACTATGTTCCTCCAATGGCTCTCGGGCACCTCAAAGAACTACGCAAACGGCGGACCCATCCCCTTCCCTGCCGGCTGGACCGCAGCAGACACGGCGTGGGTCGAGCAGGTGCTCGGGGTTGCGCAGACGGGCAACAACAACGGCTTCCAGTTCCAGTACAACGGCAACAACTGGGACTGGCTCGACCACGTCGCGTCCGAGGCTCTCGGCAGCGCGCTCAGCAAAGACACACGCGGCCTGCTCGCCGTCCTGCTACAAGACGTCAACTCGGTCAAGAAGGACTGGACGCAGGGCAACCAGGTCTCGCCGCCGCCGACGACGGGCTCGCAGTCGGGCGCGACGCAGGACGTGCGCAACTCGGCCTCCGTCTTCCAGTACCTGCAGCACGCCGACATCCGGCCGCGCTGGACGCAGCCGTCCAACGAGGTCGAGGCCATCTGCGACGCCTTCGACTCGGCCTTCACCTGGGGCCAGTCGCCCCAAGGCACCACCGAGCCGACCGGCCCGCAGCGGCCCAATGGCGTGACGAGCTGGGGGCTCCGCACCCTGTGGTGCTACTGGATCGATAACCACATCGACCGCGCCCAGCGCAACATCGCTAGCTACCTCGCAACCTCCCAGGCCGTCCTCAACAGCTTTGCCGGCGGCCAGAGCCAGGTCGCCGCCCACTTCATCACCAACCATATGACGGCTGGCACCGGCCTGGCCAATGCGAATCAGATGCATTTCCCGCGCGCCGCGAATTGGGCCAACACGCCGTTGCCAGGGACGAACAGTGCCGCGAGCACCTCCAGCAGATACATGTTGTGGGGTGATAGCCGAGTTGGGGGAACGAATAATGCGTTTGGTCCGCTTGGTGTCTGAGAAGGCGGTGGGAGTGATGGGATAAGCATTGCCATGGAACGCATATAGCTACTAAGTAGAGTGACGGACCCGCGTTCCGCCCTTAATAAACTCAGTTGACATCCAAAGCCGGGGTTCTGGCCACGACAGATCGTCTCATCCTTCTTAGAGCCTGATTAGTAATTTCGCGAATCAACGGTTCCGAGACTGCGGGCCAGCTACCTGATCCTTGCAGCGGCCCCCAAAACCCGTTTCTCCCTGGCCACGTCCTGGCCACGGCCTCATCGCCCCCAAAAACTCCGCAAAGTATCCATATTACGTAGAAATGACGCTGCCGCGTCATCGTGATCACGAGATTAGGGCTGGTGGGGTGATTCGGATTTCCACTGTAACGATTTGGCTTCTTTCATGTAGTATCATTTCCAACATACATTTCGTGCTATCATAGACTAATAAATACAAAATACTTGTAGTAATTGTCTGTAGGAATTTGTTCTTGTGTCAAGGAAATAATCTGCATTCTCCATTGGAGGGACTCTGTCCCCTGTGCGGTAGAGCTCAATCTTCCGGGTGCTGCAGAGGCCAATCATGCGTATCTTGATGCGGGGAGTGAGTGATAACTACCCTGTCCTTCGCTACTAACGATTGCTCTGAGACATTGTTCGCTTTCGCCGTCGGATCCGCCCAACCTCGAGTCTTTGATGCCGACCGTGATTGCTGTCCGCTCGATGGGATGTCGGAGAGCTGATGGTGCTGGGAGTATTTCGATTGCTGTGAGCTCAGTGTTCCCTCGCGCCAGCTGGTCCAGAGAGCTTTCATGGAGGGCATGTTGGATGCGATGATGGCAACGTTGATCTCGAAAGAGGAGATGATGATCATCTTGCCCAGTGTCCAAGTGAAATCGGGACTTCTGGAGAATTCGAACAGCACCACGAGACGGAGCGCGGAGACGAGGACGGCGGCACCACCGGTGCAGATGACACTAAGCACTTGAAGCTTCCGGCGCAGCGTCATCTGCAGCTTCCAGACTGTATGAATTGGAATGACGAAGATGGCAATGTCCAGCGTCAGCATCTAGAATCTACTGTCAGAATTGAGGCCTCTAGAACATAGATTGGTATCTTACGAGGGAGTAGGGAACAAAGTAAGTGACTGAGCTGTTCAGGCAGATGGTGTCGGGGTATTTTGCCGGGCTCCAGAATGCTTCAAGCGGGATGCATTGAAGGCAATAGAGTACCCATATTCCCACCGTACAAAGAGCGTTGCACACCATTGCCATGTAAATAAGGATGCGGAAAGATTGAACGTGAGAGAGACGCATGTAGAAGAGCAGGAAGCCCATCTTAAGGTGGAAGTGCATCCAGATGTAGTAGATCTCGATGGCAAAAAGTCCCTGGCTCATTCCTGCATCAGACAAGATTCATTCAAGTATTGCAATGAAGACATACCTTGAGCAGTTGAGTGATGTAATCAGGGTGTTCGGTTTGCACCTTTATGATGTGCAAGCCGGCACCATATTTGAGGAACACATACAGGATAACTTGGAGGCCTGCGTTGAAGAACTGCTACAAGTCAATATTTATCCATCAAGTCCAGGGGGTGACCAACAAGTAATGTGATAGAAGCCCAGTCGTCCAAGCCGAATGATTTAATGAAGAGCCGTATGTAGGTTCGAGCAACCGTAGTGACCGTAGCAATAGCGAAAAGCGGTGTGATTGTCCAGTAGCAAAGCGGTTGAAGTGTCGACAGCGACATGGTGTACATCTATTGTCTCCATCTAGCGTACAACAGGGAGGTGTAGAGTTTTGGGCCCAACGCATAGCGGAAGCTGCCCCAGAGATTCTTAGACCTCGGCCAGACCTTGACCCAAGTGAAGCCGGCACGGGACGTAATTCCGCAGCCAGGGGACCGGCTCCTTACCACGGAGAAAAAGTCGTCGTCGGCAGTGTTTCATGCGCGGGCGCCAGCAGTCTGGATCTTGGTGCGGCGCAGTGCGGCGTGGTTGAGCAGGGATGTGACACGGCACAGAACCGAAAGCGTCGGTCTTTGGGCCTGTAGCTCTCCCAAACGGGGACGAAGCTGTAAATTGCATGGCGTGAGTGACAGGCCGGCCGGCTAATGCAGCACCCCGGGTAGCGGTTTGAGTTGCAGAACCCAAGTTCGACCACGGTTCCAGACTATCGGTAACGAACATGCATGGCTTGAATCAAGCCGCCCGTTCTCGGTAACAGCTCCGAGCACAGATTTCCGCCCCGCGGAACTCGGGAATGGGGCCGCGTGGTGCAAGTCCTTTCAAAGGTGGGGCGCGTGGTGTTTCCGCCCCCAAGCCAGCGATAACACAAAAAGCGAGCTGTATCATAGGCTTGCGCTCTGGTGCCTTCATCTTTTTCTTTTTCTTGGCACATCCTGCGTGCCCAACGTATCACGCCTTGCACACATGATGGAGCAAATTCAAGCTGCCGGCCTTGAGAAAGGCTTGCAGGCGGGGCTTTTGCACTCTTTCTCAACTGCGTTTACACTGGGTATTCTGTTCCACTGGAGCATCGTCCGGTTTGAGGTTGACTGCTATGGCTGGCGGTTTGTTGGAATTCATCTGGTGTCTACATTCACTCTCTGGGCATGTTACACTTCCATCGGCCATTTTCAGGCCTCCGAAGCGGCTTTTAGAACGGCGTTGGTGGCGTTCGCCTTTAAGCTTGGTCTTGCCACGAGCATTCTCGCCTACCGTTTGATCTTCCACAGGCTGCGGAAATTCCCTGGTCCAAGGCTGGCCGCAGCCTCACGTTTTTACGCAATGTATCTGGCCTGCAAGAACACTCAGCTGAGCGACGAGGTCGAAAAGCTGCACAAGAAATACGGGGATTTTGTCCGCATCGGTAGGCGTCATTCCGATTTTCTCTGAAGCATGATTCATGCTTACCACTTCATAGGGCCCCGTGAAATCTCGGTCAATCGACCGGCCGCAGTACAACTGGTACATGGTGCGTAAAATATGCAAAGGGAAAAGAAACTTGAGACTAACAATGGCAAGGGCCACCGTCGGGGTGCAAGAAATCACCATGGTACGCCCAGGTCACGAATGACGCCACCAAATGCTCCCTCAACTCTGTCAGAGTCTCGGAAGTCCATCGGCAACGAAGAAGAGCATGGGACCGCAGCTTGGGTGTGAAAGGTATGATCAAGCCAGCCAAGCAATTGAGATTAATTTGACTGATTGAACAAGCACTGGCAAAATATGAGCCTAGAGTGAAGGCCAAGACAGACACGCTCATCAGCCAAATCCGGAAGCTGGAGAACAGTCCAGTCGATGCGACTGACTGGTCAATGTTCTTCTCTTTTGATGTCATGGGCGAAATTGGTCTCGGGAAGGATTTGGAAACTCTGAAGTCGGGCAAGACGCACCCTACGATCAAGGGCATTCACGACTCCATGGCAATCATTGGTTTGCTCACACCAGTTCCCTGGTTGTTGACCATGCTTGCAGCAGTTCCTGGTGCAGCAAGCAAACTCACTGCCTTTATGAATTACTGCGCTGGGCAAGTAAAAGATAAGCAGAAGGTGGGGCAGCTATGGTTTGGAATTACTGATTTGGAAATACTGACTAGTCCGTGTAGGAAGTGGACAAGGATGCTGATCCTCAAGACGTCCTTTCATACTTGATTAAGGCGAGGTTCGAGAACGACAAGTCCGCACCGCCAGGTGAATTTGCATTACACGAAGATGCCCGTCTTCTCATTATTGCCGGCAGGTGCGTGATGACCATCAATATCCTTTGGGATTTGCTGACGATTAATAGTGATACAACCGCCAATGCTCTTTCCAACACGCTGAACTTCTTTGCTCGTTACCCACGCGTCCTCAAGAAACTCCAAGCTCTCCTTGATGAATACTTCCCGAACGGTGATTCCGACTGGTCCTACGAAAAAGTCAAGCAAATCAGCTATCTCGACGACATCATCAACGAATCCCTTCGTCTCCGTCCTCCTGTTCCCAGTGGCCTAGGCCGGTTGACGCCTCCGGAAGGGCTCCAGATTGACGAAGTGTATATCCCTGGTGATACCATCGTGTCTATACCTGCACAGACGCTGCATCGTGACCCTCGGAACTATGAAAATCCTCTGGATTTTGTTCCTGAAAGGTGGAGCGATGGCAAGTTGAACCCGGAGACAGCCCCCTTCATCACCTTTTCTCGGGGTAAGTGCACCATGGCTCGATTGAGATTCAGCAACTCCCTGCTGATGTGTGAACAGGTGCGATGAACTGCGCAGGCAAGCAGCTTGCCAAGCTAGAGCTGCGTATGTTTCTGTCCCGTGTAGCTCTCAATTTTGACATCAGCTATGCCCCAGGTGAGACCGGAGAGAGTTTTGAGAAGAACCAGCTGGACACCTTTACTTTGACCCTTCCACCGCTGCCGTTGATGTTCAAGTCGAGGAAAGCTTAAATCATGATACGGATTGCAATTTATTGTCCACCAGCTTATCTCGTGAACATGGATCTCATTTTCTGGGAGATTGGAAAAAACATGTGACGCTGAAATTAAGTGGCTACTTCTGATGAATATGAGGAAGTATGAACGCACTCTCAAAACCTGTTGTACCAGGACCATACTGCGTATAGGAGCTGGTGAGTTTAGTGCAATAAGGTCACAATTGGAAGGTATTCTAGACTTTGTTTTTTCCACAGTACGGTGAATGTTTTGGAGTCGATCTTTCTCAAACTTTAATCCTTCGCGCGGATATGTAACCCAGTCTGAATCTGCTGATCGCGAATCCCATTCAAGATTTTATCAAGATCCTTCTCCTGTATCCGCCATTCCTCCTCAATAATTTCCTTATGGCGCTTGCTCCGAGGCTGGAACACAGCAGGGAATGGCTGAGGCTTTGAGACAAAACCAGAAGTCAGGGCCAAGTCGTCAACGTCAACCTTCTTTCCGGTGGCAGGATCAGCAGCGTGCCCGATGTCAAAGCCCCACAGCAGGCGGGCGATGAGCAAAAACATCGAGTTCCGTGCAATGTGGCGACCGGTGCACACACGACGACCGAAGCCAAAGTGCCTGCCGTCCGGTTGGCCCAACCAGCGTTCCGGTGCAAAATTCAAGGGCGCATCCCACGCCTTCTCGTCCAGGTGCATGGTCCAGTAGGCAGGCAGTACGGTCGCCCCCTTAGGGATTCGATAGCCCATGTACTCATCCTCGCACCGCGTGGCGTGCGGGATACCGCCCGGTGCAATATGCCTCCACCGCAACGTCTCCTCCACGCACGCGCGGATGTAGGGCAGCTTCTCTCGATCAGCCAAGCAAGGAAGCCTCTCGCCACCGACCATCTCATCCAACTCCCGCTGCGCGTGCTGGAGAAACCTCGGATACGCAAGGCAGGCCAGCACGAATACCTCCATGGCGGCGGTCGTGGTGTCCAGCCCGGCGTCAGCCAAGATACCCACGTCGTACGCAAATTCGAGGTCGTCCATCTGGGCCGCCTCACTGCTAGCATGCAGCTCCTTTGTCCAGTTCCAAGCTTTCGACGACAAGCCGGCGGCGACGTTGCGGGTGTGCAGCGCGCTCTCAATGCGGAAGAAGTCGTCAGCCACGCGCTTCCACGGCGCCAGCGGGCCTTGAGGCAACACATTCAGGAACGGCAGCGCGTCGACAACCCACGTACCGACGCGGCCCGCGTAGCCAAAGTTCTCTTGCACGCGGTGCGCGTCCTTGAGAGGCTGCTCGTCGCCCGTCTCGATGCGGAACCCGTACGCCAAGCCGTACACCAGACTGGCACTGTACCTTTCGAAGCGCTTCGTGAAATCATTCCGCGAAAGAAACTCGTGCAGCAACAGCTTCGACTCCATGTCCTGCAGCGGTTCGTACGTCGCAGCCGCACGCGGGCCCAGCACGGGCGCTTCCATGCGCCGGTGCAGCAGGTAGCGCTCGTCGTAGGGCCGCAGCAGCTGGTGCATGCCCTTGGTCAGGTTCTCGCCCGCCATGACCATGCGCGGCCGGTCGGCGTACGCGCTGCCCCGCTTGTCCAGCAGCTCGTGCGCCACGTTCTTGTCGCCGATCATGATCACCGTCGTGCCGCCGAACTGCGCGCTGATGAGGGGGCCGTACTGCTGGAGCCATTTGTGGTACGTGCGCCAGGGAACGTCGTGTGGCGCCTGGTGGAGGTTGCCGATGAATGGTAGTCTCTTGGGTCCTGGTGGTAGGCGTCGGTCACGCCACGCCTCGTATAGTAGTCGGAGGGCGGTGATGGAGATGATGGTTAGTGCGATTGTTGCCCACATGTTTGCTTTCTTTAGTTAAGAAAATTCAGAGTTATGGAAGAGCAACGGAGGTGAGTGGAAGCTGGGCATTATATTTACGTTCACATGCATGGATGAAGCCCCGCATGTGGTTTCGGCGGACCGGCAGGTGCTTGCAGGGGGCGGAGAAATGCACGGAAAGAGCCTTAGTATATACATATTTTCCCATTGTTGGACAATGCCGTGGCTTGCATCTGTTTCAAGATGGCCTACTAATGCTGACTGATAAAACTTTATTCTTCACTTTGACTTTATTGTGTGACGCAGTTTGCGAGGATACGACATTGTAAAAGGATGTTTCTCTTATATTGTTCCCCAGCTCTGCCAGATACAAATGCATGGCTCCCATGTCAGCGTTGCATTTTAGCTTCCAACCATGCAAAACTCAAATTTACCCATCGCAGCTCACTATAGACAGCTCGAAAGTCCCATCCAGGCGCACAAAGTATTCCCCAACAGAAGATCTAAGCAGCTTCATCAAACGTTTAGTCCATAACGTATCTCTCAAAGTCACCGGTAATAAGCAAGCCAGCCTTATAACCGAAGCAGTAAATTGAATCTTCTATACCGCAGACTCCCACATAGGGTAAAACATCTCGTCACGGAGGTGAAGCAAACCGTACTAGCCAAACAATCATGAATTGAGTTTGATCCCTCATGCACATGCTCGTATGGTTTATAGAGTAGGTATGAAGTCACGGCTTACAAGATAGACGTCTCCAGTGTGGGCAGCTGGAGACCTGTTGGATTAAGAGGGATAAATTGGTCTAATAGTTCAGAGGAGCCGGACCGCGACAGCGGACATGAGGTCATAATATTGGCCACATATTTAGTCTGTTATGTGAAGGAGTTCTAGAAGTCTAGAAACAGTAGTTATATTTACTTTAATATCTACCTACTGGCGCGGAGTCTCACACACGATTCCAGCGGGGCAGACTTTAAACTGTCTTAGCAAGGCATGCGGAAAAGTACCCACTTTCCAGTCTGTTCAAGAATTTTCGAAACATTATCTCTGGTAACAAAGCTCACAGGCGTAAACTGGTGCAGTCTACTGAGTACTTTGTTTTCTTCTTTTTTTGGTGCGGCGTAGTCTACGTGGATACGAAGTGGGGCTACACTAAAAGTGTTACGGCGTTTAGGTAGAACAATTTCCCTTTACGTCTCGTAGTAGCTTGTAATTTCACCTGAGGGTGTTGGTCTTATTGGACAACACGTGTCGTAGTTGTGGGGAAGATGCTTAGCCTTGCGCCAAAACCGTGGGTTTCTTTAAGCGCTTCCCCATTTGACGTGATTGGTGTAAATGCATAGCCCCCACGCTCGCTTCTGCCCTAACGGCGCGTAATAAAACCATGGAGAAGAGTATGAATGTCATTAACACTCCAGACGACAGCCCTTTCATTTTTTTCTTTTGCGGTATCTCTTTAAAGACCAGCTTCGTAGCATGGGTAACTCAAAATCCTCTCTTGCAGCCCACCCTAAGCAACCAGAAATTTCTTTTCAGGCACAGCCATTACGAGTGGTCTCATGTCAGGACCATATTCCAAAACTTCCAAATCCCGCGCCGGGCTCCTGCTTCACGACGCAGTATGTTGGTCGATACCCAGACTACAAAGATAAAATAAATTTCAATATCTTGCGGAATCGATACTACGACATAGATCGATTCTAACCCTCTAACCTACTATGCTTGTCCAACCGTGGTCAATAGCAATACACGCTCCATTGATGGCATTCGATCCCGCTCCATGGGCCAGATACAAGCAGAAACCTGCCACATCTTCAACACGGCACTGTTGCGGCCTGCTTCCGGATAGAATGTTCATGACCTTCTGTCGTCCCTCAGCATTGCAGCCTGCCTGGAAAGAGTCGGTAATGTTTGTGTCCATCATGCCGCACAACAATGCGTTACAGCGGATACCCTTGGCACCGTAGAATGAAGAGGTGCTCTTCGTCAATCCGGTCAAACCGTGCTTGCTTGCCGTGTACGCGGTACCTGTGGCGCTAAGGTCAACACCTGCATTTCGGTACGTTTAACTGTTATACTTACCCGCAAGCCACCCAGCCTTTGCTGATCCAGAGGCAATATTAATGATGCACCCATTGGAGTCCGGCTGTTGCAGCATGGCGCGCAATGCCAGCTTGGTCATCATGAACGGCGCCGTTAGATTCACCGACAAAACCTTATCCCAGAGCTCGAGGTCGAGCTCGGCGACCGGATCAAAGCGGTCCATGATGGCGGCATTGTTGACCAGAACGTCCAGGGTGGTAAATTTGCCCGCGATTTCGGTGAACAAGTCTTCTACTTCGGCCGAGTTGGTGATGTCTGCTCGGATCGCCGTGAGGGAACCCGCACCCGCCAACTCAGTCGAGGTCTCCTTCAGTCGTTCCTGGTTAATGTCGCACATGATAACATTGGCGTCGGCTTTGAGGAACGCCGTGACGATGGCCTTGCCCAGTCCACCAGCACCTCCAGTGACGAGACAGGTCTTGCCAGCCAGGGTAGTGGGCTCAGCCGCAGGGAGTGGCATTGTAAAACCTGGAAGTGAAATCGATGGTCGAACTTTGGGGACTGTCAAAGGGGAATAGATTGACCAATGGCTTGAAGGAGATTCTTGTCGGCTTTAATACTGGTACTCCTACAAAACAAGTCACCCGATTACCACTTCTATGCCAGGGTAAGCTCTTGGTGATTCTCCGTTACTAGACTACCGAATACACAGTGCTTTGATGGGTGGGCCGGGAGGATGCGACTTTCTCGGATCCTCAAATTGCGTCTCGAGTGTTAGCCATCCATTTTGCGGTTTGAGCCGTGTCATCCAACTCACCGATGCCGCGACAACGGCAGTTACATCAGCGGCCGATTATTCTGGCCCTCCGGACGCCTCTTACACCTGTGTGATTCATTTGGGATATCGGCTAGTTTTTCGTTGCGATGACCGTCGTGCGCCTTCCCCATAGGTTTCCCCCGTGCGTTTTCCCCGTGCATTTTCTCCGTGCGTAGAAGTTCGGCGACTTTCCCAGTTGGCCGACAGTACATCGGAATTATCCATTCCTTCGATATCTCGTCTCGACCTACCGGTTCAAACAGACCTGTACATTTATACCTTCCTTTAGTATTCATCTACCTCAAGCTACCGTGCCCTGCTATGATGCCGTGTTCTCAGGGGTTGATGTTGTTGGTTGGTGGAACGGGCACGTTCGCTCCGATGTTGGCCCCCAAAGGAAGACAAGACTCATGTACTCCCACCGCCTACGCGCGCTCAGACCCGCTGTACCGATGGCATTCCCCTTATTGTGGGGTCCAACACTCTTATTCGCATTCAGGACCGGGCCGTTCCTCTTGTTGTCTTTGGCGCCCTTGAACAGGACATTCGATGACTTTGCCTCTCGCGAAAGAAGGATTGCCTGCTGAACTTTGGGGGCAGAGAGAAGGTCAAGCGGAAAATCGGGCCGTGGTACGCGTGGAGAGGCGCGGGGTCAAATTCTGCCAACCCCAACACCGCTCGGACTTACGGTTAAGCTCGATTTTAACGATGAATCCGAGAAAACTGATTTCTACCAGCGCAAGTCAAAAACGTCATCCCGAGCATTTGCTACCCTGTCTCGGCTATGTGGCTGGTCCGTAGCATGACATGTGGCTCAAGTTTGCATTTAGAAGTATAGCTGGACGATGTTGTAAGTTTTCGATTCCCTCGTCCGTTTCGGGGCAATGGATGTGGGTCCCGGGTCGCCAGGGGAAACGTAACAGTGCAGCGAACGACGCGCTAATAATATCTTTCCCTGCAACTGCCGTGTACACAGTACGGTCAGGCACACCGGTCCTTGAGAACCAGACCTCTCCCATCGCGTGAGACGATCCTGCAGGATTCCCGCCCGTCGCAGCCAGACTGCGGCTGCCGGCTCGTTAACAACGGCCTTGGTCCGTGACAGTCTCAAAATCGGCGGAGAAGGTTGTACTTCTCTAGTCAGTTTCAAATGATGTGATCCACTTTTCTACCTAACATTGGGCGTTCAGTACACCTGATATGGCCTTTTAGGACCGACCCTGAGCAGGAATGGCACGCCGGGACCCGTGAGCCGAGATCCATGTAATTTCAGAATAGGGGTTTGTAGGGTATCTTATGGAAACGAAGCAACCGGCATCGTGAAGGTGGCGTTTGTGGAGTCCTATCGCGGGCAGCAGGATGCCCATGTTACCGTCACCGATCAACGCGAGCGATGACGAATCATTCAGCCTCAGCTATTCTGGGAACAGGTCTGCCGACGCTCCAGTCAAGCGTTCATACACTATATAATATTTCCCAGATTTAACCGTGCTAGTGATGGGCTATAGGAAGTAATAATGTTGTCTTCTGGCTCGTCCTCTCCAAGCATTCCGTCGCCGCAGCAAGCCGCGTCCGGCCCCCGCCGCCGGTTGGCATGCGATAGATGCCATGCCCAAAAACTACGGTGTTTGCGTACCGTCAATCCGGAGATTCAAGTGTGCGACCGATGCTTGCGCCTCTCAGCTGAGTGCGTGTACAGCCCTTCGTGCCGCATCGGCCGGCCACGTCGACGTCCCTCTGAAGCGACAACCAACAGTCGCAAAAAGCTCGAACCACGCAAGATTTCGATACAAAAAGATGACGGCCAACCTCCGGACCCACAAAACACTCTACCGCAGTGTGCTGCAGCATCGACTTTGGATTCACAATCACCAGAGATGGTTTCAGCCATGGGCTTTGATATAAACGACGTTTGCAACTCCGGCTTCCTCGAGTTTCTCGACAACTCTGTGACGCTTGGTCCTGTAAACACTGCGCCAGCAGATCCGGGAGCGCTCCCTTGGACTTTCTTCGACGGCTTCAGCGAACGCACCGGAATCCAGCCTGAAGGATATCCATGTGACCCCGGGCTGGAAGACTACGTTAGAGAATTGGCGGACCTGAGCGTTGTCCTGCACACCCAGCTGGAGACCGTGGAGAGGGCAAGAGGGATCTCTCCGCAAGGGGGAAACGTTTTGGTTTCACGGCTCCGCGACTACCCCATCACGGCCATGTTTGAGAATACGCAGAAGCTCGTGTCCATTGCCACAAGGCTAGCCGACACTTCGACAGTGTCCGAGGCCCGATACAATCCGACTTGTGGAATCGATGGGGGCGCAGTTCATGTCCCCATCAACGACTTTTCTGGATCCGTGGGTAGCCAATCGTCGGGGAGTAGTGTCGATAGCTCGTCTCTATTCGACGCCTTAACTGAGCACGGCAGCGCGTGGTCGACCAATGTGACGCCTTTTCCTACTAGCACTGAGCTTCCACCCCCACATCGGACTACCAGCCCTACTGCGAAAGTCGACACTTCGACTGTACTACTCCTGTTGTCCTGCTATACTGCACTCGTTCGCCTGTACACGAGCTTTTGCTTAGACCTAAGGGAGCTCCTGTTTTCTGGTTCGCTAATGGGATTGGGTTGTCTCTTTCCTGATTTGAAACTAGGATCCTTCCAGGCCCTGACCGGGATGGGTATGGACGCTGTACTAGTCGCACAGGCAAGCACGCACCTGATAGATCGACTTCACAAGGCGCGTAATGACTGCGTCGCCGCTGGGTTGATCAATTCATCTCTATTGCATGCCGTACAGATTCAAGAGGAGATAGATGCACAAAAGCACGGGCGGTTTACGTATAAAGACTTGGCTGGATTGATGAAGGATATTAGAAAACTCTTGCAAACCAGATTCTCCTAAAAATTCATTTAAAATTCCTTTTTCATGACTCTTCTTGATCTTCTGCAAGATGTGAACCTTTACGACGTCTGCTGTTGGATTGCAGAGTCTAGAATTTGGTTCTCCCTGGATGGACGATGTTCTGCTTGCTGAGAGTATGGTAGTAAAACGGTATGCAGTTGCAATAATTAAAGTGAGATTATTGCGAGAAAAACATCGTTCGAAAATTGCCATTGTTCTTCTATCAGATGGCGGATTGGGAGGTGGTAGTTATGTTGATTGTTAGCTTGAGACTGCGCGCTGTAATAGAAGTACAGCTGGACGATACAACTCCCTCTCTTCCAAGAAACGCAAGATGACTATCTACACCAGAAGTGTCACTCGAACCTTCAAGAAAACCTCAACTGCGCACACAAGGATTGTCCAGACCCCAAGCATAAAGTTACTCTTGTGCAGTGTCCCTCCTGTTGCAGGCCGCTTCGGGTCGAATCGAACGAGCTGGTCGGTAAAGAAGACGGTCCAAAGCCCCATCCAGCTTATCCACAGCCACAAAGAGTGGAAGTGGTGCAGAAACAGAGGGATACACACCAGAACTGGCGCGACGAGCGCTAGTAACATATAGTGGATGTTTTGTCCTGCAAGGTTGTAAGACGAATTCACGTTCATCTTGCGGTCATCCTCCACGTCCTGGTAGCTGTATGCGGTATTGAGATACAGGGTCCAGAAGAATACCATCGTGCAGAGTGGAAGGCATTGGCGGGTTGTTTCGGTAAAGGACTGGTGTTGGCCATTAATGGCCGCCCACCCTGGAATGGCGGGCCAGGCGATGGTAAAACCAAGAATGACCTGCGGGTATAAATAGAACCTCCGGGCTATCGGTCGCTTGCCGTAAGGGTAAATAATTGAAGCCACCATCACCGGGACTAGATGCTTCCATCTGCATGTTGTACCGTTAGTAACTCGACTTGCCTTAAGGCCGATGATAAAATGGCAAAGGAAATGAGAAGGAAGACTGCTTCCAAATACTTACACGTCCTTCCCATTAAGCATGATATGTAAGACAAACCAAGAAGCGGCGACCTGCAGCACCATCCATATCATAGCCTCCGTCGTCGTGACCATTCCAGTTACTAGAGGACGGTTCTTAGTCCGAGCAACATTGGCGTCAATGTCCCGATCAACCCAGTCGTCCCAAACCATCCCAGCGCCACAGAAAAAGTATGCGGCAAGGAAGCATAATGCCGTCTGTCGAAACACAAAGGCGAGGGACCCAGCCGAAGGCTGGTCAGCGATCTGGGCTGCACCAGCGAGCAAAGCGGACCAGACTGTATTTCATACATTTTATGTCAGCTCAATGCTATGTTCTGTGCTGGAAGGAGGTGAATAAAAATACGTACC
The DNA here is from genome assembly GCA_023087525.1 of Lasiodiplodia sp. KE8368. Lineage (NCBI taxonomy): Eukaryota > Fungi > Ascomycota > Dothideomycetes > Botryosphaeriales > Botryosphaeriaceae > Lasiodiplodia > Lasiodiplodia sp. KE8368. The sequence continues at coordinate 390,271 of JAJMYN010000030.1, forward strand.
ACCTGCAAAAGTGGCAAATAGAGGGTTATATTTGGTGAATCGTGAAAGAACAAGAAGATGTTTAAATAGTTGTCTTTGACCTGCGGCTGCCATGGTTGAACACTTGAGCTGAAGGCTTATCAAGGTCAAAAAAGCTAGCGGGAAGTAAATCGATGTTTTGGATTGATGTGCGAATTAGACGGTGTTGCAAGCTAGACTCAAAACTTATTATACACAGAGAGCTACTAAGAAAGATTCTTTGCAGATTGCACCGAACAGACGAGCGAATCCCCGTATGGCTCGCATCGCAATCCAAAACTCATCTTCGGCCCTCAATATGCGCATTCGGAATGGCAGGAACTGTGATTATGGCGTAGATCAGAACGACATGCAGCTGGTGAGGCGAAATATGATTGGCCAAAAATTAGCCGAAGGAGTGCTTCGGACGCCGACGTTGATCTTTAGGCTGCGCCTCCTGGACTGTGCGTTGAAAGCTCGCCGACTCTGCAGCACCGGAACCAAACCAAATCAGATCAATACCATGACGTGTACTTTGTTGGTAAATCTCTCAAGAATGACATCTTTTCCTTTTTTCTTTAAAAAAAAAGGTCCCGTTCCATTGCACTGACGGAATTACATCCGTATCAGTTCCTCTTTCACGACCGCCACGCTCATCAACTGAAAGATGGACAAAGACAAGTTCAGAGTTGTTATTGTTGGAGGGTCCATTTCTGGCCTTACTCTCGCTCACAGCTTACACAAAATTGGGGTTGACTACATCGTCCTGGAGAAACGAAAGGAGGTTGCGCCGCAAGAAGGAGCGTCCATCGGGATTCTACCCAACGGAGCACGGATCCTAGATCAACTCGGAATCTACGACGAGATTGAGCCAATTACGGAGCCTTTAGGAGTCACGCATATCAATTATCCCGATGGCTTCCATTTCGTCAGTCATTACCCGAAGAAAATGCATGAGTAGTATGTATGACGTGTCCCAATACAGCACTAGCCCAGTCACGCTGATATCTTTCATTGTTACACAGTTTTGGCTATCCAATAGCCTTCATGGACAGGCAAAAGCTGCTGAAAATCTTATACAACACCCTTCCGGACAAGACCAAAATCCAGCTTAACAAAACCGTTTCAAGAATTGATCATCGCTTAGGACCCAAAAGCAGCGTCCAGGTACACACCGCCGACGGAGGTGTGTACGAGGGTGATCTCGTCGTCGGTGCTGATGGAGTGCATAGTCGAGCTCGAGCAGAGATGTGGCGAATGGCCAGCTCACGTCCGCAAAATGAGATCTCGGAGGGGGAGAGGAACGGTACGTCTGTTTCAAATAAATGAGACCTCTGCTGACAGTGTGTCCAGGTATGACGACACAGTATGCCTGTGTTTTCGGCATCTCCAGCGGAATTCATGGATTAAACACTGGCGAGCAAGTCCTACACATCAATAGTGGATGGACCTTGGTCGCAATTCCATCAAAAGAGGGAGAAGTCTTCTGGTTCATTGTGAAAAAGCTAGACCAGGAATATCGGTATAGCAATGCCCCTCGCTTCACGTCCGAGGATGCCGCCGCAGAGTGCCTGCATCTGGTGGACGTACCAATCTGGGAAAATCTCCGATTTCGTGATTTGTGGGAGAAGAGACGGAACTTCAACATGACTGTGATGCACGAGAACGTATTCCAGACATGGTATTGCGACCGTCTGGTCTGCATCGGAGACAGCATCCACAAGGTAGGACAGCCCCTCTTATTCGCGCTGATTTCTCTTTCGACTCACTACTCTTTGCCAGATGACTATCAACCTTGGACAAGGAGCCAACTGTGCCATTGAAGATGCGGCTGTTTTGACAAACCTGTTGAACAACTCATTGGCTGCGACAAAGGAGGCGAAACCCTCAGACCAGGAGGTTGACGCTCTCCTGCGTCAGTTCAACAAGAGGCACCTCGAAAGAGCAACTCATATTTATGGACTATCGAGATTGGTGACACGAGCGCATGCAAGAGACGGATTCTTGCTTTCACTGGTAGGAAGGTATGTGCTTCCGTATTTCGACGAAAGGTTTCAGAGTCGGCCCTTTAAAATGATTGCGGCGGCCGCTGCATTGGATTTCTTACCGTTGCCTCGACGCTCGTTTCCAGGCTGGGAGAAATACAGGAACAGTGAGGCCAGAACTTGGCCGTGGATTATGATACCAGCTTTCTTCTTATTCTTGTATATATTGATGCCACGGGGTCACACGCACTAGTCTTCCGTAGCATTGATAGGGAATTTTCAATTGGAGCTCTTTATATGGCGAATTCACAGCTTAGTCTCTCCAGATATATAAAAAATAAGTTGCCACACTCTAAGCTCATCTAGAGAACCTTTGAGCCATGCTTAGAAGCTAGGAAAAAGAGAAAAAGGAAGGAACGGGGTATCAGCGCTCGTTAAGATCTTATATTGCAGCCTAGATTTACATTCTTAAAGTAGAATCCCAGTCGCGAGCTTTCTATACGGGGATCCGCTATTACTTTAAACGACATCATGAAATAGATAGATTAAAGATGGTGAATGTAAGTAAAATTCGGCGAGTTGGATTTTGGCAATTTAATTCCCCATTCTGGGAACTGCTAACGACATGCTTTAAATTACAATCTACTATTTGGCGAGCCACGATGCCGTCGACTCACCCCATCTTCAATCCTTCGCGTTTGTTCAGCCCCTGTTCGTTACGACGAACATACCAGAGACAGATGCCGTAAACGCCATCCAGTGCGCATGAAAACACGACACACCAAATGTACACAGGGGAGCTCATCCATTCATGTTCTTGACGCCAATATTTGTAGCGTAATACGTCTTGGGGAAGGAGCACAAGGGACCCGAGGAACCGAGACAACCTGACAGGTAAATCAAATTTGTGGTCAGCCATCACGGATTATCATATGACCCATATTTGTGAACATACCATAGAAAATAGGACGCTCCGCGCGAATTGCCTCGGCCGATCAGTTGACATACGGCTCCAACGCTCAAGAGGAGATGGCAGCCGTATGCACTCCAGGCCTGAGCCAGAGTAGGTCCGAGTTGTGCGGCCAGAGCCAAATGCGTAGACATCCAGCCGACGACGCAAACGGTGAAGATCAAATGGAGGTTTCTCTGGACCAACGGCGCGTGTGCCCATTCGTTTCGACCGAATCTGACGGCAGTGTACATGACGACGCCATTAAGAACCAATCCCGGTAAAAGAACGTATTGTTCCACCCCGCTGCCGAATGGGTAGAGGACTGCGTATACCAACTCCCACGCAAAGTTACAGCAGAGTGGCATCAATGACATGCAGTAGGTCTTCTCCTGGAACGACTTGTAGATCATGCCGATGTAGTTCGTCATCCAGCCGACCCCCATCAACAGTTTGCATGCGTCTGCAATCCAGGCGACATTTTGGTACTCGGGAGGTGCTTGGGATACGTCGGCGGCATTCATATTCGAGAGTTCCGTGATCAATATATCCGGGTGTCTAGGCGTGAAAGGAGGATCAAAAGAGCAGATTCGAGAACAAAATAGTCTTTACCGCGCGCTGGCAGCCTCGAAGTTTAGAGAATAAGATGAAGGATAAAGAATTATTGCGGTAAGTCACCTTATCCTCATCCATTTCGTTCTTATCAAAGTATATAGAATCGTATTTGATAGATGAATGCTTCGGGATGTAAATGCGTTCGGCGTAGGATCTTGCCATATTCAATATCCAATTTCGCGGGTCTTTCCGTTGTGTTGTGATCTGCCCCCTCGGCGGCCGAATCGCTTATTCAAAGGATCGCTTGAACGCCGAATCGCTTACGCAGTGGATCCCCTGAACGTTGAATCGCTTGCACAACGGATCGCCTTAGCAGATCACCTAAGCGCCGAATGCTTTACATACCGAAATATGGAATTGAGCAAGAGGATGCTTATTCGGCGAATATTTTCCCCAGAGTTCTGACACGGTGCTTAGTTTGCGGCAACTCTAAACTGTCGAAGTGCGAAGACCTTCTGCATATCTTCCCACTATAGACGTTCTCTATTGGGTTCAGCCTTACCTTGACGTATATTATTGCACTCCTGGTAGCCTGTCCCGCAGAGAATTACTCTATCCCATTTCAACATCAGCGCAGCCTGGGTATATTCTCTATCATAAAAACCTCCTTTCAAGACAGCAACTGTGCCTTCTGCTACTTCCTCCTCCACCAAATGCCGTGTGTAAAGACCATGGAAAAGCAGTCTTTCCCAGTGATGGATTCTAAGTTTGTGACCAATGACGAAGAGGTACTTCAATTCACTGAGATTAGCCGCTCGTTCTGTACTTTTTCTAACATTCGTATAGGTTATTCGTGCTCCATTGAGCTATCTTCTTCGGAACTCTGGCAAGGACGTCAGAGGCAAGATCATCTCAGCCTTCAATGAATGGTTGCAGACACCCGAAGAAAAGCTGGATGTCATCAAACGCATCGTAGAGTTTCTGCATACTGCATCCCTTTTGTATGCCGGCGTTAAAGGACATGCGAGTACGCTTGCTGACGACATTTTAGAATTGACGACATCCAGGATTCGTCTAAACTGCGTCGTGGACTCCCCGTCGCGCACAGCATCTTCGGAGTTGCCCAAACGATCAACGCTGCCAACTATGCATTCTTCCTAGCGCAGCAAGAACTTCCAAAGCTGGGAAACCCTCGTGCATTTGAGATCTTCACTGAAGAACTACTGAATCTGCACCGAGGGCAGGGTATGGACCTCTACTGGAGGGACTCATTCACCTGTCCGACTGAAGAGGAATACCTCAAGATGGTGTCCAACAAGACCGGGGGACTTTTCAGGCTGGCGGTCAAGCTGATGCAGATGGCCAGCAAAACTGATCAGTGAGTTGAAACTCCAATCCGCTAGGAGGGAAGATGCAATACTAACGTCGTCTTTTTGCTGCTTTTCAGAGACTTTGTCCCTATCGTCAACGTGCTGGGAATTATCTTTCAGATTCGTGATGACTACCTCAATCTGCAAAGTGACGCATACACAAAGAACAAGGGATTTGGTGAAGACCTGACCGAGGGAAAGTTCTCCTTCCCAATCATCCACAGTATTCGTTCGAACCCAGCGAACATCCAGCTGTCCAGCATCCTCCAACAGCGCACGGAGGACGACGACGTCAAACGGTTTGCAATCCAGTACATCGCGTCGACCGGCTCGTTCGAATATTGCGAGCAGAGGCTCGAGGATCTAATGGCTAAGGCAAGAGAGATGGCAGAGGAAATGAGCGGGGAAATCGATTATGTCGGGGGGATCGACCGGGTCTTGGAAATAGTCGGGCTCAAGACCCACGTCGAACCATGATAGATGCTGTTACAACGGAGGACTGGCTAGTTAATCTATCGCTTAGATCTGGTACTTAAGCAGCTTAAGCACAATGAAAAGGAACTATATTTCTTCTCCTCTTTTTCTTTTGGGGAAATTACCAAACACGACCTCTTTAAAATTTATTCTTAAACCGCCAACATTGATGCGTAGAAAATAATTTTTTTCATATATTAATATCTCTTAGCACTTTTACTATTAGAACATGTAAAAAAATAATTAAATTTAAACGTGATTAGCGTTTTATCGCATCACGAAAAAGTCGATTTTAAAAGAGATTTTAGCTAGATAAATCGATATTCTTATGATAAAAATTATTATTTCTTATTATAATTCGTAAGCATAAGTCTAAACGCTAATATGTAAGTATAAAAATACTTATATTTTAGTTGTGTTGCGTTGAAAATACGTTAGGTGTTGTAAAAAGAGGTCGTGTTTGGGCCCGAGAGGTCGTGTTTGGGTCGCCGGCAACGAAAGAGGTCGTGTTTGGTAATTTCCCCTTTTCTTTTTACAGACGAGCCTTTAAAAACCTTAGCACAATCTCTTTTATAGTAAGAATTATTCTTGAGAGCTACTATAGCGGGCTAGAACTACTACTCTCTCTCGTAAAGACTCCACTCATAAAGGAGTATTTACAAAACATGGATTTTCGTCCAATGATAGAACTGGTGGAACGATTTAAAGTGCACTGATCAACGCTTGTCCCCCTTTGCCGGACCCCGGCCGATGCCGATTCCGAAAGGCGGGAAGGAATAAGAATAGCATTGGCCCCCAAATTACGGTCGGCTTCCAACAGTTCGGTGTTTACATAGTGTGGGGTGCATCGGCGACTTTAGCACTATTGCGGCTCCTCCTCTTGTTAGTTGATTAAGATGAGCCGTAGCCAAAAATAACTATTGCGCGTAAACGATGTTATCCGTGCACATTGTATGGAGCTACCCAATGTCTATATCCTCTTCTCTGCAAGTCTTGTCTATCTATAGCTAGTGCCCTTGCCATCTTGCAAACAGGCTTGTTCTTGACAGGTCAATCGCCACGGCCTCTCGTGAGGCAGATTCGAGATTCTTTTTCACGCCTTTTCATTGGACCGCAAGTTCGCTTCGCACCGCGTCTGTGCGTTGGAGCGACAGTCAGACAAGTCCGCATTTATCTTGGTTTCCTTCGAACTCTCTGAAATTCCGGACAGCAAGCATGGCGGCAGAGTCGCCATACCTAATTGTTTGCGGGTCACAAATAATGGGAACCCCTGACGCAACATATCTCTCTCGACTCCGCTCAATTTTGGTCAACGATCCAGACCTCCAAGGCTTCCGGCAAGAATTAACAGAACTTCCCGAGGTCTGGATGCTTCTAGTCGCAACGGAACCCTCTCTCGAACGCGTTGCAGCGGCACCTCTTCTGCAGGGTTTGGCGGACTGGATCACAAGCGACAACTCCTCTACTCTGCCATTTACAGAAGCGACCACGGGTAACACGGTGTTGGCGGTATTAACGGTTCTGGCTCACATTCTGGAGTATACGAGCTACCTGAAGCATGGCCAACTAACGGATGGAGAAGGGGACGCGCATTTGGATGCGTTGAAAGGGGTTCGCGACGGGGGCATCCAAGGGCTGTGCATAGGGCTGCTCTCAGCCACGGCATTGGCATGCTCGCAGACGCGAGCAGAGGTGGCCAGACACGGGGCTATCGCTATACGGCTGGCTTTGTGTGTCGGAGCATTCATCGATCTTGATGAGGTGCAGGCGTCGGAACCGACGCTCTGCGTGAGTGCACGGTGGTCGCCGGCCGAGGGCGACAGGGGAAGGGAAAATTTTGAACATGTGCTCGACAGTTACCCCCAGGTACGTGTGCTCCGAGATGGATGGAAGCAGGCCGACTTTGCTAACTAACCCTAATTGCAACCCAGGCTTACGTGGCTGTCACCACTGACTTGTCAACCGCAACCATCACGGCACCCAAGTCGGTGGGCATGTCGCTGATACGCCGGCTGGAAGAGAAGGGGATTGCGACCAAGCAGCTTGACCTGCGGGGCCGTTACCACCACGCGCACCATGAGATGGCGTTCAAAAAGCTGGTCGACCTCTGCGCAGCCGTGCCCATGTTCCGGTTCCCCAAAGGCCGCCTTCCGCTGGTGCCACTGAGGCGAAACGACAGCGGGAAGGTAGTGACGGACGAAATGCCGCTCCACGAGATGGCTTTGTGGTGCATCCTGGTCCAACAGGCCGATTGGCACGCCACCATGACGCAGTCGGTGGCGGCAATGGCCCAGGAAGCTGCTGAGCTCCCCAAAAACAAGCGCCGAGCGCTTCTCCTGGGCCCCGTCGACTGCGTCCCCCGTTCTCTGCCGCTGCGGCTGATCCGTCCCGTGGCCGGAATGCCCTACGATTACCCTGACCAAGCCATCGCCATCGTCGGCGCGTCCTGCCGGTTTCCTGGCTCGGAAAGCCTGCCCCAGTTCTGGGACACGATACGGACCGGGAAATCGACGGCAGGAGGGCCGCCCGGCGAGAGGGGGTACTCAGAGAGAAAGAGCAACGATGAAGCGTTTCGGGGCAACTACCTCGAGACGGCGGGTTCCTTCGACCACAGCTTCTTCCGCAAGTCGCCCCGCGAAGCACTGTACATGGATCCGCAGCACCGCATCGCGCTCGAGCTTGCCTACGAGGCGCTGGAATCGGCCGAGTACTTCGGTCCGTGCGGAGCGGCGAGCGACGACGTGGGCTGCTTCGTCGGCGTCTCATCGTCCGACTACGCGGACAACGTCACCGCGCGGGCGCCCACGGCCTTCTCCTTCACGGGCACGGCGCGTGCCTTCGCGGCCGGGCGCATCAGCCACTTCTTCGGGTGGACCGGGCCGGCGCTGGTGGTCGACACGGCGTGCTCGTCGTCGGCTGTGGCGATGCACATGGCGTGCAAGGCAGTGCAGTCGGGCGAATGCGCCATGGCGCTGGCGGGCGGCGTGAACGTGATGGCCAGCCCGCGTTCGCACCAGGACCTGGGCGGCGCCGCATTCCTGAGCGCCTCGGGCGGGCAGTGCCGGCCCTTCGATGCGGCTGCGGACGGGTACTGCCGCAGCGAGGGCGGCGGCTTCGTGCTGCTCAAGCGGCTCGCGGCGGCCGTGGCCGACGGTGACCGCGTGCTCGGCGTGCTGGCCGCGTCGGCAGTCAACACCAACAAGGGCAGCTCGGCCATCACGGTTCCCTCGGCCGCATCGCAGAGCGCGCTGTACCGCCGCGTGCTGGGCGCGGCCGGCATGCACCCGCTGCACGTCTCGTACGTCGAGGCGCACGGCACGGGCACGCAGCGAGGCGATCCCGTCGAGTGCGAGAGCATCCGCGCCGTCTTTGGCGCGCCGCGGCGGGCCTTGTCGCTGCCCCCGCTGCGGCTCGCGTCGGTCAAGGGCAACATCGGGCACGGCGAGGCCGCGTCCGGGGTGGCGGCGCTCGTCAAGGTCCTGCTGATGCTGCAGCACCGTCAGATCCCGCCGCAGGCAAGCTTCGCCGTGCCGAACCCGGCCATCGCGCTGGACAGCGCGGCCATGGAAATCCCACAGCAACTGCAGCCGTGGCACGAGGCGTTCCGCGCCGCCTGCGTCAACAACTACGGCGCGTCTGGCAGCAATGCGGCCATGGTCGTGTGCCAGCCTCCGCCCGCGCAGCCCGTGACGGCTAAGCTCCCCGCAGGAGTGCTCAAGTACCCGTTTTTGATTGCTGCTCATTCGCAAGACAGCCTGCGCCGGCAGTGCCGCGCTCTTGCCGACTTCGTTGAGGCCCAGCACGCGGCCGATGGAGCCTCGTTGCTTGCGAGCATTTCCTTCCACCTGGCGCAGCGGCAGAACCCCCGGCTCCGTCACCGCAGGACTTTCCAAGCCCAGTCGATTGAGGAACTAAAAGCCTGCCTCGACCGCCTGGACGACGCTGCGCTGCAGGCTCCGGACAGCCCCAAGCCTGTGGTGCTTCTCTTCGCCGGCCAGACGGGGCATCGCGTCCGGCTCAGCGAAGAAGCATGGCGCAGCTCGGCCCTGCTCCAGCACCACCTGGCTCGCTGCGACCGGGCCCTGCAAGCTGCAGGCCTGCACAGCCTCTTCCCGCGCATTTTCGGCACGGAGCCAATAGAAGACCTGGCCGACCTCCACTGCATGCTGTTCGCGCTGCAGTATGCATCCGCACGGTCGTGGCTCGATGCCGGGCTGCAGGTCAAGAAGCTGGTTGGCCACAGTCTCGGCCAGCTGACGGCTCTCGCAGTCGCCGGCGCCCTCAGCCTCGACGACGCCGTGAAGATGATCTCGGGCCGTGCGGCTTTGATCCAACGCCGCTGGGGCCCCGAGCGCGGCTGCATGCTCAGCGTGGCTGCCGACCAAGCCACGGTGCAGGCACTGCAAGCCCAGTCGCACACCAGCATCGAAGTTGCGTGCTACAATTCCCCCTCCGACCACGTCGTCGTCGGGCCCGACGCACAAGTCGCCGCCTTCGAGGAGGCCGCGCGCTCCAGTGGTCACTGCGTCAAGCGACTGGCTATTACGCACGGTTTTCACTCCCAGATGGTCGACTCTATCATGGACGACTACCGAGCGCTGCTCCAGGGCCTCGAGTTCCTCCCTGCAGCCATTCCAATCGAGGCCTGCTCCAAGACTGATGGCAGCAGCTGGGCCACCGTCACGCCGGATATGGTGGCACAACAGTCCCGGGACCCCGTGTATTTTGCTGACGCCATCGCCCGCGTCGACCAAGAGCTTGGCTCGTGCATCTGGCTGGAGGCTGGCTCTGGATCCGCCGCCGTCAGCATGGCTCGCCGCACCCTCGCCAAGTCCGGAAGCCCAAAGTCTCATCGTTTCTACACCGAGGCGCTGCACGGCCCGGAGCCTACGCAGTCGCTGGCAGACACGACTCTCGGCCTCTGGAACGAGGGAGTTCGCGTGCAGTTCTGGCCGTTCCATCCCTCCCAAAGAAGCTGCTTTGCGTCCTTGGAGCTGCCTTCGTACCAGTTCCAAAAGACGCATCACTGGCTCGAGTACATCCACAGGCACGAGGAGCCCACCAGACCGAACTGCCAGGAGCAGCCGCAGGAAAGCCCGAAACTGCTGTCGTTTTCTGGAGGCGATGCCCAGACGGCAGAATTCACCATCAACCAGCACAGCGACGAATACTCAGCCTTGGTCCGCGGTAGAACTGTCCTCGGCCACACTCTGAGCCCTGCATCGACGTGGTTGGAGTCAGCCGCGCGTGCCATAGCCATCCTCTCTGGAAGCCCCGCAAACCTTTCGTTGGAGGTGGAGCAGGTCGAGCTGCACGCGCCCTTTGGCGTTGACCCGAGACGCCGGCTTCGCCTGACGCTCCAGAAGCACTCACACTGTAGCTGGAAATTCGCCGTGAGCAGCAACGCCCTAGACGACGACGAACATGTTAGACTTCAAGCCTCGGGCATCATCAAACTGCCGGAGCCAGGTCGTGCCCCCACCTTGGAACCGCACCAGCAGCCGATCCTCCGCCTGGTGGACTATGAGCGATGCCTGCGCCTGCGCCAGGATCCCGAGGCATCGGCTGTACACGGTGCATTCGTCAAGAAGGTCTTGGCCCGAGTCGCCATCTACAGTGACGCCTACTTTGGAATCCAATCCGTCACTTCGAGAGGCCTCGAGGCTGTGGCCGACGTTACCATGCCCGAGATCGCTTCCCAGGGCTATGCAGGCACAGCGCCACTCAATCCACCAACCTTTGACAACTTCCTTCTTGTGGCAGAACTCCATGCCGGCGTTTTGGGCGCCTGTCAAAGCGACAAAACATACATCTGCAACGGCATTGACCAAATCATTCCAGGAGACCAAGAAGAATCGGCGTCGCAAGGACCGTGGACAGTCTACTCAAAATTGAATCTGAAAAGCGACGTGACTGTTCTGAGCGACATATTTGTCTTCAATGCACGCCAAAAGACACTCTTCCTAGCAATCCTGGGTGCAAGCTTCTCTGCGGTTCCCGAGACCTCTTTGAAAAAAGCGCTGGAAGCCATGAATGGAAACGAAAAGAAGCCAATGGGTACTGTGGACGTGTGCTCGTCTTTTGTAGACCCGGAGGCCCTGCCGACTGCGCCGAAACCCCGGGCACAAGAAAGGTCATGTAGTGCGGAAAGCAGCCTGGCTTTCGAAGTGCACGCCACCGTCAAGGCCCTTCTCCATGAAGTAACTGGACTCTCATGTGAACGCACCGACCAAACGACTTGCCTCAGTGATCTTGGGGTGGATTCACTGAGTGCCATCGAACTTCAAGCGAGGATCAAAGACACCTTCTCAGCCGAGATCCCCGTGCGGCAATACTTCGACCAAGATAAGAGTTTTGACAGTCTATGCCAGGAAATCTGCTCGACATTACATCTTCGGCCCGCTGTTGTGTCTCCGGTCCCACAACTCTGCTTGAGCGAAGCTGAGGACTCGTCCGGACCTCCTACAAAGCAGCCTCCAACTCCAGCAAGTGTCGACGAAGAGCCGATTGCTGTCAGGTTGTCGAACCTGCTCGCAGAGCACCTAAATTGTCCGGACGGAATCTCTCTGGACATGCCTCTTGGGGACATGGGAATGGACTCACTGGTCGCCATCCAGCTCAAATCGGATATGGAGAGCATGTTCGGGAAGATGCCAAAACTGCTCGAAATAGACGAAAGGTGCACCTTCTCCGACCTCCTCGACATTATTGGCCGTGAAGACACAACAACCACCACGATGAGCAACTCAAAAGCGATTGTGTCAGCCCAGCGGAGCCACTACTCTACCTCCATCGACTCCAACAGTGTTTCTTCAGAACCACACTTCATCCTACAAGCCTTGGCTGAGTTCGGGCACATCAAAAAGAACTACGTGCAGTTCGCCCGGCAGACGGGATGGGCAGGATTCTTCTCAGGCGTGCACCCTGCGCAGGACTCCCTCGCGCTGGCCTACGTTTCCGAAGGCTTCAGCGCTTTGGGTTGTGACCTCCACGCCCTCCCCGCCGGCGCCGTCCTCCCGCCCATCCCCCACCTCCCCAAGCACGCCAGGCTCGTTTCCGTATTGCTCGATTTCGTTTGCGACGCCGGCCTGGCCATCCGCTCTGGCGACGGCAGCGGCTCCTCACTGGTCCGCACCGCCGTCCCAGCTCCATCCGCGACAGCAGCATCACTGCAAGCCGCCATCCTCGCGGCGTTCCCACGGTACACCCCGGAGCACTCACTGCTCGCCGTGACTGGCCCCCGTCTCGCGGCGTGTCTGACGGGCGCGGCCGACGCACTACAGCTGCTGTTCGACAGTGCCCAAGCCCGCGCACTGCTCGAGGACGTGTACGTCTCGTCGCCCCTTTTTGCCACAGGCACGGCCATGCTGCGCGCCTTCCTGCAGCGGGTGCTGCAGAACCGCAAACAACAACAACAAAGCGAACAGCAGCCTCTCCGCATCCTCGAGGTAGGCGCCGGGACGGGTGGCACGACGCACGCCCTGCTGGAGGAACTGCTGCTGGCCTCGTCGCCATCTTCAGGGGAGGAGCCGCCGAGCTTCTGCTACGTCTTCACCGACATCTCCGTCGCTCTGGTCAGCGCGTCCAAGCGCAGGTTCCAGGCGCGGTACGGCGCGTCGGTCGTGGAGCGGCACATGGACTTCTCGGTGCTTGACATCGAGGCCGAGACGGTCCCCGCGCACCTGCTCGGCGCATGCGACCTCGTCGTCTCCTCCAACTGCATCCACGCGACGCGCTCGCTGCCGCATTCATGCAGAAACTTGTACCGACTGCTGCGTCCCGGAGGGGGCACACTGTGCCTGCTCGAGCTGACCCGACCGCTGAGATGGCTGGACTGCGTCTTCGGCCTGCTCGACGGCTGGTGGCGCTTCGACGATGCCCGGGACTATGTACTCGCTGATGAAGAGCACTGGCGTACGCAGTTGCTGGAAGCTGGGTTCGGGAGGGTCGAGTGGAGCGGGAGCGGGGACTGTATAGAGGAGAAGGTTTTCAGGTTGATTTTAGGTGCTAAGATATAGATACATTATAGAGTTAGGTCTATAAAATTTAACTTTCTTCTACATTTAGCCGGAACCTTATAATTCCTCTAGGGAAATGTACTACGGCCAGCACACTAGTAACAGCCCTTTCTCTTTGTGCTAACCTTATCCATCTGCGCTCTTATTTTTGTCCCCAACCCTGCGTAGTCCTTCTCCTTCATCCCCCTTCTTGTCGAGCCCGCTTTCCTAAAGTCTCCCCTGCCCCCACCACCGGCGCCCATCAGCAGGCTGAAGATGACCACCACCGCACTCTCCGGATCCTCCACGATTTCGTACACACCGAAGGCGGTGGCGCCCACGTCACCAATCAGCGTGATGACGCGGGCCAGCGTAGTCAGGCCGACGGCGCCGATGGCCTCGCCGGCGGCTGGGATGAACATGAGGATGCCGAGGACAAAGTTCAGGATCATTTGCTTGCGCTGCTGCTCCTCAATATCCTCGGCCTCCTCGACTACCTGCTTCATTGCGTCGACTGCCTCGCGCGCCATCAGCACCGGGATGGTCGCGGCGTCGACGACGTCAGCCAGGTCGTCGGGATAGAGATCGTTGGCCGCGGCGAGAGCGGCGTCAGCCAGATCCTCGTGGAGGTTTCGTAGCATTACGATGCCGTCAGCAATGGCATCCTTCGGATCCTGGATGTCGACGTTGGGAGCACGCATTGGGTAGCCGGTCCAGTACATATTCTCGTCGCATTTGTCACTCTAGCAGCCGCTGGCGTAATTGGACACGCGGTTGCCGAAGGTGACCCACTCTTTGTCGATGCCGTACGAGGTGGAGACGTCGTTGTAGAAGCCATCCTCGTCACTCAGCGTAAAGTGCCACACCGTGTTGGCCTCGTGGCCGTTCCCCAGGCCCGGGTGCGGCACGAACTTGGTGCATGGCTCTGTGAAATTGCGAACGCCTGTCTCGCAGTCATCGCCTTTTACGCATACTCCACACGCAACCTTGCAGTCCTTGCAGCACTGCTGGTGGCGTTCCTCTAGGCACGAGAAACGGTCGGGCGCGTGCTCTGACATGTAGGCATCCAGCTGCTCTGGGATGGCTTGTCGGGTGTAGTCGGCGTACGTCTTAAACTTGGCGTCATAGCCATCGTCGAGGATGTCCTCGTATGCGTTGAGTGCATCCTGCAGCGCATCGGCCAGAGCGGTGATTAGGTACTCGTTGATGCACATGTCCGGAACATCGGGCGTGTCGTCAAGGAGCGTGTCCAAGCTGAACGGCCCGTCATCGCAGACGTCCGGGGTGAAGGTTTCGGGGGGAGAGCAGTCGATGGGGCAGCTCCCATTGTCCTCGGTGTTTTCGGATAGCGGCACCACCTGCGGGTTCATATTGTAGATGCAATCTGGGCAGCCCGACGACACGCACCGCCCGCCTGCCGCCACGCGGACAATGCTGCCTGCCCCGTCAACAATGTGCATGCGCTGCCAGCCGGCTTTCTTTCCCGGTATCGTGCCGTAGTTGAGACCCGGGTTGAGCTTCGCGTCGAGCACCTTGCTGCCGTCGCTGAACAACTGCACCTTCCACCCGGCACCGGCCGATGGCACGACGACGGCGAAGTTGAGCGTGTCTGTGCTGTTCGACATGCCATCCGGCTTCTCGAAATACATGGCCTGCTCGTCGTTGTCGGTGACCGTGAGCCCGTCGGTCTGGCACTTCGTGTCCTTTAGGACTGTCGTGTACCACAATGCACCTGTTACCTCCTCTCCCGCCATAGGTTCCATCTGAGAGGCTGACCATCCCCGGATGTATGCATCTTTGCCGAATATTCCCTCGCTGCCTTGCTGCGCCGCGTTGGTGTTGCACTCTTTCTGCCTGGACGCCGCAGCAGTCGGGCCGACACAAGACATAAATTACAGTTCCAATCGCGCTGCAGGAGTAAGTATCCTCACACCAACACGACTCGATCACAAGCCATGGATACTGTTTCATCCACCGACCGCGCCGATCTGACCGACAAGGCTGCAGAAGCTGCAAGACGCGGCGATATCGAGCTTCTAGGGCAGTGCTTCGCCGACGGACTCCGCTCAAACGACACACTACAGTTCGCGGCTGAAGAGAGCGGCAAGCCCGAAGTCCTTCAAGTGCTATTTGACAACGGAACCGACATCAACGCTCACATCGATTACATGGGCACGCCGCTAAGCCGCTGCGTCACACATCGCCGCAAGGCCATGGTCCGCTACCTCCTTGACAAAGGTGCAGACCCCAACATCTACCTCCCTGGAGGCGGAGGCTTGATGCCCATCGCTCTGGCCGTCCGCATGACCAAGCCCGACGATACAGAGCTACTCGAGATGCTCCTGGACGCTGGTGCAAGCATTCCAGGGACCGCTGCGCTGCACATGGCCTCGCTGATGGGGCATTTGCCCAAGATGCGAACATTAATTGTGCGTGGCGCCGATATCAACGAAGTCCTGACCCAGCGGGTTCGCACGCATCTCAATTTCTTTAGATTCTCGACTCCTCTCCACTGGGCTATTCAGGGCGGCCACGTAGACGCTGTTGAACTGCTTCTGGCCGAGAACCCGGATTTGGAACTCAAAGACGAGCACGGAATCAGCGTCAGAGATGCGCTGAAGAAGATGGAAATTGGGTCCGCTTAGCAAATCCTGTCAATTAGTATCGAAACTGTTTTCATCAGACAATACCAAGTGAAAATGTTACGCTTAGAGTACACAACACATTCAGTTCACGCCTGCAACGTGAGAGAGCTGAAATAAATGCGGCACGTACAACGCTAAGCATATAAGGCAGCCTTATGGTGACACATTAGAGGCGTATTCATTGAATCCTCCTCGTGTTGGATGTGTGCAGTGCCGCATGACGGTTTGGGTAGAAAGCCCAGCTGTCCACTCTACGTAAATGACTCTGTTCACTCAACACATGCTGCATCGGCTTCATCTGCACTTGCTCATTTTTTCACAACATGGCAGCTTCATCCTTCCCGACACGCTTCGTTGTGCTAATTACCATCCTTCTCTACTCTTTTCTCAGCGCTGCCTACATTGTGCCCGTACAACATCTTCCAGGAGCGCTCCAGAAGCGTGTTCTTGATCCACCGCTTCCCGATATTGAGGAGGTCAAAAAATAAATTATCAAGCCCCAGCGCGATGAATGTACCTTCTGGTCCAGGAACACACAATTAGCGGCAATGGAGTGGTCTTGGGCCAACGGAAAGAAGATGATGGGCGACTTCGACGCCCTTCCAAATGGCAAATCAGGAGTGAGCAAGCTCGGGCCCTATGGTGAATTGGCATTAAGCTGACGTTTGGCTGTCTATATCTAGTATATAGACTTCGAGGGCAAAGAATTTGACGAGAAGCTGAAACGTCACTGCGACGGTGACCCAACCTGGACCGACGCAGAGGAAAAAGTAGCCATCGGAATTGTTTCCAGAGCTTACGCTGAGCTCTGCTCGGGCGAGGCAACTGTCGTCCTGGGTAAGGATTATCCTTGGGCCGGCGACAGCACCTGGGAACTCTATGAGCTACCTGCGCTGAAGGCTAATCCGGATATTACCGGCATCTTTGTTCAATGGGTGGATAAGAATGGAAAACATATTAGAGGACCAGTGAAACTAGATAGATGAGTGCCACTATTAGCTCTTATACCCGTGGAGAGCATACCGCAACAGCGGTAATAGGGCGGGTAGATAGAAGGAGTGATGAGCGAAAGGACTGCATTAGGGCTAGGAGGCGGTGATGTACGGTTATACTGAAGCGAAAAGGCCCCTATAGGCTGGATTAAAAATGTAGAGTGGATTGAAGCATGTATCTTAGGCTCGCCAATACGAAGCAGTTTAAGCGCTGAGATGTTCTCGTGCGCGCCGTGTGAGTTGATAGCTACGGTACTATTGGTAACAATGCCGCGCTTTTGTGTGTTGGAACTAACGACGCTGCAGAATTCCACTGGGAGGTAAAGGCGTCAGCCTTGTAACGGATGAGGTTCTAGACGTTATTGCGGCCGAGGAAGCTGCCGTGGGTCTTCCACTTCTCAGCAGCGACGCGAACGATCAACAGGGCGATGTGTAAAGTGTACACACAAAGCTAGTAGAAAAAGACGTTTTTTCCAATGTGAAAAGGATAGATCGCGATTGATTGAATCAACTAACTCCTACAGCCAGCGTAGATGATAAACCTTCCCAAGCGACAAACAAATGGAAGCGAGCGGCATGGAATCCTCATGAGCAGATACCATCAAAACAAGAAACCGAGGCAATGCTGTAAAAACCGTTCTCTCTCCCCGTCCACCTAGTTCTTGCACTTGCAACCAATGTTCTTGCACGTGTCGAAGTCAACATCGTCATTTTCCTGGCAGAACATATCCTTTCCCTTCTTTCCAGCACAGCCGCACCACCTCTTGCAGTCGTCGGCGATTTGGCCGCTGCCACACTTCTGAACAGTGGCGCGGCTGACGAGGTCGTTGAGGTTTTCCTGGAAGTGTTGGTTAGCGTTGCGTTGCACGCGGATAACAGCTCGATGACTTACAGAGGGCTCGGCAGCAACGGCGGCGAAAGCGGGCGCGGCGAGGGCCGCAGCGATGAGGGTGATCTGAGTGAACTTCATGGTTGTTGATGAGGACGTTTGAGGTTGAGTTTTGAAGTCGAAATTCGAAGTCGAGTTTGGAGTTTGAGGTTTGAAAGCGTAGAGATGTGTTGTCGAGTAGTGGAGAGTGAAGAAGCTTGTTGTGGATGAGCAGTTACAGGCGCAGGAGCAATGGACTTTATAGATTTTCCATCTGATACTCTAACCCTCCCTGTTTCCATCAACGTACAATACTAAAGACATCCAACACACAGGCTCGGGAGGCTCGGGAGCAGTGAATTGGGATTGCACGGGTATCTCACAACAAGACAGATGCGATCTGCAGACAAATGGCTGCTTTAGGCATTGCTCGGGGCCGAAAAACAATCCTGTAAAAACTCGGGTCAACAGTGCCAACGATAGGTGCTCTTCAACAGGAAAAAGGATCGCGCGCGATCTGCACAGCTCGTAAAACTGAGAGACAGTCTACCGTAATGTCTGGTTTTCGCCCCTGATCTCCTTTCGCAGTGGCAACCGAGGCGTAGACGAAAGCTGTTGGGCCCCCGCGTTGTTCGACTGCTTTTGTTTTCCAGCCCCCATCGACAAACGCGAAGTTTACTCGGGTCTCCAATCCAACGCCAACTCCCCCACAGAAAATGGGGGCCTGTTTTAAAAAAGACATTCGCATTTGCAGGTTGTCTCTTTGCAGGCATGTGGCAATACCTACGCGGGGATACATCCAGTCCCACACGCAGGACAAGCAAACGTGATTTCAGAGAAGGATGCTACTGCCTTCAGCTATGATATCGTTGCCAATCTTCGCATGAGGTTGGACGGGCATCTCGAAATTGTAGGGAATGATCCGCACGAGTCCAGCATCCTGCAAACTGAACGGGTGGCGCACATCTCAAATTTATTGGCATGTCGCATGCCAAGCGTACGTAGAGGAATTAATTGTTTACACTCTAAGTATGCCGTTCGGACTTTCTAAGAGCTGCGGAGGTATACTTGCCGCGAGTCTTCAACGACGATTCTCCACAAGCAATCAATACTTAGCACAACTGAAAAGTATTGGTAAGGGCGAAAGAGCTAATGCTCAAATTCAGCAAAGCTTGCCAAAAGGCTTGTGTATGGGGTTGACGCAGGTGGCTGACGTGAGATGATCCACATATGCATGGTCATCCGCGAACCACAACAAAATCCGGCAAAAGGTCAGTGCGACATATGCAAGGTCATCTCTGTTTCAGAACAAGTGATATGCATGGTCATCCTCGTCCCACAATAGGATTCGCCCAAGAAAAAGTCAGAGCCTCGCACGATGCTCCCAGAGAAAGCATACTCATGCCATTGACGTCCAGGACGCATACAAAATGCTATGAATACCTGGAATTTTGCAACGTGACAATATGGGAAACGCACAGCTTAAGCAATTTACAGCTAGAGGAGCTGAAAGAGCTTCCGGACTAAGTGAGCACATACAACAACTTTGCGGACTCGTATAACGTAAATACTGACTGACCTCCATCCTAGAATCTTTCATTAACCAATTGATCCAAAACAGACTGTAGGCGGATGGGAGGGATTAGAGGCTGCGTCAACCTGTTCTAAACGAGCATATATTTGCCCTTCTTACTTGAGCTGCTCAGGAAGCTGATGGTTCTCCCGTACAGCTGACGAAACATTGTCCTACACGCCGCTCTCTGAACGCCTAAACCGCATGCCCCTGTGCGGCGGGGGAATTAGTCATCCTTGCAGCTTCTAGCTGTACGAAATCGGCGTCATCCTGAGATATCTCACACTGGAACGGTTATTGTCAATCCGTGGTTGTACAATGGGAATGCTGACGAATGACGCTCGCCTTGTGTTTGTGTAGGTTTCTCGGCGCCGGGCTGCAACGGATATTTCACTGTCGTCAATGGCAACATTTGCGCGAATGCTCTGTATTCGAACGGCAACAAGTTTGTACAACTCTACACGTGCAAGCCATCTATTAAAGATGGTTGCTGGCCCATGTAGCGCGCCGTTTCCTACTGCATGGCTGGTCCGGCCGCTTCGTCTTCGGGAACGTCTCAGAGCCGCCAACGCCAACTACCGACGCAAGCGCCCCAATCAGAAGTGTAGACGGCGCTGTTCAATTAACTAGGTACAACATGTATGCGACCCAAAATATGATCGCTAATCTGCGCTGCAGCGAGGGCTTCTACGAGTCACAAGGCGACAACAAGTGAGGCTAGGTCATGGATTCCTCTTGCGCGCCAGGTTCAGCGCGGCCCCCAACACTCTCAGATACCTGTCCCTATTCATCCATATCTTCAGATCTATTTCATAACAGCTAATGGCTGAGGTTGGAGAATGAGCGCTGATTTGTAAACTTTAAGAGCATTGTAGGCATGGGGATGTGTAATGCCTAGACGTTGCCGCAAAACAGGGCGGTGCTGCATCAGATCTAATTAGAGCGCCTCCTACAGCTAAGCCACCCGCTCCGCCATTTCTATGTCGATCAAGATTACTGAAAGCCATTCAAGCCGCCTTTTCTGGGTCCCGCAACCAGTGGGTTGGCACCGTTCTCTGGCCTCTGCTCGACTGCTGACGTGACACCAGAGTCCTTCTTACCTACTCTAGGATCTTGTAACACGCACTACGTGAATTTTCCAAGCGGATCTGGTACCTGATAGTCTCCACAGACCAAATAAATCAAAAAGCCTGAGTGCTATTTCAGCCGAAACCTGTTTCAGTTAGACTTGCCGAGATGGCGGGCCGTTCGAACGACGGCCCGGCCCGAAAAGCTTGAGCTGATGTGCCTGTGATGATGTGCAACAAGCTATCTTTGAGAGAAATCGAAATTTGTTTCGAATTTGATGCCATTTAATATTTGCTGCTGCAATGAGGCTTTGTACGACGTCGATGGTTAAGAAAGCCACACCGGTTGTGTTGCTGATAGAGATCTGATAGGTTCAGCCAAACTTAGCCTTTTTTTTACTATTGGCGTCTGGAGACAGATTCTAGTGTTATTAACTCGTGGGTATTATTTGGGTCTGATAATTTCCACTCCTATCTTTTCTCTATCCGCGGCATCGGGCTCGGGTTAGTAGCTTCTCGCCTCAGCCGGTAGCTCTAGTAGCAATTTAATCTGGCCTAGTAATTGCCTGTTAATGCGCATCATCAATCGCTTCCTAAATATAGCGCCAGAATTGAGGCAAACTTCATCGACAGAGATATCCGACACAGATATCGGGGGAGACAAAGCGCGGTACGTCCGCGACCGCTACGCCCGTCAAATGGCCAAGTATAGCCTCGCTTAGGCTGTTGTATAGCTACATCGGGCGGGAATGATGTAAAGCGGATTGGAAAGCGGTAGACAAGGTTTAGAAACATGATGTAAAGGTCTACATTCGGAAAACCTAGCTACGAGGCCCTGGAAGTAAAGGGAATTCCGCGTTTAACAGGCTTTTGTGTAGGTCAGAGCGACAACGTAGTAATCGTCGGTCTCTTCAGTGTTACGCATCCAAGGGGTGTCTCTGCCTCCAAAATCCGCAGCACCCGTCCACTTGTAAACCTTCAGCGGAGTTGGAGCCGGAGAAAGGCATATACCATCCTCCCGATAGAAGCACCAGCTCATTGCTCTAACCTCAATTATTTCATCTAGCTGGTGCTTCATCCGCTCCAAAGTTTCAAATTCAATGGTCAGTTCCCTTAGGGATGATGGGAACTTCACATCAGGCGGGCTGAGACCACTGCGCGAAGTATCCAAAGTGGTTAAAGGATCGCTGAGGTGCCAGCCGTACCATGACATATGCCGGATGGTAACAGTCATGCGGTTTGGGCGGAATTGTGGTGGTGGTGACGAATACCAAGAACCATTGAGGTGGCGGATAAAGAATTGAACATGATTTAGAAGCGCGGTATTCCTGGCGGAAAACTCGGCAAATCGCCAATTCGGCTCACGGTAGGGGCCACCGTATTGCCAAACGGGAAGGGTAGAGCTCGATAGTGGGATAGCATTAGTTTCCCACCATGCGATGCGGCAGGTGGCGAGCAGGTCAGTGCAGACGCGAAACGCATGAGTGTAACCAGGCCTGTAGTAGACGCTGTTCTTCGGATACGGACGGGATAAGTCAAGATGCTGAGAGACGGCAAGAGTGAAGATCGCGTTGCGAATCTCTGCCGGCAGCTTGGACCATAGTGGAGATTGTTGTTGAGGGTCGGAGTTGGCAGGGGTGATGGCCAACAGCTGACGTCGAATTTCACGGCGGCGTCTCTGGGCATCGCGGCTGGAGTGAGGTTAGCGGATGACCGCAGAAGAGCGGTCGAGCTGGAAATTACCGAAGCAGTGACTTTTGTAGAAAATCGCGAGAGTCTTGCCCTAAAGCGGATGCATCATCAACAGGCATGGCTGGCGTGGCGCAACAAGGAATGTTGATGACAGATGCGCAGAATGATCCATAAGCTATCTGTGGGGCAGCGTAGTATATATACGCGCCAGATGACTAAGCAATAGCAAACAAGGTAGCAACAACGAATGAAGTCGAGTAGCATGGAATCCACCTCCGTCAGTTGATGATTATGATGATGGAGAAGTGCTGCGATCAGGCGACAGACGGCCCTAAAGAGTGACATGCCACGTCGCCCCGAGCCCCGCAAGCGAGTGAGCAGGCCAATTTGGCCTCAGCGTCTCTAAAGTCCCAGCCATTAAGCCGTGACTAAGCGTCAGCCGCAAGCCTCCTATAGAAGAAGCATAATAAAATCACACCACGACTGAAAATTTCAATTTATCAACAATACAGAACCGGTAAACTATCAAACCTTGGACTTAGATATCGAGCAGATGTTCCTAGACACGGAGCAACCCCTGTTAGTAAGGTAAATTAATTAGTACGTCGGCAGCAATGATTGCGGTGGCTACGGCTGAGAAATAAATAGTTTCAGTTGAGCAACGCCATAGTAGATTTGGTATATATCTTCACCTGTTGTATACTAATCTCTAGCGGCTCACAGTAGGCCATACTTTCTACCTGGCTTCTAGCACGCGGAGCTTTTAGTTACTTTGGATAAGCAAGCCATCGAGCCGCCCTGTCGCCATCCAGTTATCAACCCTCTGTCGGAAAGTAATAGAGCCTTCTCCCCAGCCAGCCTTTTTCGCAACTTCCATTTCTTCTTCTTCAGTCTGCTCTTTCACTTCCTGCAAGATACCTTCGCCTGTAGCAAATCCTGGCGTGCAGGCCAAATACGGGGAAAACCATCGCGCCCGCTTTGCAACACTCATCGTCCACTCGTCCTCAGCTTTCTTCGAGACTTCAACCGTGGCTCTGTCCATTCCCTCAGCTTGCTGGAAAGCTCCTTTCACTGTGTGTGAGATCAGACGTGAGGCTATCGTATAGAAGCTCGTCGCATTCTGCGACACAGATCCACCGCTACCAGACGTAAAGAAGAGGTTTGGGAATCCGTTGGTCATCACTCCGTAGAACGTTCCAAAGTCAGCAGCATCCCACTTGTCTTTGAGGGATCGTCCGCCCACACCAAGAAGAGGCGCATTGAGCGATGATGAGGGACAACTGTCGAGAATTCCAAAGGTGTAGCCGGTTGCAAGTACTAGTACATCGAGTTCGTACTCGACACCATTAGCCCGGACACCGTCGGGGGTATAGGCTTCAACTCCGCGACCATCCGTGTCAACGAGGCTGACGTTTGGCTCGTTGAAGAGGGCAAGGTAGGATTCGTGAAATGTTGGACGCTTGCAGAAGCTGGGATACCAAGGCTTGAGTTTCTCGGCTGTGAAAGGGTCCTTCACCTGGGCGTCGACGCGAGCGCGCATCGCTTCCGTCCATGGGCGATCCAGCTCGATTACTTCTTTCAGATGCTGCTCTTCCTCCCCTTTGGAGATGAGTCGGCCGGCATGGCCTGTCATCACTTTCATCCCGGGTATCTCGGTCCAACTGTCTTGAACGATGTTTTCAGCATCCGGCTTTCCAGTGAACATTGCCTCCAGACTGGCCATTCTCTCGGCCTGCCAGCCCGGCTTGTATGCCACTCGAGCCCAGTCCGCCGGAGTTTGTTCCTTCTGCAGATGCGGTCCCACGTAGGAAGGTGTCCGTTGGAAAACATAAGTATGCTTTGCCCACTGTGCCACATGAGGAACGACTTGGATCGCCGTCGCCCCCGTCCCGATGACGCCGACTCGCTTACCCCACAGGCCCTCCAGGTCGGGCTTCTCCGGAGAACCTCCGCTGTGAGACCAGTCCCAGCGTCCGGTATGCATGAGCAGCTTGTTCGGTGCCGAGCGGAAAACGTCGACTCCGTTCAGCTTGGGAACGTGAGGGGATCTTACCACGCCGCCAGCTAAAACCAGAAACTGCGCGCGGACTTTCAGCTCTTCTGGCTCTCGTCCAGGACCTGGATTGTGCTGCAAAGCCACAGCCCACCGCTTGGCCTCATCATCCCATTGTTGGTGTGTTACAGCGGTGCAGAATTGGCCGCGGACATTCGCCGTGTTGGCGATCCTCTCGAGGTGCTCGCGAATTTCGTGGCCATAGGAGCTGTAAATCATGAGTCCATTGTTCACAAGCTACAAGAGGGGAAAGCAACTTACTATCTGTGCTTTGGCATGTAGCCAGTTTCTTCCAACAGCGGGACGTAGCAGTAGCACTCGATGTCGCATGCCACACCCGGGTAGCGGTTCCAGTACCACGTCCCACCGAAGCCTCCCGCTTTGTCGACGATAACGACATCGTTGCTGCTGATGCCAGCTTCGGTCACCAGTCGATACGCGGTCGTCACGCCCAGCATGCCCCCACCTACGATAAGAACCTTGATGTCGGAATTGTCTTTGAGTGGTCCGGGTTTCGCCGCCAATGCATCGTAATCGACGTACGGGTCGGCATCCATGGACGAGAGCGATGGGTCTCGGAAGTCGATGTACTGGGCGAGCTTGTCGGGACGGAGGCGCTTTTCCCGCTCCTCTGCGTACTTTTGAAACAGGGCATCGGTTGAGTTCATCGTGACTGCTTTGTATCAGGTTTTGAGATGGTTCTTGCGAATGAATGTTGATATAAAGAGTGCTGCGTCTTGTCTCTGCAAACAATAGAGAGTACCACAACATCTACTTTAAATGTTCGTTGAGGCGCGGAAACTATGACCTGTACAAGGAGGCGGGTTTGGTCGGATACTATCCAAGGCAAAAACTCCCGACTCGACCGACCGAATCTGGCTTCTAGTAGTGGTTTGCATATTGTGCTAAGATTCTATATGCTGGCGCCAAGTTACTCCACGGTAGATACGGTTGCCAAGGAAGCGGAGTGCAAAATAACCCTTTTCGTTACCTTTTCAGACCAATTAGTGCAAGCGACCTATTGTTGCAAGTTACACTTTGTCAGCTGTATCCGGCACCTCTCATTTGCCCGCCAGCTTTACGTTTTTACTACGAAAACTCTGGCCTGTGCGTTCTTGGCTCGTCCGGAATACGAATAGTGTCTTGACCAAAAACCCACGGTCTCCGCGGAGTCCGTGCAGGTCGTCTAAGCCCGGTGCCCACGGAGTCCGTGGAAGTCTTTTCAAGCCGGTCACCGCGGATGAAACGGAAGGAATCTTTTACGAAGATTCGAAGTCATTCAGTACATTGGTTGACCTGTAGGAGTCGTGGATCTTATATTTATACCGTGCCTGAGAAAATACATTGCTCCGTCCAGCTCAGGCCCACTTATTCTATTGGTCGAAAGCATGGCTAAGAGATTTTCCATCCCACGTATCTCCTCTATTTCTACTTCTCTGCTACCACGCAACGCTGCCTTACAGTCTCGGACATCTTCAGTCCAACTTCAGTATTGAGCGCCCGGAATCCCTGGACAACACCAATTTGATCCTCCTTATCCATCTCCTGGCTCATCTTGAACCTTCCCTCCAGTCTGGTAATCTCGATCTCCACGCCGATAATATTCTTCTTCAGCAACTCAATGAAGCGATCCGGCGCATCACTGGTCTCCCACGCCGAAGGCTTGCCCTGCTCGCCGGTATAGCCCATGATATCAGTCTCAGCGTAGTTTGATAGGGCAGTGACCTGATGCTGCAGGAAAGCGCCCGTCTCCGGGTTGCGAGAGTCGCAGTAGATGGTGGCCTTGCCGTAGGCCTGCACCGCTGTGTAGTCCCAAGTTGGGACGACCTTGCCGGTGGATGGCTTGGTTTTGATGTAGAACTTTGGCGTAACGTAGTGGTGGACAGGGCCATTGAAGACGATGACGACATCTTCGGTGAGTGGGCCGTTGGATGGGTTAGCGGCGCGCACCGCTTCGATGATGGCTTTCGAGTGAGGGTTCATCTTTGCCATGTGACCACGTAGCTTCCCCAGCCCGTTGCCGTCGCCAGGAATGTCAAGGACCCATGGGACATGGGATAGCTGCACGGCAGGAAAGTTCGGCGATGGCAACGAAGTGACAATGATTCCCAAGGGGTTCTCTTTGATGAAGTTGTGCAGCGTAGGAACGTCGTACTCTACGTGGTCGGCGGGAAGATACATCTTGGTGTTGTGAATGATATCTGCTGTTGATGTTCTGATGCCATCCCGAAGCGTGTTGCTTCACAATATATACATGCTACAAGCTGATGGTGAAGCGACTGCCTCGGGCATAAGGTCATCAGAAACGAAGCAAGATAAGTAATAAAGTGGCCGTAATTGGCCATTAAACCCCGATTGATAAGATTACATGGGGTCCTTGTCTACGTGTGCCATTTCCCCACGCCTATCCCTGTTTCAATCAGTGCGGGGTCGTCGTGATATGGATTTCCGGGTTCTTCCGGATCATTGCCTTATCAGACATCGTTGCTCTGGCGATCAAATCGGCTGATTGATCATCCTCAAGATCGCTCGAGTAAGCAGCAATGGTGTTGTGGTTTTGTTGATAGATCGCCCACCCGCTTACTGCATGGAGCAAGTATAACCTTAAACGCGGATATCGGTCAGCTTAATCTTACTTCGGCATGTCCATCCGAACAAATCGAACACGACCGTTTCTATATTCAGTAGGTTTAACCTTAAACCACGCGAGATGGATTGTGGGGTATAGCCACAAGTGAGGGAAGCGCCAAGTCTTATTCAAACCTGACCTCCTTATCAGAGTTCACGAAGATATCCGTTCAGCCGAAGAAGCCGTAAGGTCGGTGTAGAAGTACACAATATACAGTACAAATTTATTCTCAGAGCCTTTAAAGATTTCTCTTGGTCGGCACTGGTTTAAAAGATTTTCCGGGTTGCATTTGGCTCAAATTGCGACTTATTATGATAAAAACGGAAGTCTGTGAGCATTCACTACATATTCCATCATCATGAAAGTCCGATTCCTGACGGGTAGACCGGGCTTTCGGCAGCGGCCTTCCTACCTTATTGCTGATTGCATGGGCCAGATACTTTCCTCCTCACGGAAACGGGAATGGAAGAGATAAGCGGAGGTAACTCATATCAGTGGATCCCACGGTCCAAGAAATGGCAGGAGATAAGGGTGGGCTATGAGGAAGAATCGACGAATTATGGGATGGGGATAGGAGACAGGCATTAAAGCAATGGATTGGCCGAGGTAATAGATCATGTGCAGGAGATTACGAGGGGGGCCAAATTCCAAGATGCGGGGAGGCTCTGAGAAGGCATAAAAGAGGAGAATATGAACACATCGGATGTCACTATCCGCATCTCATCAATCTGCCTGAAGCCTTCCCGGCATACTGAGCTCGTTTCTTCCCAAAATGTCGCAAACAATGACGGTTGTCCCAACTCCTCATGTGGTGCATGGAGGTGTCCAGAACCCTCCATCCGAGAAGTGGACTCCTTTCGAATGGGAGGACCCAAAGCTTGGAAAGCAGGTCCACGGTGAAGTCACTGTCATCCGCACAGAGGGCTCCTCTGGCTCCCTGACAGCCGGCTTCTGGAGGACTGGCCCAACCTCCCCCGGCGCATCGAAAGACGGTTCTCTCCAAGTCGTATACTCCTCCCCCCTCGGCGATGAAACGGCTTGTATCATCGACGGCACGGTGACTCTTACGGTGCTCTCTACCGGCGAGCGCTTCGAAGCCGGTCCCGGCTCCATCATCAGCTCCCCCAAGGGCCTCGAAGTCCACTGGGACATCAAGGCTCCGGCCTTCAAGAAGTACTGGTGCATCTGGAGCGGCACGACCCCGACCGACGATCCACCCAAGCAGTTGACTGTCCACCACGTCACCGACAACCCTGAGAAGTGGGAGGACTATCACTTCACCGAGCCGAAAGAAGGTCCGCAAGTTGCTGGAGAGCTGTTCTTCATTCGCACGGGTGGCTCGACCGGCACGATGTTGAGTGGCATCTGGAGGTCCGGCAAAGGCATCGCGGGAACGAATGTTGACGAGAAGGGCACACTGGTGACGCCATACACGGGAATCTTGGGTGATGAGACGATTCTGCTGTTGGAAGGGCGGGTCACTGTGGTCGAGACCGAGACTGGGAAGACGCATCATTTCAAGGCTGGCGATGTGATTGGGCTTACTTCTGGTGTGCATGTCACTTGGACCTCTCATGGACCTTTCACCAAGAAGCTTTGGGTCATCACCCGTGACTCAATTTAGCTTGGTATTAGTGTTTAAGCCGTTTCAGCTTGTCTCAACTCAATGAATGTACATTGACATGTTTTGGAAGCCGTTATACTGTGCCGTCACGGCATTACGTGCTCTCTTCCGTGCGAGAAATAATAAGACTCTTTCGGCAACGAATTGATTCGGCATATCTATTCCAGAGCGGTTCCTTTAACTTGGAGTTGTAAGCACCAATGTACTCTGAAGCCTAAGGGCGCTCCTTTAGCAAAATCTCTTACACGCTCTGCATGATTTCCGCTATTCATTCATTTACTAAGGCATAAATACTTAAGTCAAACTCTGTAGTCGAATCAAACATATTCATACTATGTATCGTGCCAAAACCACTTACTTGGGCTGCATTGCAGACGGATTAACATGATCTTGTCTCACAGCAAGTTGCAGCGCCACCGGCTCCTATGACGTTGCAAGTATTTGGAAAATCCCGAATAACTCTGTCATGCCATGTTCTCGAACTTGTAATAAATGTTCATCGAGGTCAATTACGAAAATACAAGATAAGTGCAGAAAAGCCAGGCGATGACGTAGGACGACACAAGGAGGCACCCGCAAACATTGCCGAATTTATCCGTTGAATGAGTGCATGCTTCGCCCACATGTATACCGAGGCCACGAAGCAGGCTGTAAAGACAGCGTAAACTGCGGGGCGACCGGTGTGCTAAAATAAGTATGGTGCGAAAGCTAGCTTCAAGCTGTCCAAGAAGAGCTCAGCATGTGAAGGGGCGAGATGCTTACGCTCATTACCGCATCGCTCCCACGTCGGTGCATGTCAACCCCATTCAGCAAGAACGTCACGGGCTGTCCAGCTGCACTCTCCGTGAGGCGGTATATTCCATGAGCTTAACGAACGGATCGCAAGCGGCGGCACGGGCCTTGCCGCTAATGCACGAGAGAAACTGAGTTATTTCTGCAACCGCTCCGAAATGGTGGAGTTTAAGCATTGTCATTGTTCAAAGCAACCAATGAAACATTGCAAATGCTATACGCACGACGATTTGCCTACCTTGGCGTCACGCTAGTACCCCCGAGATCTATGGTGACGCACCAAACCTCAGCTCGACCCACTTTTGCGTCGCGACTTGCACTTTGTGTATATGTGCACTACGAAGTCGATCAAGCTGATCAGATAAGATGTTTTCTTTACACAGCCAACAGGAGGAATTACCTCGCCTACTAATGAAAAATTCGCATCCAGTTTCGTGCCGCAGAGAGTCGCATATGTGATGGGGTAGGGCTTGTTGGAGACCGTGCAGCGGAGGTTGCTCCGCGTTGACAGCTGAATGGCCGTGCTTGAGCGCAGATCAGCCCGCTAAAGAAGTTGGGGAGTGGAGTAGGCCCGCGATTCTCAGCCAGATCCACCAGTGGAGCCTCTTGGTTGCAGAGTGGCGGGTTAACTGAAGGCAGCGACGATGTCAGGGGCAAAGCGGGGCCGTCGGTGGCGATGACAACGCAACACATCAGCAAAGGGCAATGGCAGCGCAGAGGACCCGCAATACACGACACTAATTTTCAGCTGCTTCTGATATTTGAAATATTGTTCCGGGGCGCAGTGCATATCGCATACTTGGAAAAATTGTCAGCTGAAGTTGGCGTCTTCATGGTATTTCGGAAAGTCCGCCGAGCGGTAAGACCGCGAACGCAGGCCCAGTCAGTCGCATATTGATGTCTTAACAATCTGTTCTTGCTTTGCAACTGGCGTGATTGTCTATCACAGGATACAATATAGTGCGTTAACTGCAAGCCCGCAATAAGGGAAATACATGGTTGCTGTAGCATTTTCGCCATCCAACTTTGTTGACCTGTAGTGAATGCCTTGACATTTGACTTGGCACCTCTTCAGCTGCTTTGAATACGAACTCTATCCTAGCACTGAAAATCTCTAGACATCCCCGTTTAAGTCCGCAGATCGGCTTCCTGGTTCTTCCAAATCAAGGTTTGGGATCTGCATTGCGTGCGTATGGCAGGGATCTCGGAATCTTGCCTACCGTGCACGATGACGGAGAAATACCCGAATTATGGAGCCACGTAATCGGTGATCTGCATCAGCACGAACCTTCAGCCGTCCTGCAACACTGGGCGTGTCTATCTGTAGTTACTCTGTCCTTGGATTCGCCAGATCTGACTGAAGGCGGCAAGGTCATTCCGATCGGCCCGAGTCACGATGAATTCTACCTGACCCTTACGGTGTGACTGACCTACCTGGCGGAGAGTGAACCCAAATCTGCCAGAAAATGAAGTCTCATATATAGTTCGAGGCTATCAGTGCCTTTTCTTTGCTCTCATCCCAAAACCATCTCATCTCTTCACTCCTCAATCTTCATCTCTTCCACTCCATCAACATGACTTTTGACCGCGAAGGCTCGGCGCCATTCCGATTCGACCACAACAGGCTCGGCACTGTCAAGCCGTACTTGGCCGAGCCTGAAGGCTTCGACCTCTCAACGGAGGATCTGGAGGCCGTGTTCGGCATCCAAGCGCAATACTTCGGCAAGCTCCCCAAACGCATGATCATCCCCGTTCTCGAGGGTAGCTGGTACACTCAGCACTGGTACTCAACGAATGGCTGGCTCTACGTCGTGGAGCCGGAGGCGTGGGTGCCTCAAGTCTCTCACGGCGACACCATGCCGGCTTCGTCGTTCAAGACGACGTACGTGAGGGAGGAGGAGACCATCACTGAGTCCAAGTTCAATGCTGGCACTTCGGCCGAGGTCACCATCGAGGCTGGCGGCACCTTCTACGGAGTCTCGGCCAACGTCAAGTCGACCAGCGACATTTCGTTCCGGTACTCGAGCTCCACGACGACCAAGGAGAGCCTGGAGACCAAGGGCACCAGCGGCAATGCGCCCATCCACCAGCTGTTCGTCTACCCGAAGCTGAGGTGCAGGGTCATCAAGAAGCAGCGCATCGACTACACCATCAACGACAGCAGCGAAGAGCTGAAGTGGACTGGTGACAGTTACAGGGACGGATACTGGGGCGAGCGCTGGGTGTCGGATAAGCGCCTGGGTGCGGTGAGGAAGCTCGGCCTTCACCCTGTTCCCATGGAAGGAAACGGCCTTGGCCACAAGGCCTTCATTCTCCCCGTCCCGCATGTCACCGATGACGGAGATATCGATGTTACGACCATCATGAGCCGGAAGGGATGGGTCGATTGGTACGTCTACGATCTTCCCTGGCAGGATGGAGACGACGAGATCATCGACCTCGCTGCGCCCAGGAACGGTGTGGCCTTTAGGCCCATGACGACATGGACAACATTGGTAAGTTGATTATCTCCCCAGCTACAATATTATCTGCTAATGCAAAAGTAGCCTCCGCTTGAGGAATAAGATCCCACAATTCTTCACTCCCAACGATGCTCGCCATAGTGGCTGTTCTGCCATGCTTCACTCCTGCATGCATAACGCAGCCATTGTACTGAGCTATTATTGTGGCCGCTTTGGTGATCTATTCTGAAATGCCTTCGTCTATGCTCTTCACGCCAGACTTTCCTCTTTATGTCACATTCTGTACATTAGGTACTAAATTCAAACCATGATTGACCAGCCACCAAAGCTTCTTTCCCCGCCGTAACAAATCGTTTAGCCACACAGGAGCGAATTTCTCTGATTGACGTTCGATGTGTCATCAGGTGTCCATCATACTCGCCGATATTTCACTAACATGATCACGATGTGATCCGGCTTTTCCTCCCCTGGGACCTTACTGGACTATGCAAGCAAGCCTCTACGAATTCTCCCTAAGAGATTAGCCAAGTGGTTCCATAGGGGAGCATCTCGCCGTGTACTTTGAACTGATACGGAAGGTCGCTCGCGCCCACTAATGACCGGTCTCTCTGGCCAGATCTATGCCACCAGACGGTCGCCAAGCTATACGGTACCACGTAGGGCTGTGTGCTTGCCACATCGGCGTACAGATCGTAATTGTTGACAATAAATGCCTTGGTCTGAAACGTCTCATGCTCTACGTAACAGCGCCCGACGGCTTGAGGATTGTTGTGTAAGACCAGGGCTATGTGCTCAAATTCGAAGTCGCCGTACATGTCACCGAGGCTGGCGCGGAACATGCAGTCGCGGTACATAAACGAAAACTCATGCGGCGGGCTTGACAAGCTGATGCCGCTTGAGTTGTAGAGGTGGAAGCCGGGGCACTGGATCTCAAGGACGTAATCGGGATCCCCCGCGCTGGGATGTGGCATCAACTGCATATACGTCCAGTCAACATTTTTGAGAACGACCAAGGCGCGTTCCGAGGGCTTTTCAGGGTCTGGGTCGTCGCCCTTTTCGTTGAGCGTAGGCCAACTTCCCTGGTTGTCGCCGCCTAGGAACGAGGACGGCGCCCATCGAAAGCCCGGGATCTGGAGCCGCTCCGAGGACTGGGACGACATGAACACCCAAGTCAAGGATCGCCACGCGCAGTTGATGTAGAAAGATATCATCCGCTCTGAGGCAGGGGCACTCTGGATGGTAGCTATGCGATCCTGCTCTATGCGGAGCATGCTGACCAGACAAATAGGCTCGTCCTTGAGACGACTGGTCGTGCGAAAGTCCAACAGCAACGAGAAAGCCTCCAGTCGACGGTATTCCCCGCGGATCTCGTGCAATGAGCCACCCTTGATCTTCAAGCCGATCAGGCTGAAAAGTGTCTTCATGAGCTTCCGCAGTGAATGTGGATGAGCGTATTGCCAGTGGTCATCAACCGCGCCAACAACGAGTTGTTCAAGCCTCGGGTACCGGATTTCAGGCCCTACAACACCATCACATGTGAGGCGCGGCAGCCGCCTCTGCCACGCGGCCCAACTGGCCCCTGCCTGCCCCGCGCTCCAGCCAAGTAAAAGGCACAATCAGCAATTCGCCACGCCGAGATGTGCTCCGAGCTGTGGGGGTACTTTGCTCAAATGGGCCTCGCTGCGCAGCAGGTCGACCAGGCCATCGGCATGGACCCCGACCAGGTCGACCGGACTCCCGAGCTGGACGGGTCGGGCGACCCGCTGCTGCAGTACACGTACCAGAAAGGCCTCTGCCTAGCGGCAGTCTTGGAGCTGTTCGGCCAGGCCGTCGCCGACGGCCGTTAGGGTGTAGGCGGCGTCCGCATTCCCGGCCCGAGAGGTTAGTAGATGAATGGGGCGCCCGGCGAGGCGCGTGGCTAGAGCTTCACCCGCGCAGTAGGTGGGAGGCGGCGTCGGGGTCGTTGTAGGGGAAACTCTCGTATTTCTATAGAGTTAAATATAGTAAACTCTTCGGTCTCTATTAAAATATCTACCGTCTCTTAAACTAACTAACCTTACTATAGAGCGTATCCACGCTCTTTTACTACTACTTAATTCTACGCTTTTATCTAGTCTATTTTCTCTAACTCTTACGTACTATATGTAACGGCGGGCCTCTACCTCTAAGGATCTAAACACCGAAGAGGGTGGAAACCTATCGAAGGGTTTTCCTTAAGTGGATACAAGAGAAGAATTAGAAACGTAGTAAGTAAGACGCGACTAAGCACTACGTGTACGAAGGCCTTATTACCAATAGAGTTTAAATTCTATTGTTAAAGTTAACTACAAAGATTAAAGCTATCTAAGAAGTATAGTTTATATATACGTAGAAAAGTCTAGTAATCTAGTATACTACTTCGTATACTCTACTATTCTTAGAGAGTGTTGCCATAGTAGAGAAAGTAGACTTATTAATCTAGATACTCTATAGTAGCTCGGACTACCGAGGATAAGAGTAGATAAAGTATCTTCTTAGCGTTACGTAGGCTACGTAATCTACGTAGATTCTTTTTACGTCGTACGAGTACACTCTACTTCTTTCCTTATTCTAATATTTTCTAGCCCCGTAGAGGCTGTACCGTAATACTATTCTCCCTCTTAAGTCCTTCGGCTCGAAGAATCTAATAGTAGATATAAGACTACGATAAATATCTAATTCGTTTCTTATATTCCGTCTACTTATAATATCTAAGATTATCTTAATTTTTCGTCGCTACGCTCTCGCCGATCGCTATCGCTACGAGATATCTACTTTTTATAGCGCTTATTACGCGGCTAGTAAAAAGTACTTTATTAGCTTAGATTTTAGACATTATAAGAGATATTTATCGAAGAATTATAAATACGATTTAGTAGTTTCTTCGCGTAATTATACGCTTTCTTTCTATCGTATAATTTTAGTCGCTAATTTATTTCTTAGGGGTAAAGATTAATACGGAAGTAAATAAAATAGAAGATTAATTAAAACGGTTATATAACGATAAATATTAAGTTCTAGTAGAAGAGCTAATACTTACGAAGCGTTACGCTATAATATATACTTAGCGGTTTTATTTAAAGAAGTAACTAGCGTTATTAAATCGTCGTTAAAAGAAAATATTTAAGCGTAAGCTTACTTTAATTAAGAAAATAGAGCGGTTAAAAAAGAAAGATTACGATACGCGACGTATAGTTAGCGAAAATATTTTAACTTTTAAGCGTTTTTTAAGTTCTTCGATTATAAGTTTTTTAAATTTAGGCGTTTTATAGCCTAATTTAGTGGCTAAAATTACGCTTCTATTAGATAAGAAGCTATAAATAAATTTATTTTTCTAGGGCGACTTCGTTTCCGCGGAAGGTTAGAATTCTAGTATTACGAAATTAAGATGCGGGCTAAGCGGTATAGTAGAACTTACGAACAAACTAAATTATTTTACGCTAAGTTTCGACGTATCTAATCTACTTAGATAGCTAATAAGTTCGAACTTATAAGTAGATCTTTCTTAGCTACTAGCTACTCTACTATTTATACTAATACTATAGCCTAGCTAACTAATAGCTAATTATAGTATATAGACTATACTCGTTTATAGTAGATAAAATCTCTATAGTTAATTCTAATTATTACCTCGTATTTATTTTACTATCTTTTCTATCTAACTACGACTACTATTTTCTAAGTATAGTATTTAGTAATATTCTAGATAGTAATAGTAAATTTATTAATACTATACGACTATTTATACTTCTTATTTTATCTTCTTTCTAGTTTTAGCGTAATATATATTCTTTAAAGAGGCGTAAAAGTTCGTTAGTAATATTTTTATAATTATATTTTAGATCTTCGATAATATTTTATAGTTTTATTTTTTAAAAGAGCTTATTATTAGTTTAATCTATTAGAGAGTTATATATTCTTAACTATAGTATTCTAAGAATAATATTATATTCTAAAATCTATTATACGTCGAGTTTAACGTTATTTAAATATCTATTAATAAAGATAAAAAGAATTTTTATTTTAATTTAAATTTATTCTTCGTCGTAGCTGGCGCTATTTCTATTAAATTTACTAAGTCGGTAGAAATTCTTCTTTTTTTAGTAAGAAAGATCTAATTTCTAAACTAGCTCGTTATAGATAAAGTCTCTACTTAATTTACTATTAACTAGTATCGAGATTAGTTACTTTTTAAGAATTTCTCTAATCTTAAATTATTTCTATAGATTTAGTCCGGTAAGAGTTTTTATATTTAATATTTATATTACTATACTTAGAAACCTAGACTCTAGCCTCTAAGTTAGTTTTAGTATTATAGAACCGTCTAGTTTTTTATCTTAAAATAGTCGTAAACTTTACTATAGATATAGTCTTTCTATTTACTAATAAATAAACGTACTTCTTTCTAGAAGATTTATTAGTCGTTATAAATTTATTTACGCTAGTAGATTTTATCGTTACGTACTTAGTATTAGAATATTAGTTTTTAAAGATTCTTTTTAAAGGTCTATTATATCGTACGATTTTTTAGAATTACTATATCGTAATAGCTTATAATTTATATTATTTCTTAGAGCTAGTCGTAGTTTACTAGTTCTCTAGCGGTTATACTCTAATAGTAATATACGATAAGCGTAATTTCTATCGTAACTATAAGTTCGTAAACTTTTCTAGTAGATTTAATCTTTATTTTCTATAGATCGCTTTTTTTTAACTCTATATAATTATAAAAACTAGATTCTATTAGTATAAAATCTATAGAATTCGTTCGAGGTTTTTATATTTATTATAGAGGTAAATAGTAATACTATATCGTTACGTAAAAAGAAAGATTTTCTTAAAAACCTTTAAACGTTTTTAAGTAGTATTCTCTCTTTTAACGCTATTATTTATACTTTTATAGAGTTCTTTTATTTCGTTATTAACGATTTCTTTATCTAGTAAAAATATATTAATATTAATTTTTACGAGCTCGTTTATAAGATATTCTTTTTTTATATTATCGCTAATTTTTATTAGATTCTCTAGTTATAACGGTTATTAATCTTAGTTTTAATAAATACTATTCGTTAGTCTTTTTACTATTCTAATAGATACTATATATATCGTTAAAGTAAACCGTTTAATAAAGATAATTATAATTTTCTTATTAAAATATAATAGAAGCTTCTTATCGCGCGCTAAAGATTTATTTTTCTTTATCTTTATTACGCGGATTCTATAGATATTTAGATAAGAAGTACTTATTACTACTATAAATAATATAGAGACGATTATAGTAGTACTATTTCTATTTATTCGTCTAGTTTAAATTAAGTCTTTTTAAATTTTTTTTATTCTTATCGTTACTCTTTTTATCTTTCTTATAGTTAATAGTATCGAGTACTATAGTATCTTTATCTTTTAAAGTCGTTTTTTCTCGGCGAGGTTTTATAGAGTTAGATTATTAAAAGCTTACTTTATACTTATATAAGTTTCTTAACTTCTTTCTTTATATTTTTATTAGAAAAGATCTCTAAAGATCTTATCTAACTACTAGAGATATAAGGCGTACTAGTAAAACTTAGTAGTATACGCGAATACTAATTCTAGCTATTTAAACGTAGTAATTTTATAAGAAGTCTTATATACTTCGTCTTAATTAATAAAAATAGTTTAAAGATTAGTTATAAACTCTTAATATATATTAAAGATTTTCTTAGTTTTAGAGCGACGCGTTTTAGACGTAACTTTATTAGCTAGCTAATCGCGTAGATATAGTTCTATCTAAACTTTTATAATTTCTTAAAGATAAGTAAAGGTAAAGAGAACCACTTTAACGTTATTATTAAATTATATTTAATTAAATTAAAGATACTATTATATTTAGAGTAAAAAAAACTAAAGCTTTTTTTTATCTTTATTAAATTTCTTTAGTAAAACTATCTTAATCTTAGTAGTAATTCTTTTTATCTAATACTTAATAAGTCGAGCGTTTTAGATTCTTAGCTTTTTAATAAGCTTTAGCTACTATACTAGTTAAGCCGTTAAAATAAACTCTAAAATATTTAGTTATTTTTTAATTAGCTTAACTTCTATCTATAATAGTTTTAATATTATAATTTTCTAAACTTATTAGACGAAAAATACGTTACTAAGTATTCTCTTTTTATAAAAATAGTAGTTAAAGTATAATAATAAATCTCTATATCTAAGAATTTAAATACTAAAGAGAGTAAAAATCTATTAAAGAGTTTTTTATAAGTAGATATAAAAGAAGAATTAAAAACGTAGTAAATAAGATATAACTAAGTACTACGTATATAAAGACCTTATTACTAATAGAGTTTAAATTTTATTATTAAAGTTAACTATATAGATTAAACTATCTAAGAAGTATAGTTTATATATATATAGAAGAGTTAATAATTTAGTTTTTTAATTTATTTAATCTATAGTTCTATTTTATAGAGTAATAAAATTAACTCTACTTAGATCTATTTAATCTATTCTTTTAGAAAAAGAGTAATAAGATTAAAGCTAGACGTTATATAACTTACGTAATTTACGTAAGTTCTTTTTACGCTTAGTAGATATACTCTACTTTCTTTTTTATTTTATTCTTTTTAGTTTCGTAGAGACTATATTATAATAAATATATAATATACGTAATAGATAATAATATAATAAAACGAAACTATTTATAAACTATAGTACTAACGCTAGTATATTTATTACTAAGAATAGATTTAACGATCGTAGAAAGTAATTTAGCGCTACTCTAAATACTAAAAAAAATTATAGTAGATAACGATCTAATTAGTATTATATAACTTTATAGTATCGTTAATTAACTTATCGATATAAGTAGAGAGCGCTAAAAAGACGAAGCTAGTAATAGCTAGCGATAAAAGAGAGATAGTAATAAAAAAAAATTTTATTATATAGTTTAAGAGAGATTACTCTACTAAGAAACTAAAATAAATAATTAAAATATAAAAATAGAAGCTACTAGTACTACTTAATACTAATAGAAGAAGATACTAGCTTTTATACTTTAGTCTTAACCTTATAAACTATCTCTATATAAAAAATATTTATTATTAATTTAAAGAGACGCTTTTAATATTCTACTTTTTTCTACGCTTTTTTCTTTCTTTTATTAGACTTATAGAAGATATACGTAGTACTAGTATATTTATAATAGCTAAAATAATACTAAGTTTAATCGAACCGCTTAACGGTATTAATATAGTATAAGTCTTAATTATTACTAAATTTACTCTCGCCTACGCTAGAGTTTATAAGACGACTAACTTATACTACTATATTCGTTTTATTCGTTTTATAGTTCTAGATAATAGCTATACTATTAAGTAAGACGAGTATATTATTTCTATTACGTATTATAGTATTTAGTCGCTTAAAAAATATAATAGCTATATCTTTTTTCTACTATATTTATATACGAAATTATTAGATTAGAGACGTAATCTATCTAAAGAACTTAATCTATTTTATTAAATATTCGCGTTAACTAAGATCTATATAAGATATTAGCTTTATCTACGATAGTAGCTCTTAGTTTTCTAGTAATAATTACTAACTAACTATAATATATAATAACTAGTAAGCTATTATATATAGTATTTATAACTATACTTAGTTCTATAATATTTATATAGTAAGCGATATAGCTCTATATACTATAGTAAATTATATTAATAGCTATATAGACTTTTACGCTCGATATATTTATAAGTAATTATAGTCGTTTAAATTAACGTCTAAAAATAAAGATATATTAAAGTTAGATAGTATCTTTAAATTAATACTTATATATTTAAGTATCTTTTATATAATCTTAAGCGTTTTAAATTACTTTAGTTCTATCTCTTTAGCTTCTATAGATAAGATACTAAAAAAAAAGAAAAAAGATTAACGTTTTCTAATATATTAAGAGATAGCTATATAATATCTTATTTTTAAAATTCTTACTAATACGTATTTAACGCCGCTAATACGACTTCTACTATACGTTAAAAATTTATAATAATACGTAGTATCTAACTAGAATTAGCTATTATAGCTATTCCACGCTATAATTTTAGTAGACTATACGGTAGATTATTTCTACTACTATAATATTAAAGTTAATCTTAACTTATAGTAGTTATAAAGAATTAGAGCTACTAGTATTATTTACTCGCG
This sequence comes from Lasiodiplodia sp. KE8368, assembly GCA_023087525.1. Lineage (NCBI taxonomy): Eukaryota > Fungi > Ascomycota > Dothideomycetes > Botryosphaeriales > Botryosphaeriaceae > Lasiodiplodia > Lasiodiplodia sp. KE8368. The sequence continues at coordinate 430,203 of JAJMYN010000030.1, forward strand.
TATTATCTTTTTAAAATATTTCTTAAACTATTTAATAGAGCTAGCGTAGAAGACTCTATAAAAGATAATTAATTACTATAGATAAATTAAATATTTTTATTTTTATACGTATAGTAAAACTCTTTACCTCGTATTAAAAGAATACTAATATATATAATTATAATATAGAAAAAAAAAAAAAAGTAACGATCGCTATTTATAATATTTTAGTAGTAGTTATAAACTTTTATCGCGTATTAGTAGAGTTTAAGGTCTTTTTACGTAACTCTCTAGCTTAAAAACGTTAAACTATAAGCTATTTAGTTCTACTACTAGTCTAAAATCTCTTATACTTTACTAAATACTAGAAATTCTAGACGACTAGTTTAGATCGAATACTTAAGGTTTTTAAGTATCTATTTAAATCTCTTTTCTCTTTTACTACTATAAGAAAATAGAATATTAGAGGCTATAAATAACTATAACTAATATATATATTATATAAAACGATAAACGTACGTACGCTTATTTTATCGAGCTTTATAGTTATATATAATTTATTTATATACTTTAACGTATTAGCTAGACGAATAAATACTATCGCGTATTCTAAAGACTTCTAAAAAAGAAATTAGAGAAAATCTTATTTACGTATTTTATATAGATTTAAAAGCTTTCTAATAAGATAATTTCTATAGCTATTAATAGAGAATATTTCTCTTTAGACGTACTTATAAGTATAGTCTTAGCGAGAAAGTTTCTAGTAACTCGCGGTAGTTAATTAAATTACTAGTAAATTTTAAGCGTTTTATTAGTTCTAAGCTAAAATTACTTTTCTATTAAATTAAATATTATTAGAATTAAGGTTAGTAGCGAATACTAAGAATTATCTAAAGCTTACGTCTTCTACTATATAGTTTTTAAGGTTTAGAAAGATAGAGACTACTATAGCTATAGTACTAAAAATATCTATTCTAAATAATATCTAGTCGATAGAAATATACTTTCTTCTATTATAAAGCTAATCTAGGCGTTTAGATTTAAGTTTAGAATAGCTTTAGATTGTAGATCTATTATAAAAAATCTAAATATAGACTAGTAACTAAATATATAATAAAGTTTCGTACTATACTAAATATTATAGCTATAATAATTAAGATTTATAGAAGTAAAACTACTATAAACTTTTAACGATCTAAAATATCTAAGAGTAGTAAACTAAAGATATATATACTAAATAGTATACGTAAATTAAATTAAATACTATTAAAGAGTATAATATAGTAGTAAAACTATCTCTTATATATAGTAATTACTTATAGTAATATAAAGAAGTATATATAAGTAACATAGTTATAGTAAAATAAATAAAGATTTTATCTTAATATTAAAGCTAAAATAATAGAATATAGTAAATATAATCGGTAATATATATAAGATCTAATATTATACGATAAATACGAATATATTTTCTTTTAGTATTAAAATAATATCTAATATAGCTCTAGTTAATAATATATATTAGCTATAGTTAGCTATAAAGTCTTTCTACTTCTCGTCTTAGTCTTTTTAAGTATCTTTCTATTTACTTTAAGTAGATTTATTATCTTAATAGTAAGACTCTCGTTTTCTTAGCCGACCGTACGCTAATAGATTCTAGCTAGACTATTTTTTAAATTATAATAAGTTTTATCTCTATCTAACGTTAACTAGTATAAAAGTATATATATATTAACGTACTTCTTAATTTAGTTACTATTTCGAAAGATCTATATTTTCTATTCGATTAAAGGCGCTATAAATACGAGTATTTTATTATTTAAACTTAATATCGTCGATAACTTTTATCTTACTACTATTAATATTATAGATAAGCTATAGCTAAAGACTTCGCTATAGCTCGAGACTATCTTAGCTTAGAAAAGAAAACTACTAAAGCGTTTATTAACCGCTTTATCTTCTTAAATAAGAGAGCTATAAGTCGCTTCTATTATATTAAAAATCTTATACGCTATAAGGTCTTTAGTAGTATTAGATTTAACGGTTTAAATATAAGTCTAACGTCTAGAGCTTTTAAAAGTAATTATTACGTCTCTAATATTTTTAATCTTAGTATAGACGTCGTCGTTAAGGTTTTTACTTCTATTTAAAAGAACCCGCTAGTCGCGTTTATTAAAGACTCTAAACCGTCGGTAAAATTAAAACTATAATTACGACTTTTTACTAGACTTTAAGAATATATAGTCTTTTTCTATATATCTCTTCTCTAATAACTACCACACTTTACCGTATTAAAAAAATTAAATAGAAACGAACTACGTATACTTAGCGCCGCTTTAGCGTTTAACGCTACTATTTATCTATCTATTAAATAGTAGACTTATAAATATATAGAGATACTACTATAACGTTTATAAAGTAAAACTTTTAGTATTACGCCGCTATAGATTAGTATATACGACGAATTCTTTTATCTTAATAGAGATTTACGTCTAGCGTTAGTATTATTATAAATAAGCCGATATTATATAATATAGTTCTAGAAATTAAGGTTACTAATATAAATAAGTATATCTAGATTCTAGTCTTCTCGCCGTTAAATACGGCGGTACGCTAGTTAGCTTTTATAGCTAGCTAGTTAAAGAGATAAGTATTATAGCTAATCTTATTAAAAATACGTATCTCTATATATTCTTATAGAAAGATCTCTTAACGACATCTTTAAGATAATTTTATATCTATATTTTTTATTAAATTGTTAAAATTAGTCTATAAGATAATTATAAGCATCTAAAATAAGCTTAATAAATAGTATTTAGAGTATATCTTATTCTATAAAGATAAACTATATAGCTATTAAGATTAGATATAATATAAATCGTAGTTAACGCTAAGATAGAAAATATTTAGTAATCTATTAATAACGTAGATAACTATTAATACGTAATTATACTACTTTATTATAGTTAGATAACGCGTTAATTTAATTAAATATTAGAGTAAGTATAAACTTCGTCTTTACTATATAATATTCTATATATAATAGTATCTCGCTGCTTTTAATTATTAGAGCTATAAGACGGTCTACTATAAAGATAGTATTCTATAATTTTCGCTTTATAATTAGTATATAAAGTAAATATTAAGTCTAGATACTAAAGCTTCTAGATAATTCTATATATCGTATCTAGAATGCTATTTAGATCGTCTTATTCTCTAGCTTTTATATTAAATCGTACTTTTAATGCTAGTTATATTATTAAACGACATATCGCCGTTAAAAAAAATATAGATTTAGCTTTATAGTTACTATCTTTCTTTAGACTGCCTACGATATTCTACTTATTTATTATAGTAAAGCGTGAGATGTCGTCTTTAGTATTATACAATTAGATTATACGTTTTCTCTTTCTTATATCGATAGAATGACTAGCTTCACTATTAGTATAGCGCTTTATTTATATACAGCTAGGCGACGGTATATAATTAACTATTAAGCTATTACAGTAGGCGCGAGAAACATCTACGCAACTAATTAAGCATTAGTATTTAGTCTCCGAGCTATCCGCCGCGTAAGCGCCGACGCTAAGATGGCATGTAAGTTTCGCATCTAACCATACTGCGCGCCCCTAATGCTATGAATATCATCGGCGTAAAGACAGCTATAGTATTCTACTTAGACGTTAAGTTAACGACGACATCGTAAATTTACAAGTCTACCCGCTATGTACTACTTTCTCCTTCAGTAATACGTGTATTAATGAGGAGACTATCTACGATTCGTAGATGCTTACTCCTTTTTAGATGTAGACTATGTTGGAAGATCGAGAAGTGCCTGCACAATCCTTTCGGAGAGTAGGTTGCCAGGGGTCCCAAGAGCCCCACCCTTTGCGCAATTACCACTACCATAAGCTATGCGGAAGTGGACATATACGCGAATTACATCGCCCACTAGCAGCGTCTCCGGCTCCGGGAATACATTAAAGCAGAAAACCTCATCGCATTTGCGCATAAATGATGCAGATTTATTACATTTCATCCTGAAGGACGCAGCTTCATCCACATAGGCACAGTGAAAATATGGGTCATTCAATATCTCGAGACGCAGTGCAACACATGGCGATGCGTGGTAGTTTGACTATTAACAAACGCAGCTGCTGCACGTCTGATCCGATTCGTTCTTCTCTGCCCTAACCCCACCCTGGATCGTGTGATCACGGCCAGACTGTGCTGCCAGTGCCGCACAGCTTAGCCAGGACAAATCTAGAATTTTCTGTCTGATATCGTTGCGCATGCAGAATAGCTATCACTTCCGAACATTTTGCCGACTCCTTGATTACTATTTATATTATAACCTCTAGTAACTTTACCTGACGCCAGGTAATCCTAGTAATCAATCAATAAAGGGGTATTCTCATACACATCGACAGGCGGCTGCATATAGTTTTTTTCTTCCAGCGGACAGCATGCTTAAATACTCGGTCGATATCTTCTGCGATTTCTTAATTTGGTTTGCTTTGAGTAATAATTAACCTCCGAGCGTTTACCATTTACGTTTTCGAGACATCATCGAATCGATAATTCTTCCCGATCATAATCTCTCTTCGCGAGATTATAAATAACGGAATACCTTCTGAATCACTTGGCGCCAGGAATCCATATGTTTGTTGTCAGCCGTGCATCTGCTGACTCTCGCAAGCGAGCGCCTAACAATCAATCTTTATACACCTGCAACCCCGAAATAAGAGTGCCTCCGGGATTTGTTGTATCATTAGGTTAGTCTAGCTAGAGTAGGTGATGATCTGGTATAGAAATGCATGGTTTTTCTCTGATTCTGCCTTTTTATACTCTTAGTCTTTAGGTGCGCGCCTTTTTCTTACGTAATTGTGGAGTCCTCATGCCTGTAAGGTCGCTCCAGGAAGAACATGCAATAAAATGGGAGTTCTTTTCCCCCATAAATTAATCAATGCAT